>JADRCH010000079.1:5707698-5722053 GCA_019843965.1 Rhynchomys soricoides | reverse complement strand
TCTCTCTCTCTCTCTCTCTCTCTCTCTCTCTCTCTCTCTCTCTCTCTCCTTCCCTCTCTCCATCCCTCCCTCCTTTCCTTCCTCCCTCTATCCCTAATGTTTTTTAAGCTTTTCCTGATTTTGCGTAGAAAATACTGCCTACATTCTTGCTAAACTGCAAATTGCTTACAATAATCTTAAAAATAAAGAATAACAACAACAAATCCTAAGTTAATTTAATTGCAGCAATGAAAACTTGGAAGCATTAAGTTCATTTCCAAATGCACATGAGCACATGAAATTAGTTTTCAAACATGGTTATGACATGTGTGCATGTGTACAGCTGTATGCTGTTAACATATATTAAGGACACTTTAAAACAGAATTAGAGTAAAATATCATGGTGTATGAGCAATAAATTGTATACACAGCATGTTTCCCCCTGATTTTCAAATTGCTTTAATATATTTACTGCCTTCACCAAGAGTTCATGTATTATAAATCACAAGGATGGTTCAGGGCATGACAGACCCTCACTGCCAAACAGAATGGGCTCTCATGCATAACTTTCTTTGATCAGCAACTCAAGCCAAATGAGTTTAGGGTAAAAAGAACATAGAGTGTGTTTAACAAAGGAAAGCCACAGCACATGAACTGTGCTCCGGTGTAGGACCATGGTGCCTTGGTTTTGATTTACATTTTTATTTATTTATTCTTTCTGCATGTTTGTTAGTGCAGGGATGCTTGAGTGCGCATGGAGAAGTCAGAGTACAACTTGTGGGAGCCAATGCCCTCCATTGTGTGATTTCTTGGATTGGGACTCAGGTCTCCAGACTGATCACCAGACACTTTTGACCACTGGGCCATCTTACCAACCCCTTTAATAGCCATCAAAGCATGTGAGAGACTTAGGCATTTTCTAGTGACATACAAATAAAGCTTAAGCATGATTTTACAATAAAGTATGAAGAGTCTTGCCTGATTTTTAATGCAATTTCTATCTCACAAAGTAGAATTGTTTTGACAGAAACATCTTTGGTAGCATAAGCGAATCTTAATCTGCAAAGTAATGTTTGCTTGGAGAGGCCATAAAATTTTACATAATTATAATGGGTTTGAGGGGAAAATAATAGGTATGGGGATGGGGGCGCTGAATACTGTCGTTCAGCCAAACTGACATTGCATCAAGCTGCTCTCTAAATATTTACATTTATACCCATGATGAATGCTACTCTCTCTATCTCAATGAGATTCAGCAAATTATGACTGTACAATGAATGCTTAGCACTAAGCAAATCATTTGGACCATTCTTTCTAAGGCTCCAGAAACTTTATTGAGGAGGCCACAGGAAGAATGGAGAAGGAAGAATAAGAGAGAGGCGCTGAGAAGTACCATCTTTAAGACAGACACAGCTGTTGTAGGTAGTCACAAACTCAGCAGCTACAGATGCCGGCACTGGATCTGTACAAGAATGGGCCCATTAACAACCAAACAGGGATTAATGAGAGACTCAGGAGGTCCTACCCCTAGGGTGGACTGCTTGCTACCAACAGAGCAATGCAGAGGAGAAATCATGGCCTTCATTCAGTCCTGTATCTGAATCCCCACCAGGCTCCAGCAGATAGTTCAGGCCAATCATCCTGTCAATGGCCTTGGGGGAATTAAGTGGGTCATAAAACAAAAGCAAAAGTGACGATTCTGGGAGAGAAACTAACTGATAAAGATTAGAAGGGGGGTTGGTAGGACTGAGATGGAGATAAGAGAGGCAGGATTGGGACAGTAATCAGAAAACATTGCATCCTTGTATAGAATTGTCTTTATGTGAAGACAAGGATTTGACTCCTTTATGTTAGGCTGTACTCCAGAGTCAGCCCTTACTGTCAAATTCAGGGTTTTAGTTTGATGTCTATTTTGAGAAGAGACTGACTCTGATTAAGGACTGACATAATCTATTTGGCTTATCCAGTATTAAATCTTTAGCTGGTAAAGTTAGTTGATGTAATGTTTACCAAGTTCCCACTAGCCAAACATAAATGTCATCTTTTGTGTGTTTTCAGTACATTTATATGAGCTTGGCTAGAATTTTATTGGTATGTCTGCAGTTTGATTATATATTGGCATGATAAACAGACATTTTCTGTTGGAGTACATGATCCTCATTTTAAAAAACTACCTAATTATTCAATGTGAGGAGAGTTTTGGAATAATTCCAACTTCTCAGGTAAATAATCTAGTATACATGTGAAATGGGGGTGGAGAAGCTAATTGGATATTTGTTGCAAAGGCAATGTTTTATTTACAATTAATATGCTTGGCACCTAGACAAATATTTTTGGTAAATAAGCTTTAAGAGTTGGAAAGGAAGATAAATCTTAGCTTGAATAATAAGTAACAAATCAACGCTGAGTTGTTAGAATACTGAAGCTAATTCTCTCATAAATAGACTCTTACAATTGTTTATTCTTTTAAATAGTCCTCTTAACCTGATTTATAAAAGATGTAGAAATATTTTCAATACTCTGTTGTCATGAAATGAATTTTTTCAGTTTTAGCTATGAATTCAGTTTTACAACCAAATAATTTTATCCTAATTTTAACAAATATTTTAATTAAAAATTCAGAGATTTTAATTAACATATGCAAATTATGATGTACTTATTTTTTAAAAAATGTAGGTTGCCCTTGTTTTAGCCCGCAAAAGAAAGAGTTTCCATTTAAAACACAAGTAAACAGATTTGGTTTCTCTTGACTTTCTGTGGGTTGGTATGAACTCCCTTAAGGAGAACATGGAAAAAAATCTTTCCTGGAGCCCCAGTAAGTTGTGGCTCTCTGTTTTGTTTTGGTCTACTTGGTTTTGTTTTCTGTCTGTCTTCTCGCTCCGTAGTAGGTGGCTTAAGAACTAAAATTGCTTGTCTGCTTTTCTAGCAAGAACATAAGGCAGCACTTGGGAAGAATTTAGTCAAAAGCAAGAGAGAATACATAGCAGAAATTAGCATAAGGATCTGACCAGTGGGGTTAAGGGAAAAGGGTACCTGCTCTGCCATGAAGCAGGGTAGATGTAGAATCCACTGTTGATAGTTACTTTTGTACATTCCTGGCAAACTCACAGTTTAATTTTCTACAGTATAAGATGGAATACTGATGCTAACTCTGAGACCTTGAATATCTCTTGGAGATGATGTTTATAAAGGACCTAAGAGCTGGTAGAGACTGAGGACATGGGACCATTATGGGTTATGGGGTAGAATGACCTCAGAGTAACTATGAGATTTCAAGTGATGCTCCTAACCCAGTCTGATACTTCGTCCCCTATCTTCCATTGTCATGCTTAGTGGAGCAATGCATTATTCAACTCAGTCATTATGATACTATGGAAATTCTGGTTTGTTGAAAGATGTACTCAGTTGGATGGTGGATGCATGCTTGATGTGGCTGAGGGATTATTAAGCCTCAGGAGATGACAAAATGGCACCTTGAAGGGGTTCCTCACATCCAGGGTCTGATCCCCCCTTACAGGCATCCCCTGTCTGCCAGGCTTTAGATCTCCAAGGGACCTCAAACTAATTTCCATTTCATGAACATCTGAATTGAGATGACCTTTTGATGCCACAGAAACATTAAAGGAGATTACAGGACCAAATCCTCAGAGCAGATATTCTCTCAAGTCCCTAGTCTCAAAAAATGGCAAAACTGCTGGAATTTTGCCAGGAGAACCCCTCGAAGCAAAGGGCATGAATAAATAATAATTACGGGCATCTCAGCTGCCTGTGTTTGAGCTCTGAGGGGCAAAGGTAGTACCCTTGATTAAACAGATCCTTATATTTTCTTTGGCTCCAAAACCTTTTTGCTGTTATTGTTAGCTTCCTTCCCTTTGTGCACTACCCTCTACATCACGTCACGGCTCTATCTTTGCTGTTCATCATCTCTTGCTCTTAAGTTAACCTTCACTGTGTCTCACGAATGGTTCTCTACTGCCGTGGTTCTCATCTTCCTTCACATTCATTTTGTCACATAAATGTGTCTTGTGGTAAGGCCGATTTTTCCTTCCCTTGCCTTTTCCTGTTTCCTTTCTCATGTTGACATCTGATCTACTGACATAGTTCACCAAGCACATTGAATGGGGTTACGTGAATAACCCCATTGCTTGCTTCTGGAGCCTGGGATTGACAACTATCTCTCCTTTAGTTGAAGATATCAATCCTGGTTCCATAAATGCCATTTGAGCTTAAATATTAAAAGCATAATGAGCCTCAAGAGCAAGAAGACTCTATAAATGTTGGAGCTATAAAACTATTTCAGGGTGGTCTGAAACTCCTGTGTGGCTCTACCACAGCCAGTTTCCATCCTGTTTGGTAGTATTAGAAAAATAGTTGATTTGCCATCTAGCTTTCTGTTCTCTTTAACATTTTAGGAAATAAGAGGTTTTGTATAATTTTCTTAAAATCTTGGCTCAATTGCTATTGATTTTCTTTACCACTGAGAATTCAAGCCACGGTTTTGTACATCAAAAAAATGAAGTAGAATTGGTCTGCAGACACCATCTAAGCCTCAAGAATGCCTTGGGAGAACCAGTGTTTATTGCCTTGTTCCCAATTAACCTTGGGATTCTGTGGCATCCCTCATGCCTGCCAAGCAGATTATGGCTTAGTGGTGGTATGAAACTCTGCCATTGCCAATGTGTTGCCCAGTAAGCTTGTGCTGACTCAGTGGGAGGACCCCTCTCATAGCAACACGTTCAACAGAGCATGTGTTGCTGGGTACATGGGCACACATGCCCATACCCTTGCAGCCTGTGCTATGAGGATGCTCTGCAAAACCAATTCATCGAAGTGATACCAGTGCTGCTCACTTGGGTATGATTCCTACACATGTTGAAGCTGTTGTGAATGAATGAGAGGAATTTAAAAAATCTTTTTGCTTAGTAGAATATTCAACAATTTGTAGGCTGGGGCATCCAGATGGACCTACTGATGAAGAATATGAACACATTAGTAACAAGAACAGAGGGCATTTTGAACTTAGTCTCAGAATTGTGAGGAAGCCGAAAATGCACCCAGTTAGCCCTATGTGACACAGGAATCTCTGACCTCTGCAAAGTTCCCATGTAGTCTGATCAGTGCTTAGAAGATAGCCGGTAAGTGTGTAACTCACTTTTTGAAATCGAACAGAATCTCAGTTCACCAGTCTTGTCTCTTTAATGTCTTTGGCCACTCTCTGTCCATTCCAAGGCTGACCCAGAGCACTGAAAGCTGAGGCATGCTGCAGATAAAATCATGAAATCACATTTCCTTGCTTCTATTTCTTCTGCACATTCCTATAGAGGATCCCAGCTGCTCAGTGGAGATGAAAAGAGGTCTCTAGACCTGGACACCAAGAGCCTCGGATGGTAGGATGTGGAGGTGGCTGCAAGGTCTTGCAACTCCATGCAAGTCCGTGTGTGACTTTCATGGTGTCCTTGGCTGAGTGGGACCACGGCACTCCCCTCTTGTTTCTTGGCTTCTCTGTGGAACATTACAACTTTCCTTGAGGCACTAGCTCAAGTCTCCACTTAAACTCCTCCTGTAGTCTTCCTAAAGTCAGCTTTCAACGAAGAATTTAGAGAGATGAAAATTTCAGATATGTGTAAGTATTTTAGAATAATACCAATGATTTTAATATACATAGCTGTCAAACAAAACCCATACTAAAAAGCAATCTCCAGAGCATATCTTAAAAAAACCCAAAAAACAAAAAACCAAAAAACCAAAAAACCACAAAAACAAAAACCAGAGGCAGAATTACCACACTATGTAATAAGTAGTGGAAAGGTTGGAAGAGAGGGCAACTGGCAACTTAGGGTTTTCTTTGCTCTCTCTCCTGTTCACCACTTCCCAAGAGTGTCTACACATCTGTAAGCCACAGAATTCTCTGTCTCGCTCTCTAGGTCTTTACTGAAATCATTAAGGTGACATTGAAACAGTCCAGGGACTCACTTGTGCCATTGGAGATATATCTAATGTTTTATATAAGCATGGTGGATATGAATGCTCTTTATGTACAATAGTTTAGCAGGTTAGCTTCTTAACTAGAACTTCTCACAGTGAATCTATATCACTACATCTTTCCACTAAGGACTCTGCCTCAACCAAAACTAGTGATCGGCCCCTGTATTAATCGTTTATCTAGCTGTGAAGCTCTTGAAGTTAAGGTTACCTTCTTTATAGCATAGAAATCTGCATGCGGTCTGACTTACAGTAGATAACTCATTATTATCCAATAAGCATTCGAGAAAGAATCCACCATATTTTGTGACACCATCAAAGAAAACATAAGAGTTGGTGCCTATCTGGAAAAACTTTAGGAAGATAAATTTGACACATGAATATTGAGTCATCCAGATTATTGCTTAGATACCAAACGAATGAAACAGGTAGTATTGTCAGTGAAGATGGGGGAATATCATAAATAGTTTGTAAGGTTGAAATGTTAAGTATGATTTTTTTTCTCCTAGGGAGAAGAGTAATTTGAGGCGGTTAAAACTTGGGTGCCTCAAATTCCCCTCCATTCTGAAGCATTGTAAAATTTAAGCCATAAAGAATGTCTAAAATGTAAAGAAGGAAGTAATCATTCCTTCTAGATTCCATCTAAGAAAGGAATGGGAAAAAGCACATGAAGAGGGGTGTACAAGTTTCTGGGGTACCTAGCTTTGGGTGCTTTTTATTTGATCATTTCCATTTCCTGAAAAAGCCAGGGAGTGGTTTTCTTTCTGGATATGGAGAGTAGAGGAAGAGCAGAGCGTTCATTCTCTTTGCAACACCTTTTCTGGGTGGTGAGTTCCTTTCACTCCTAGCTAGTGGGTCCAAGTGTTTTAAACTGTGGTTCTCACAACTGCTACTTTAGATGAATCTTAAGACACTGTCCAATGAGAGAGGTCAAAAGTGTGTTTCACGCCATGCAGTCACTGAAGAGTCAGAGATAGATGGACCCTATCTTGGAAGTATTGTTACTATCACAGAAAGAGAATCTATCCATACCCACATTCCTCAGAGCTCTGAACTGAGATACAGGTTATCATGATGGCAATATTTTATATTTTTAATTTCGTTTTTCAAAATTTCCCAGGATTCGAAAAGGTCATGAAGGATCGAATTCGATGGGCCGAGGTATGTGAGTCTGTAGCTGAAAGCAAACCAGCAACTGTCTCATCTGGTCTGCGTGTGGCCCTTGGAATCCGGGAAACTTCAGCTGTTTAACCAATCCATAGGTTCTTTGGTAGCTCCTTCAGTCAGACATTGTTTTCCAGTCATCCATCCTTATGCGGCTTGGATTGTTTTAAGAAAGCTTGGGTATCCTTCTAGGACCAGTATGCCCGGATATGGTTGCCAAGGTGCCAGCCAAGGGGTGTGGGTGGTATCTTTCTGCCTTGAATCTGGCTCCGCGGCAAGGGGTGGGGGAGGGGCTCTAATTCCCACAATCCCCAGAGGTATTTTCCTTTAGGTCTCAGCCTGGACACACATGCTGTTTCCTCAGTGAGATGAGTGTTGCCTTTGGCTCCTCTCTTTTCTTCAAGCTACTTTTGTTGTTCTATTCTTATTTTTGTGAGACTCACACTTGAGTAGCCACATTTTGAAAAGGGGTTGAATTCATCCCTCAAAATCCCCACCTCTCATCATGACAGACTCCGTATTTAGGCATTAGAAATTTTATACACGTGTGTATTTCCACAGCCGACTATCATTCTAAGGTGACAGTGAAACAGATGATTGACATTGGATATTCTTTTTTTGTTTTTCCTAATGAAGGGGACCTAAATTCTATTTGGTCCACTTTTGCTAGCACAGATGCACACAGCTCCATCCCTGGTTCTTTATTACTACCCACAGGCTAAAACTCAAGCTGTAAAGCAAAGCTTGATCCGTAATTAAAGGAGGACCTTGCTTCAGTCACAGATTCGTGGAGGCTGTGCTGGGTAAGCCCGCCAGCTGTGGATCTGCTCACCCAGCACGCGCCTGTGATTGTGCGGGCCCTAGTTTCTCCCAGTCATTCCCATCTTATTAATGCTTCAGTGTAGCATAAAGCTTCATTCATTATTCATAATAATCCAGTCAGAGGGCACTTGGAGACCTGATAAATTCTCACCTAAGTGACAACGGCTGACAGGGCCTAGGGTTTTATAGCCCTTCCCCTGCCATAGCAAGGAGCTGTGGGCAAAGGTCCAGAATGATCCTCCACTAATGACCAGTGTGATATACGAGCAGCTGCTGATTTTCTGACACAAAGCTCCTTGGCTGAGGCTCCCACCTGCAAACCGAGAGCCGGAGATGAATATCTGTCAGACTATAAAATGCGGGAACCCGACCACATAGTCTTGGGCGTTAACAGGTTAACTCTGAGAACACAGGCAGTAAGTCTGAGGAGGAAAGAAGAAAAGCCATGAGCCCAAATCCCACAACAGAATGAGTGTAAATTTGGGATTGTGTCAATGGGCCAAGTGATGGGTTCTTGATTCTGCAGATTCTAATTTGTGGCACCCTCTCAAGATGCTCTAAGATCTGGGAAACTGATTTATAAAAACAAATAGTCAGGTTTTAAAGAGTACAAATTGCAATTTTCATAAGGATAGGAACTTTTGAGTGTACTGTCAGTTTTCGAGGGGGCCTTTGTTCTCCTGAGATGTGGATGTGGGCAGAAACTGTTCTTTGTTCACGCTAGCCCCGCCCTTAAAAGTACGTAAGCTGTCCTTTCTACGTTGCAAATTGCGTTTCAGAGAGACTGAAGTTAATGCTTCCCTGGTCTAGGTTTACATACGAATGCTGACAACTTTGGAGATATTTTTTATTCAATTTTTAAAAAATTAATTTTCAAGTTATGGGTGTTTGTTTGGCTCTAGCTCGGAATTTTAAAAATGTATAACATTTTCTTGAGTTAGGAAAGCAATGGGGGAAGTGCACCACAGAAAGTGGGCCGTGGCTGACCACCTGTCACTTACACAGGTTTGGCTTCTCTCTCCCTCTCTCCCCCCTCTCTGCATAGTGTACATTATATGTACATAGATGCATGTTTGTATGTACACTTGTATATGTACGTATGTGTATTTTCTCACACAGTGGAAATCCACTCCATCCTTCTGCTTTCCGTGAGAAGGAGTTTCTTTTCTAAATGTTCTTGCTATTTGCTATAACTGCCCTCTCGGTCACTTTCCCCTAGAAAAGGACTGAGTCTATTAGACTATTTGAAAGAGAAGGTAGGCATATTTTGGGGGACCCGCTTTGTTCACCAGTCAAGTACAGAGTGTGCTCTTCTACGTAGAAGTAGGCCATACATCATAGGAAAGTGTGAAACAGTGTGTAAACTCTGGAATGGGAAGCCTGCGATTGCTGCAAAACTAAGATGTTAATTCTGACAGTATTCACCTTCTTTTATGGAGCTAATTTAGAATTCACGCAAGAAAAATGGAAAATTTAAGGAGGATTGGTGAGGTACAGGGTAGAGGCTATGGGACATAGTTCTGCCCATTTAATGTATAGATGCAACTTCCTGTGAGCTGGTAGATATACACACTCAGATTCAAAGCAGCTTCCATAGGGTAACTGCCTCTCACAAGGACAACCACTGAATGTCAAAGGTAAAGTCACTTTTTTAGGAAGACAAGAACTGTTCACACTGAAATCCATCTTGAGTCCTCTGCCTAGTATCCTGGATGTCAATGGATTGTTCTTAAGGGATTAGACACAGCTTCTGTTCCATCCATGAATCAGTAGGGAAGGCTGCTTTCCTGTTATTTTCCACTACATATTATTTGGAAATACAACTTGATATGAAGAACACTCCTAGGGACACAGTAGCAACAATGACAAAAAGACTAGAAGCTCTTCAAATTCTACAGCCAAGAAGTAGATTTTCTTTTTTTCCTGTGGCAAGTATACTGCTGGGCAAAAACAAACAAACCAACCAAAAAAAAAAAAACCCAAAAAAACCCAAAAACAAGCAAACAAACAAAAAACAAACAAAAACAAAAACCCTCATAGAAATACATATTGATCTTTATCTCCAAGATAAAGCAAGTATTCATATTCAATATGTTCTTTGTCTTTTTGATCATGGTATTCTCAAAGTGAAGCCTACCTACCATCAGTTCCTCTTGTCAGCTTCAACAAATGAAGTGGAATCTATCTATTGCCCCTTCCCTTGAATCTGGGACAGCTTTGTGGCTTGTGTTTAGCACTGAGTGCCGTGACGAGAAAGGCTGTTTCCGTTCGGACATCAGCCTTCAGTAGAGTGTCAGCTGCTATCTTCTTACTTTCAGAAGCTCTCCCTGTAATGCAGGGATGCCTCAGAGACCACCATGCTGTGGACAAGCTCAAGCTAGCATAGGACGTCACCAGCACATGACTCCATTAAGTGAATGGAGCATTCTTGGATTTCCAACCAAGCCCACTGACTAGTCAAGGCAGATGCATGAGATGCTTCAGCTAACACTATGCAGAGCAGAATAACTTGCTAAAGGAGCCCAGCCGACCAACACGGTCATAGGTTCTTTTAACAATCATTAAACTTTTATCCTGCTAAGTTATGGGATGGTTTTTAAGTGGAAAAAGAGAACTCAGACAGCAACGAACAGGTCTGCTCTGTCTTTAAATCGAACGGCAATTGCATCGGCTATAAGTCATGCCCTAGATCCCTGCAGATGGAAGAATATCTTGTTCCCTTGAAATGTCATCACACTTGCTGTTAATATACCTTGTCAGACATTGCTGGATACAAAGATTAGAAGCCCTTCTGTGTCACAAGGTTTAAACCACTGCATCATCATATACCCATTAAAAGCAAGGCCTGATTGATTTTTCTTCTTTGCATACTTTTCAGAGTCTAAGTGTGTTTGTGTCCTTCAGTTACTTAATAAATATTATTACGAATCCTTGACTATTTTTGGACTTTATAACATTTTCATCCTAAAAGGATCTCATTAATTATCTGACTTAAAAAATTTATCCTGACTAAAAATAGTCCTTGGAACCAAACTTACTGAGGATGTCATTTGTTCCTCCAGTCCCCTACGGGTTATTAGAATTCAATTCAAAGTATCTTACGTATATTCACTTATTAGTATCAATACCCACTTGTCCATTGGCAATCAGAGATTTTTAATTCTGTTTGTCATTTCTTAAATCAAATGACATTAGAAAATGGGACAAAACTATACTAGAGAAAAGGGGACTACTCAAGAAATAAGGGAATGGTCTTCTCGGGGGTATTTTACTGCTTTGTCTTTTAAAAAATAGCGAGTTGTGTTGTTATCCATTATTTTACTTTACGGATGAAATTACGGATTTCTTCATGCATATGTCCTGGAGGTTAGTCCTCTCTGTGAAGTCCTGAAGGGGTAGACAGTGCAGCTCATCCTTGGTGATCATGTGTCTTGGGAACTCCTTTAGTCTGCCTATCCCTGCAGCGCCACTGTAAAAATATGTACCATGGATAATTCTGCTCTTATTTCCTACTCTTCCTTTTTCATTTGGGCTCCTAGTTTATTTTTATAAGGAAAAGAACATTGCCTTTTCCCACTGAGTTTCAGCCCTTGTGGTGGGAAATGTTCCCTGCTCTTTGACTGTGACTTGCTGGGGGAGGTGCAGTCTAATGGGTCTTTTTCTGAGTGGAATGGAAATGTGTCTTGTGAGGAGGTGCTCTGTCCCTTCACAGAGAAGAAGAAAATTGGCCTTCCCTGGAAGTCATGCCTAAAAATATGACATAAAAATTGTTCACTGGTCATTTTCTTGGGAGAAGATAGCATCTTTGTCTCACAGGAACTGAAGTTTATACTGGAAAAATTTTGAGTTGAAATTAAACTTTTGCAACCAGGTCAACTCATTTCCCCAAACCTCAATGTGTTCAAGCTGTCTGCAAAGGCTCCAACAATTCAAAAAAAAAAAAAAAATGCCCATGTGGCGAATGGGCAGCTTTCAAGCTGTTTGGTGTGGTCCTTCCCTCCTTGAGGGGACGAGGCACTCCTCAGAGCATGCACTGTGTACCTCGTCCTGCCTCATCACAGAGTACTCTCTACCTCCTCTTCCTCCTTTCCTTGTCTTGTTTACTGAAGTCTAATTTTCCAAGCTCTTCACTGATGGCTGCAGCTATTCTTTTGTGGGTACTGAGTGGACACAGACTTCCATTTCAGATGCTATAACACAGAAAGATAAAAACACACAGAAATGACACAGGGTGCTGGTTTCATTTTATTCTATCAAGTCCACTGTGATATCTGCACATAAATCCCGGCTGGAGTCCCTTTCATGGCAGGCCATAAGTACAGTTGTTCACACTTTGTGTTTCAGTATGAGGGTCACTTTTCCAGCAACTTCTCATTTTCCCAGTCCTTGCCTTGGGCTAATAGTTAGTTATAAAGCTCCATCTCCAAAATGTCAAACATAATGAAAAGAAACAGAAATCATAAAAGAGAAAGATGGTCACAGTTACCACCGCAGGCCCCCCTCACTCAGACTTTGTAGATCCATCATTCAGTTAGAAGGGCAGGCTACCCCTTCCCCCGCCCTGGCTACCATGCCCTTCTCACATCACCAGGGTACTATTTGTCAAAGAACACTTCTGGAAGAACAACATTGCAGGATGTGCTGCTGAGTAGCAAAAGAAATTGAAGCATGTTCCCTCATTCCTGCGTCTGTTCACAGCACCGTGCATATCAATCCTGAGTTTTAAAAAGCAGTGAACTTTTCATGTACAGGGCAAAGGGCCACCCTCTTCTTTGTCTCACAGATGATATCTAGATTTAAGAACAACAATGCAGTACAATTGAGAGAAAGGTTATGGTATCCTGTTTGTAACCTAGATCTCACCACAGTGAGGAATATGTTATTTAGGGAATGAATTCATTGACGGTATCTCTCAACCTTGAAGATCAGCCATATTTGTGTGGAAAGAAGGCAATGGAACATGAAGGATTCTCTCCCTATTCTGTGCCTTCCTTGTACATATATCTACTAACTGCTTAACATGCTTAACCATGCTTAACAAGGCATGGTAATCTGTATGGAGTTCTGTAAGGATAAGCAGCATAGAGCCAGCCTCCCTCCTCACAGAACTTGCATTTTATCTGAGGAGACACATTTAAGAAATACAAATCAATGAATATGAAGCTGTTACTCTTGTTAATGTTGTGAAGAAAGGGAGCCTGGTGCTGTGCAAACACCCGACAAGTTAGACAACAGACCTACGCATGGCCCCAAGCACTGCTCTTAGTGGATTCTTGTAGATTTCCCGGAATTTTTAAAACCTTGATGTCATGCTTCTCAGTGAGATTGGACAGAGGATGTGTGTGTGTGTGTGTGTGTGTGTGTGTGTGTGTGTGTGTGTTTGTGTGTGTGTGTGTATGTTCACTGGAAAAGTCCCCAAAGGAATGACACCTTCTGGAGTGTCCTCTCTTCTTCTCACAGAACCTGGATTCCTTCTGACTTCTACTTGATTTCTAATATCAATCTGCTTTGAAGCAAATGCTATTCATTTTAACTTGTATCTTTAGATTGTCCCTTTCCAACATATAATTAAGAAAGTAGCACTGGTTTTGCAAACAAAAGCAATGGTGGGGGATCAGCATAAATTGTGGACACAATAGGGATTTAGGTGATTTACTCAACAAACCTCAACTTTCTTGAATTCCTGAAAGACAAACTCAGACAGCTGCTAGTAGCCAGAGGGGTTGCATTTATCATGGTTTTCTATTCTCTTGGCTTCTTGCATGAATGCACTGAACATGGTGAGCATTGTTTCCCCCATAGGCTCAAGGTGGACAGGTTGAGGCATCAACAGACCTGCTGATTTGTGACTTAGCCTCAGACTAGTGTTTTCAGCATTTGTAAGTGCTTATTTGAAAGATGTAGTTCATTCATTGTAGCTTATTTCTCGTTATACAATAAACAAGATCTGTAAGAATATAATATGATTAATGTTGATGTCAGGTTTTCACGAGTGCTTTCAAGTTTCTTCTGCATAGTCATAGTTTTCTGGGTAAAAGATATTTGAAACCTGATGTAAAGGATGATGGCCACACTGCTTTCAATATAGAGACTTGTGCAAAGATGGAGCTAGTGGGCATACCACAAATGCAGGAAGCCAAGGGGAGGGCTGGAGCTTTTCATATCTATATTTTCCATAATGTTTTTATTAATTATTTGGCAATTATAGATCATGAACCCTAGAACACTCACTTCCCAGAATTCCCATGTCTGTACTCCAACTCACATGACCCTCCCCCAAAAAGAATAAGACAGAGAACAACAACAACAACAACAACAACCCAAGGACAGGTTGTGTTGCTCGTATACTCACTGGAGCATGACCAAACTCCTAGTAGCCAGCTCCTTAAAACTGAGTCCTTCCCCACC
>JADRCH010000079.1:5654373-5707688 GCA_019843965.1 Rhynchomys soricoides | reverse complement strand
AGGTGGGGGAAAGAGTTCAGAGAAGGACTGGGCTTGCGGAGACCTCTATGTCTTTTCTGCATTCACCAATGCCATGGCAAAAAATAGCTTCCTTGCCTTTTAGAGTCAGCAGGAACATGAATCAAGGACTTATACATGGTTTCTGGAGACAGCATAGACTACTGACATTTACATGGTTTCGAGTGTCAGCACATACCACAGACTGGACCTCAGCATGATTTCCAGTGACAGTACAGATGACGGACATTAAAATGCAGATAACACCATCACCCTCCATAGCAGCACAGGCCAAGGACATCAACAAAGCCTCAGGTAGCAGCAAGGTCCCTCCCATCAACACAGCACATAGACATTAACATGGCTTCAGGCTGCATGCAGCACAGTCCACAGACATCTACATAGCCTTTGATGGTAACCCAGACCACAGACAACAACATAGAATCCGGCTGCTCTAGGACCAAGGACCAACACATGGTCCTCTACAGCAGCATAGACCAGAACATCACCATGGTCACAGGTGGATGCACAGGCTACTTCCAACATGCCAACCCCACCCACCTGCTTGCCTGCCTATCTCCACCCAGGAGGAAGCACGGCTCTCTGATCTCAATGAGGCCTCAGGAGTCTGCCCAGACAAAAGACATCTATTTGGCTTTTGTTGGGACATCAATACCTTTCCAAGGACTGTAGAACCATTAGCAGTGGGTTCCCAGAAAGTCCCTTTCCACTGTCTGCTCTGGCAGTTTCAGCTTCCTCTGCAAATTCTGACTTCTCCAAAAAAAGTTACAACTCTGTTCTTGGTTTCTTCAGAGCTGAGACACTGTGGAACTATCTTTTCATGATTTGTTCCCTCGGCAAACTGAGCCTTTGCATCAAGTTGTTGGTCTGGTTCAAGGTTTTTGGTTTGGAGCACACCATCAATACTGGACTACCACTAAGACTCAGCTCAGATATCATGAGGTTGCCAGAATCTGGTGATCCTGTAGCCCTGCTTCTGCAGAACCAGCTTCTTTATGTGTTCTGGCAGCTCATAGATGGGGAAGATGTTGGAGTGGACAAGTCAAAATGCTGGATCTGGGCCTGGATAGTAGGTAAGTTGGTTATCTGTGGGCCCTCCACAGCCTCCACCTCCAGCTTATGCCACAGCTGGCCAGGCCCTGAGGCTTCTGGTACCTACATTTATAGCTGTGAATGACCATTTAATGTTTTATGAAATTAAAATCAAATCAAAGTCAAAGACTTTTTTCAAAATTAAAAATAAATTGAAACAAGTGAACCTAGCTATTCAGCAGTTTTCCAGAACAGCCTTACGAGGGACAAATATTCTGTCCCTTTAAACAGTACTTATACTGTTTAAAGACTAAGACTAAGGGAAAAAGCAAGAAATCTTATGTGTTATGATAAAACAATGAGGTCATTATAATATATTTAAGAATCAATTTTCAAAGTAAGAAAAATCCAAATATAAATGATAATACTGAGGTAAAATACCCTTCATTCTATAGTTTGAATAGAAAACATTAGCAGGAACTCAGGTTTCCATTCTTTATGAAAAGTTGCATTTTTTACTCTCACCCTTGGATTCTGTAGCAATAAATAGCCACCATGTAACTGTTACAGCTCCCACCCTGGTCATCTTTTTCTGTCACTATGATCAACACCCGGGCCAGAAAACCCTTTTCCTTCCTTTTAAAGACATACAAAGATATCAAGGGAAGTCATAAGCAACTTAGTAAAACATAACTATCCATTAGTATAATTGTCTATTCTTAATGAATAAGTAAATGTAAGAATGAATTAAAACTGCCTTATGTACAACATAAAGTGACTGTTTACCACCGTAACGGCAGTGGGACCTGGGAGCACAAAGCCAAAAGTCTCATGCAATAGCTAACTTTATTCAGAGCATCAGACAATTTATACTCTGAGGGTTAAGAAGAATGACATGAACAAAATATATAATCACAAAGATAAACTGCATGTGGTAAGATATGTTTTTTTTATAACAAATAACAATAACCAATCACAATTAATAATTTGAAGTAAACTTACTTCTTTCCACTACACTGGGGAGAGGCACAAAAGCACACTGCAAGAACAATTCTGTGTTTCTGAAGAAACCGAGGTCACAAGACTCTTGTTTTCTCAAAAGTACTCTGAATTCCCTCACACAGCTCCATTCTTGAACTGTAATGATGAAATGTCTTTAAGTCTATTATTTTCCTCTTTTAAAAATGACAGATATCTAAAATTAAGTTTTAGTTGAAAAAGTAATACATTTGAGGTAGAGAAATTTCACTCTATGAAAGTCTTCTTTAGGGAAACAGAGAAATGTCAAGTATGATGAATGTTACTTTTTTTCGCTGAGGGAAGATCAGGAAAACAACAGTTAAAAGACAAAGGTGGGGGGAGAAACAAGAAATCTGGAAAGGAAAGAGATTACTTCAGTTTACAGGTTATATAGTACATGATGGAGGGAAGCCGGGTCAGGAATGGACACCAGAGCTTGAAGGAAAGCCAGTGGAAAGGACTCTGCTTTGCTGGATCACTTCTCCTGGCTGGCTCAGCTACCTTCTAAAGCAGAGTAGCCCACCTGCAGAATAATGGCTGCTCCCACAGTGGGCCAGGTCCTCCCATACCAATTGGTAATCAGGAAAATGCCAGCCAGACATGCTCATAAGCCAATCTGACGGAGGCAAGCCCTTAATCGAGGTTCCCTCTTCCCATGTGACGCTAGGTTTGTATCAAGTTGATGAAAACTAACCAATCTCTGTGCTGGAGAGATGGTTCAGGTTCCAATTCCAGCACTGTGATGTCTGCTCACAACCGACTGTAAGTCTGGTTTCAGGGAATCTGCTGTTCCAATTTCAGCACTGTGATGTCTGCTCATAATCAACTGTAATTCTGGTTCCAGGGAATCTGATGCTATCTTCTGACCTCTGCAGGCACCAGGCATGTATGGGATGCATATATATATATGTGCATGTGTATATGTGTGTGTATATATATATATACACATATATGCATGCAAAACACCCATACATATAAATAAGATATATAAATAAGTATATTGTTTATTATAAATAAATACAACACTGTTATTATTATAAAATATTATTTGTTTTTAATTAATTATTAATCTGAATTTGATTTTAATTTAATTTTTAACTAATTTATAAATAAATGTATAGTTTACATATAATATATAAATATATAGTTTATAATATATTTTATTATTATAAATTATTTACATTTTATAAAATATTATTATAAAATAAAAAATAAAATAAATTTTAAAATTAATTAAAGTTAATTAATTTTAATTTAATTAAAATTTAAAATTTAATATTAAAAAACACTATCCAGCATAGGCCCTAATGTGACTCCCCACTGACAAAACCCAGGACTGAAGTGACTAATTCCTAACTGGAAATGGGAGGTATAGCAAGGAAACTATCAAATACTGTCAAGATAAGGGGACAGGGCAAAACAAAGCCAAATATACAGGACACTTGAAATGCATGGCCACTAATCAAAGCTAGGATAATTTCATCATCAGACCAACAGAGGCTTAAAGGTGACTCTCAAATGACAGATAAAAATCCATGAAATTATTACAACTGTGTGGTTGTCATTAAAGCCAAATATAGAAATAAAAAAAATCTTAAAACAATAACTCCAACTAGGGTATTCCAAACAGAGTCTTAGATAATAGAGATCTCTTAGGGCAAGTGGTGGCCAAACCTTGAAGCACATACAGTCAACATTTTCAACCCAAATCCAACTTATAGGTGTAATGAAGAGTTTACAGGAAACAGAGACTACTCAGCCTCATTGGTGAAAATTCAGCAATTCTCATGATGGGGTTGTAAGGAAATGAGGCAATCAGTCTACGGCCGTGAGCGCTGGCTAAGAAAGGACTTGTACACGTAGGGAGACATGGGTCATTAGTGAACCGAGGGACGTATGTGGGGAATTTTGACCGCAACCATCACTACCCCCTACACTACCACAGGTATAGAAGACAATGTCAAGCCGTCAAGGAGAACTGAAACACAGTTATTATGTTATAGGAAGACGACGCCATTTTGTTGGAGCTGTAAAGCACTTTAGAGATAAGAAACAGATGAAATAAAATCACGGCAGGATGTTAAGCCTCAGCACGGGCATCTCCAATATGTTTTGTTCTGTACTTTCCTCTATGTTTTTAATTTTCCCTCCCCAAAGAAAAAAATAAACAAAGAACGGTATTGTATATTTGTGTTTAATTTTAACATCTATGAATTAAAATAATAATGCTGTCCTTTGGGGTCATTTAAATTGATGAGCGTTAAAAGCATTCTCACTGGAGCTCATGCTGCAAATGGGCTCTCTCATAAGTGTGGGTAAAAATGTAAATGTAACAAACAAACAAAGGTTCTGAAGAGAACATGGAAAAGCAAGTCTTCTGAGCCTTCACATTGCCCATCTGTTTCCATATCCCATCCCATGCTCTACCGCTCGTGGGTTCGGTTAGCTTCATGCAGCCCTGTAGGATAACTAGGCATATACTGAATTTTGTTAACATAAATAATGTCTGCAGTGTGTGTCATACACCCTAGGCGCAAATGTGCTTTCCCCCCTGCAGACTTAAGTTTAATAAATTTATCTAATCCTGTCTCATCTTAAAGATAGATCACCTAAGCTATGATATGTCCTTTTTCAAATATTAAAATATGGAGCTGGAAAGGTGGCTCATCAGTTCTTGCTGCTCTTGGAGAGGATCCAGGTTCAGTCCCGAGCACATCTTCCCATCCTCAGGTAACTAGAGCTTCAGGGACTCTGACACCCTCTCCTAACCTGCAAATGTATCCTCACATCAGCGGGGTACATGAACTCACATAGACACACATCCATCCATCCACCCATACATACATACATACATACATACATACATACATACATACATATAAATAATTTTTCAAAGGTCTTTTGAAAATAATGTTACTTTCCCATAGCCCTCTCATGATTCACTTGGGATTTTATATGACAGAAGACCGATTCATTCATTATGTCCTAGGCTAAGTGTTTTTGAGAATAGAAGAAAATTATTTCTTCTACACATCTTCTAATGTCCAATTGGAAACAGTTTACAGTTTTTAAGGAACATCAGGCAGAAGAAGTCATTTGCTTATATAGGTCAGTATTGTTCTACCCCTGACATTCTAGTTACTAAGACTCACTTGTATCCTCATGATTTTGTTTGAGGTGAGTCAGATGAGACAAACATATATTGCATTTATTTCTCAAATTGCCATATGGAATGTTGGGTCCAGGCTGCAGCGCCATTAAGGGAATTCTCCACCTACAGCCCACAGAGCCATAAACAGGTGACTTTATTTGGTTTGCATCATGATTTGAATATGACACCATTGACACTGTATTCAAAATCTCTTTTATTACAGTTGTAGTTTGGACAGATCTCTCCTTTCCCTAGTTTGTGCTCTCTCCTGCTCTTTCTTCAGTTTATACTTCCCACAAAGGGAGCAGGAAATGGTTCTCAAGGGATGGAAGTTAGTCTGTTCATTAAGGAACCTCAGAAGACAGAAAGGAAATGTCTTCAGATTTCAGACTAGAGCATTTACTCTGCCTTTGGCAAGTAAAATATAAATCTTATAACCTCACATTGTATATTTAAAGCTACAGATAATTTTCAACCTGAACAATATATTTCACTAATTTGAAAAGGCAATCAAATGTATAAAAGCATATCTTTTTAGCACCTGTAATGTTTGCAGTAAACATTTCCACACTTAGAAGTTGGATGAGTCTCATGGGTTGAGCATGCTGTGTTCATATTTAGAGTAATTTTTTAAAAAAGCATTATGAAAATACCACACCGCGTTCACACAGCTACTCTACAGAGAGCTGTTTCATAGGGAAAAAATTTTCTTTTTCTTAAAGCTTAGAAACAACAGCCAACTCTGCATTATGCCCCAGCTGAGGCTTGAATAATGAAATGAAATAAGGTCATCACCGTGGTGACATCTCCCTGGAAATGTCACTGTATTTTGTTACAAAACACAACAAAGACTGTGGGTTTGCATACGTAATTCACCTGTCTCCTGCAGGCGCTGTGAACTTCCTGGGACTTTTTGCATTTTTTCCCCTCCATTTTTCCGTTTTGGAAACTAAGCCTGAAGGGAGCAAACTTCAGAGATTGACTGTGTGCAAGTCAATAGAGCGGAGAGTAAAGCAAGCCTGCTCTGAAATCCCAGCCACAAGATGGGGAGACGAGACTCTAAATCCATAGGTCAGCCTGGTGATCACTTGCCTTTGGGTCTTCAGACAAATTTAGCAACTGGAGAACCCTAAGGGATGCTGATCTGGTGTCTTTCTCCTAACTCCTCAATTTGAAAAGGAAAAATATAACAATCCACCTGCTCTTGCTAGTATGTGCAAAGAAGTTTCATCTGACTTTGTTGACTTTTCACTTCTGTAAGAATATTTTCCCAACTCAATACCACATCAATATTCTTCTCTATCCTCCTGCCTCAGTATACCTGTCTTTCTGCTAAATACCTTACTCTCTACCCAAAACTTTCCCTAGGAAAAGGAATTTTTCCAACATGGGAGTAATGCAAATAATAATAATAATAATAATAATAATAATAATAATAATAATCAACATAAACATTATAAATGTTATATACTAACATTAAAGTCAATTAGAATAAATCATTTCCTTATACATGTTTATACTTTTGATAGAGTTATTGCTTTCAAGAATAAGAAAATACTTTAGATGTGTTTCTAATGTTATCTTGTTATGTAAGTTAAAGAAATGCAGACTCAAGACAAGTATCCTCACTTAAAATTTATAATATGTTGATCACTACCAGGAAGCCGTTGGTGAATAGATTTTATCAAATTGGAGGTGTTTCCCTGATCTTTAGTCTTCAGTATTAATTGGTGTTTTCAATAATGACTCGGAAGAAGATAGAATGCTTTTTTATAACATATTTAGAGTGAAGAGACTATTATGTATCAGCATTGCTTTTCATTTTATTTTATTTTATTTTATTTTATTTTATTTTATTTTACTTTATGAGATAGGGTTTCTTTGTGTAGCCCTGGCTGTCCCAAAACTCTCTTTGTAGACCAGGCTGGCCTTGAACTCACAGAGATCCACCTGCTTCTGCCTCCAGAGTGCTGGGATTAAAGGCATGCACCACAAAGTCTGACTCCCTTCACAGTTTTTAATTTTGTCTAACTCAACTCTGGGAGAGATTTGTCTTCTTTAGCCACTATTTATAGCTGCTTTTAACCACTACTGTGCAACCTTCAGAAATCTCAGTTCTCAATGTAAGGCAGACAAACACTCGTATTGCTGGCTGGCAGCTGTGAGGGGTGACCTCACCACACTTCTTTCCCTGACTATAGGTGATAACTCAGCAAATCTGTCTGTGCATACCTCTGAACGCATTCCTTGTCTCTTCCGTACACTTCTCTGAAACGCATAAATGATTGAGGTGTCCCTTGCTGATTCCCCAACAGTAGTGCCTAAACAGTTGGTAATACCAAACTGAGTTTATTTTCAAGCCAGGTAGAGAGACCCAACGGAGGGTCACAAAGAAGAGGTTCTAGTGTGTCCCTGAAGTGACTGAGGAACTGGGCTTTCACAATCTCTGGAAGGGTGCTTTGAGGCAAGTCTTTCTATAGGGAGGATTTTGTGGACATCAAATAGCCTATGTTCAGCTAACCAAGGCAGATCAAGGGTTTGAAGGCAAGGGCTCAGAGAATCCAGAGAGGCAAACTGGCATTTCATACCATGACTGTAAAGTATCTTACGCAGGTTTGTGGCGGCAGATCAGGGAGTTGTTCGCACTTTGCTTTATTGTACAAGTGATTCCTGGGGTGTTGCATTTCCACTGACATAAGCAGTGAGAAATGCTGGCAGGGACAGTAATCTGTAAAGGTGGTTTTCACCACCTTTGAGTCCAAAGGTGGTTTGAGCCCAAGCTCTGATGAAATAGTAAAGAGCAAATAAAGAACCAGAAGTAAATAAAGACTAAGGGAGCATAGGCCTGAGTATAAACTATGAAGTAAAATTTAACTAGTCACAATCAAGAGTACATATGCTGCACATGCACGCCCTCTCTCGAAAAAAGAAAGTGGTTGGATTTAATACTAATTAATTTGTTGGCCTTAAGAAGAAGTCTGAGGTGAAAATTTGAGGACTTCATTTGTCTATAATTTCTGAAAGTATATAACTAGAAGTGGCTCATAGAAACTAATTCATCATGAGTTGGGCGAATTTACTATAGAGTGTACTGAGTAATAGTCCAATATTGAGTGTGGCTCATATGAAGTTCATCCACGCACCCATCTATCTGCCAATGGTTGGTGAAGCTGGTTAGTTATGTGGGCACATTATGCTTCCTGAGCTATAGCTATCGGAAGAAAGCAAGTTATTTCCAAAAACAGTGTTCAACAAACCCAACTGGGAAGAAATTGCCTCAGGACTTATACACTCTATTTCAGTCCAAAAGCATGGCCTCCTGGAGGAGCAAATAATTGAAAACAGCTGCTTAGCAAAGTAGCAGTGCTGCTCCACATAAGAAAAAAATAAAATGTTGTAATATGTATTTATAGGGTTGCTAATTATTGATAATCTTATACCAAACACGAGACTTGAGTCTGGATTTCAACCAAACTAGGAAGTCTTTGAAGAATATTTAATGTTTAAGCAGGGTCATGGCTTGCACAGGGTTAGCTTAACAGGAGTCTGTTAAGTCATTCCTGGTAGGGTGAAGTTGGGAAGTATTCTGAGCTCTGTCCACCCTCAAAGAAAAAAGCATGTTATTAGAATAGATTTTTAGATAGTAATAACAACAATTTCACGAGCTCTGAGGTACTACAACTCTAAGGGACGGCTTGATGGAGTAGACATTTTACAGGACCAGAAGCAGGGGACCATTCAGGGAGAAGCCACAACATGAAAACATTACCATATGACTGAGGCTTGGCTGGTAGCTTAGCTGTATGCACCAATGGCGGCAGAGCTATGGGTTTAGACACAAAGCCACTTGTTCATGGCCCCGGCTATTTAGACTTGGCTCTATATGTACTGTGGAGAGTTTAAATGAGTTTAAATAAAAATGTAGAAAATAACGTTCTGCACAATATTGTGCCATAGGTATCTGAAGACAAGCGCACATTAAGGGCACATTTAATTCATGTGGGACCCAGGATGATGTTATCTTGATCCCTTAGAGATGTCAAGAAGCACAATAAACCCATGGGAGTAAGGCAGTGATGGACGGAGCTGCAATGGAGATAAAAGTGGCTATTCTATTGGTTGGGAAAATAAAAGTGAGCCTTCCATTCAGGGCAGGCCATAACTGGCATCTGAATAGTTGCCTACACCTTACAGTGCCTAAAAAATAACTAAGCTAAAAAAGACAGGGTCATATATTAGAGAGGATTCCTCTACATAAAGCATGCTTTTTCACTGGGAGAAAATTTGTTTCTCCTGCTTATGCCCCATGATGAGTATTCAAGCTGGTGCATGAGGTAAAGGAGAAGAGGGGCAGAAGAGTGAAGAAGAGTTGGATGTGAAACGTGGTGGAGTTAGAAGTGATGAGAGAATGTTGTCTACATTGAGCCACTGTACTGATGCTGATGCATAAAGCAAAATAAAAAGACAAAATTGCTGTGGAGGGTATGGTGCTGGGTTAAGGTTTGGCGCTCGTAGAGCCTGATATGCCTCCTAGACAGCTAAGAGGAAAGAGTTGACACCTGGCAGAAAATAGATCTTTCATGACAGGTGCTAGGTATTCCAGAAGTTCAAATGGGACCACCATCTAAGACGTAACAGCACAGTACATGTGGACATACTGACTTTATTGATGTATTTATTTTGATTGTGGTACATGTGTGCGTGCGTGTGTGTGTGTGTGTGTGTGTGTGTGTGTGTGTCTATGGATGTGTTCATGCAGATGCCTGAGTTTGATGTTGGGTGTTGAGAAAGGGTTTCTCATCAAGCCTAGAGCTTGCTAATTGGGTGACACTACCTGGTCAGTGAGCATTAAAAATTCACTTGTCTCTTCTTCCACATTGCTGGCATTATAGGTGCATACCACCTATATTAGAATTTTTACATAAAGTCAATTGAGCCATCCCTTCAGCCCAACTTTAATATTTGAATTGCTCTGAAGTAAGATGGACTGAACAGAGAGTTACTTGACTGCATAACTGTTCATTTCAGTCTGATGCAGAGTGAGCACACACCTGTGACAACATAGAGACAGATGTCGAGGTGGAGGCAGGTAGGATTCCACAATCCCCAGCTGCTCATTGTGAAGGACTTAATGAATTATTAAGCTTTGCCCACTGACATATTGAAAGCTACAGTCAACAAGTCGGCACACCTTCTTGTTAGGTCTGGCACTGTTCATTTCAGGCACAGATTCTTGAGCCAGGCCAACTTTTCCGTATTTTCTCCTGCCATCTCTTTGGGGAGTTGACATTGCAATGCTTCTATTCCTTCATTTTAAATATGGAACAATGGTGTTCCTACATTACTGAGCTTTATTTTTAAGTTTTTAAAATGTTTTTGGACAGTTTCATACATATTTACGATGTATATGGTTATACTCAACCTTCCATACCTTCTCTCATTCCCCCATTCTCTCTGAACCCCTTCATACCCCCAACTAATAGGTCTACATCTTTATCTTTGTGTGTGTGTGTGCGTGTGTGTGTGTGTGTGTTTTATTAGAGGTTAATTAGAGTGCTCGGGCAAATATGAATACGGGGTTATTTACTGGAGCGTGGGTAAGTTACTCCTGAAGAAAATTCGACACCCCCCCCCTTATGTCTGTGACCATTACATGTCAAAAACTGCTCAGGAAGGGTTGGTGCTTTGTAAACACCTTCTCTATCCATGATGGAATGTTAAAGAATCCAATAATGTACTGGTCTTATGCAAGTACTCGTAGCTATAGTGTGTTTCTGGTGGCTGTTCACCGCTGTCTATGGCTTGAAAACTGCTTCTCTACAGAGACTGTGCCTACCAAGATGAACTAAACTTGCCTTCTTGTTCAGCTGTACTCAGTAATCCCTCATCCCTTTCCATCTGTATATAAAATAAGTTCTCTGCACATCCACAGTGTTGGGGCTCCTCCATCAGAGTGAACATAGCCCCCCTGAAGTCAGCTTTCCTGCCTTGTGTCTATGTGTCTGTTCTTTCTTCAGTCTCTTGTCACTCCTAGTCAGGGTTCTGGGACCTAAGACATACAAGGACAAGGCACATATTATTTTGGGAAGCAGTGCTATCTACCCATGCAGGGTACTTCTGTTCCAACTTATTATTTATTATTATTATTATTATTATTATTTTGTCTGGGAGGTGGGTGAGACAGGATCTTTCTATGTAGCCTGGGCTATCCTGAAATTCACCATGTAGGCCTATTTTAGAAATAAAACAACTAGGTGAAGAAGTTAAATAATCATCCCACAGAGGCAAAGCTGGACCTTGTACCTATGCACTGCTGCCTGATCACTGTGATATTTGAGGGGTCTTTGATGATGTCCCTGGTTCCTCCTCTGTACAGTCAAACATTATGTGCAGTAACTGTGTGGCCAAAGTGTTTTCAGATGTGCCTTTAAGAAGGACGTGGATGCTCTCTAATGGTGGATTCATTTTATGTATATAATGTCATCATCATTGATGTGTTTCTATAACTACCACACGCATACTATTTCCTGACTATTTGAATACTTTCTTTTCAGAGTATGACCTTATTAGCTTAGCCCATTGCATCCTTAAATCCATTTTAATGTTATTATTTATACTGTTAATTAAAGAATAATGTGGTGTTTAATACTTTTTTGGATCTATTTATGAAGCAATAATGGCAAAAGTGTTTTTCTGAAATCTCTGTGTTAAATGGGACTATTTTACAAATAATTACTACTTTCAAATGCTCTTTAGGTGTCTTGCTGCCTTTGGTAATGGATTGAAGTGGCTTGTTGAAGTCCCAACTTAGGATGAGATTTTTACCAAAGAAAAGAACATGGCTTCCAAAATAACCCAGAATGTCCATGGCTTTTAAACAGCTGTACATGGACGATGAGGTACTGAGTTTTTTCAGCAGCTAAAGAAAAAGGGAGAGTCTAATGAGCTACTGACTTCTCAACTTTTAACAACAGGCAGAAAGTGCATTTAAAAATGCTAAGAATAATTTTTTCTATTGGTTTAGATATCTTCTCTATAAAATAAAGACATTAGAAAGCAGACTCTTGTCTAGGTCCTAGGGATTGGAGAGAGAAAGAGAACAGGATTCCTGCTATGTTCCCCATGAACTGGGAATGTGAACATTCATCAACTATTTCTATAGTAGAATGAACCAGGGGAGACAGCTCTCCTGCTACCAGGGAGTGCCTCTCTGCGACCCAGGAAAGTATAGTGTCTTCTCCTGTTCTGGGTCCCTCGTGGCATTGTCCAAGCAGCAATCTTCTCTGCTCACTCAGTCCTTAACATTCATTTCACATACATTTCATAAATAGTAGATGCTAAGCATGGTTAGTTTGCTGGATAGGCCAAAACAAATGAGCATAACCTTTATTCCCTGAGGAAACTGTTATCTAATGAGGAGCCAGTTGAGGCCAATAAAGTGTTATGGTGATTTGATAGACATCTGTATGGGATTCTGTAGAGGTGAACAGAGTGCAAAGGGCTGGGTAGATTACCAGCCTAAGGACCCAAACTCTATTGTACTCCTCTCAACAACCCTAGCTACAGGATTTAGAAGTAGACATTGAAGTAAATATGACAGACGCCTACCTGAGTGCAAGCACACCGTGTTCCTGAGGTAGTTTGGACTTCTTTTGGCTCGATGCTTCTTCATGAGTGCACAGTTCATGATAAGCCAATCTTTCCTCATTCACAACCCATTAGTATTTTGTTCTCTTTACCGATGAACCTGACATTCAAAACCTTCTCTTCGCTGTCGATTCCTTTCATTTCATACAAGTTTCCTTGTAACAAGGGGTTTGGAGTTTCTTTCCTCACTGCTGTGATCAAATATCCTGATGAAAGCAACTTAAAGGGGAGAGGGGTCATTTTAATTCAGGTTCCAGTCAAGCTCAGAGAAGTCAGGGCAGCTGGAGGTTGAAGCAACTGCTCACCATGCATCAGAAGTTAGGAAGCAGTGTGATGGCAGCCACTGGCCAGCTCCCCTTTTCCATTTACACAGTCCAGGAGTGAGGTCAGAGAATGGTGCTGCACACAGCAGTGAGTGATCCCAGGTCAGTCTATGGACTCAAGATAGTCCCCTAAAGGGACATGCAGAGGCCCATCTGCCAGGTGATTCTAGAGTCTATCAAGTCGGCAATAATCACTAACCACCGAAAAGGCGTCATAGGTGTGGCTCAAAAGCAGTGCCCAAGTGTTTCCCCAAATGATGATAAAATGCCCAATCCAGAGTCCAGTTTCTTGGGGTGTAGGTGTTCCCACGTGGAAGAGAAGGCAGCTGTGGAAGAGATTTTACTCTTCAGACATACGAATGTTCTGTGATACAAAAGCTTTAGTATTGTTCTACATCTCAAAACATCACCAAGAACAACTACAACAAACAAACAAAAACCAAAGACCACATAACCAATTCATCTCAAATTTAATAATGTACGTAAGATTTGGGGACAGTATTTTTACTCAGTCATTCACACAATCCTGGGGAAGCTGAAGTTTCTTTCTCAGATGAGGGAATTAAGTCATGGAGAAGTTAAGTGATATCCTCAAGTTATAGGACTTACACATGGTGTGGTAGGCTATGGAAATGCTGACCCTTGGGGAAACCAGAGTTGACTCTGATGTTCTTTCTACACTTGGCATGTGGAGGGGTCACATTTCTACCCTCAGCCTCATGCATTCTACCACTGTTGGTAATCGTGTTAGCGAGCTTCTCATGTTTGGAATTTTGTTCCTCCTGATGTAGTATGCCTAAAGATACTCCCATCTTTCCTTAGGTTTTTGAGCATTTAAAAGATAACAGGTTGATGAATGTTCCCTTCAGATATTTGCTCATTTAATGAAGTTATCCCCTCTACACCCTCTGTAACTCACTGTCAGTTGCTCTCAACTTTCCTAATGGTGTAACCCTTTAATATCGTTCCTCATGTTGGGGTGACCCCAACCGTAAGATTATTTCATTGCTTCTTCATAACTGTAATTTTGCTGCTGGTATGAATCATCATGTAAATATCTGATATTCAGGATATCTGATACGTGACCCCTGTGAAAGTGTCATTCAACCCCCAGACAGGTCATGACATGAAGGTTTGAGAACCACTGTACTATGTAATCCCAAGTAGCCTTGAACACCTGATCCTCCTGCCTCAGCCTTACAGGGCTAGGATTACAGTTGGGTATCACCAGGTGTGACATTTGGTCCAGATGTACATTTTTATTCTTTGTTTTAAAGGAAGTAAAATATTTTGTATTGAAACAAAGGATCTTTACCCACCTCTTGCTTTAACGATACATATCAAATGGTAGTAACATGTGTCATGAATTTTCAAATAATGCGTTCATAGTTGGAAATGTTTGCTATACAGGTTGCTGCAAAGGGATTGCTGATAATATCCATATTTTTGCTTGTTTATGACTTGATTATTATAAAGCCAGCAAATTTATATTATGTAGAAATATGAGCATTCAATATAGTGCACTGTTTAACTAAGCTTACTTTGTATTGTTGTTTTCACAAAGATTTTTTGAATGTGCTTTGTCTCTCTGACATATTTTCTCATCCTGAAGGACAAATTAGAATGAATGGTGGTACTCTTTTTTTTTTTTTTTTAAAACAAAACAAAACAAAACAAAAAAAACCCTACATTTAATTAGTCCAATATCTGGCTTACTGTATTTATAGCAAGACAAAGCTTTTTAAAAAATATTGTATTTTCATAGACTATTTTAGTAAGTTTTGTGAACCAAGAATTTTTTTGATAGTCTAAAAGTTTGTATACACGACACAACTCTAGCTCTGGAAATCTTAACTATTTTAATGTACAAAGATGAGCAATGGTTTGTAGAAGGTAAGAGTTGCATAGACTGACACTCTGTAGGATCCAAGATCTAAGAAGACGAGAGCTACATACTCTGCCACTGTTTAGCATCTAAGAGCTATGTTGACCAATATCTATGTCTCTTGGATGGGGAGAGAGACCCTTGTACAGAATTGAACTTGGAAAATAAGGTTTTCTCCTTTTTGTTTTTCTTATTCTTAACTGAAGTAACAAAGTTGGAAGATAATTTGGAACTCTAATCCTAGCAAGTGCTTCTGGGAGTGCTTTGCTAAAACAAAGAAGATAGTAAAGGTAGTAAATTGGAAATAACAGCAGAGAAAAAGTCACAGAGAATGCAAGCATGGAGTGCAGAGTGTTAATTGTGAGGTGGGCTGCCAGCATGCCGAGCATGCACAGAAAGTACCTGAGGTCTGAGGTCCTCTGCAATACATCTTTGGTGATAACAACACAGTCCACAACAGGGATACTTTTATATTTATTTTATTCGCCATTATTGCCAGAGGCCTCAAATCCCACATAGTCAAAATCTCCATTCACTGCTGCCTGCTGGGCATTTAACAAGGGCTCTTGTAACAGAACCCAGAACAAGTATGAACATGAATAAAAAGTGCAGGGGCCAGCCAGGCACCACAGGCTGTGAGGTAGCCAAGTGGAGGCATTGGAGGGAAACAGAGAAAGCAGACAATGACCCCGAGTGCCTCAAGGCATGGCTTCAAAAGGTGTCAACACCAATTAAATTGTAAAAGCTCTGTCAGTGTCTGAAAAGTCATCCAGACAGGGACAAGACAGTATATAATCAAAGGATGGGACGTGATTCTGTATGTCCCATGCTGGACCAGCATCCACATGTGTGCCTGGCAATTTGTGATCCATATGTGAGCCTTCAAGACAAGCATGTCCTTAAAGATGTAAATGCCCTTCTGCTGGAAGTACACTTGTCTCACCACTGGCAGAGGCTGGAAATCTTACCAGCAGGTGTCCGAGGGGGGTTCCCAAAGGTAAAATGCCTAAAAAAGGCCATGACAGCTGAAATGTGTGCAATTGATTATGACCATGGATAAACCAAAAGACAACTTGATTCAAGCAAAAACAGTGACACATGAGCTATAGTCAAGAAGTAAGGTGAAACACGATGAAGAGATTTCTTTGCTGGCAAAGCCTCCACAGAACCTCTGTTTTCTGCAACAGAACTTTTACAGAGTAACTCATTAGCAGGGGATTGATTTCAAATAGTAACAACAGCAAGGGGATAGCTCTGCATGTCTTATTTGGTCATAGAGCATGCTAATGTGACTTTAATGGAAGGTACCCTAATCTCAATTCATGAACTGTCTCCCTCTCTCTCTGGCACAATGACTCTTTCGCCTACGGGTAACTATGATAGGTATGACCAATTTGTTGGATGATTTTCAAAGTGACAGCAGAGCTGGGGAGGAGAAGAAACTGCATCTTTATAGCTAGAGGGGGATAGGCAGGGAGAACTGTCAAAGTATTTCTCACGTATTTGAAAGCTAAGTTATTTTCTTGGTCTACAGAACTTTTTCACTCAGCAGATCAAGTAAAATGCCTGGGGTTTGAGGTAGATGGATTCATACTGAAGAGTAGAAAATAATGACATTAAATTTCTAGCGAATCATTTAAAAGACCCTGAAAATATTACTCTTGCTTATTTTCTTTCTAAGTGAAAGACTATTTAAGAAGAGAAATTGGAATAAAGTCAGTTATCGTGAAACTATACAAAGACTCTTAAGTGTTATTTTGAAGGAAAAATTAACTGGATATAAAATAAGGTGCCAAATCACGTACTGCATATCAGATGGCATGATCTAGTTAAAGTTTTCTTTTAAAATAGAATAGTACTTTGGAAAACAAGCTTGATAATCAGAAGCAAGGAAGTCAGGGGTGTCTTCAGGTAGATTTTACTGTTGACGTGGCTAGTCAAATGGAGATGCCTAAGACAGAAGAACTTTCTCCCTTACATCATTTCTAAGTTGATAATCTGGATAGCAGTATTCCTCACTTGATTGCTGTTCATGATATCTCCTCTCTCATAGTATTATTGTATATGTTCTCAAAATTTTCACGATGAGTAACAGGATTTATAGATCCAAGTGTCTATGATTAAATGTCTACTCAGAAAAGTAGTTAATGTTAATTGTCTACTTGATACAACCTAGAGTTACCTGGGAAGAGCATCACAATGAAGGACTAGATCAGGTTGGCCTGTGGGCATATCTGTGAGGAATGGTCCTGATTGCCTTCCCTGATGTGAGAAGACCCAGCCTGAAAGTGCTCAGTACCATTCCCTGGTTTGGGGCCCTGACTGTATAATAGAAAAAGTGAATTGAGCAATAGGCACACATGCATTTTTTCTCTCTCTGCTCTTGGATTTGAGTGAGTGAGTTGCTTCAAGCTCCTGCTTTGAATTTCCTGCAATAATGAACTCTGGCCTGGATTTGTAAGCCATGTAATCCTTCCTCCGTAACTTGCTTTTAGTCAAGGTATTCTATGACAGCAACAGACATGAAACAGGATGCCAAGCATCTCCTAGAACTGCACATAACTTCTGAAACTGAACATAATTTCACTTCACACCAAAACTGGAAAGAGAGGGGACTGGTTTTTATGAACGGTTGCTATCAGTCATAGATAAATCTTCCAATAAACAACTTTACGTTTCTACTGTCTTTTTCAAGCTAACATTCTACTACGTCATAAGATAGTCAGCCTAGGCATTAGCTACACTCTTTTACACTCTTCCTCCTGCAAAGTCCAGGACATTACATGATGCCCAGAAGTCAGATGGGAAAGTGTGTCCATTTGGGATGAAACTATGTAAACTGAAAAGTTATTTCTCCTCTCAATCAACATATCAGCAATGTAAGAATGACTATGGGATTCATAGTCACAGAGGAGTTGGTCCTTTGAACAAGATGAGAGCCTCCAGGCTCAGGGTGGGGAGGACTCACTCCCTACACCTGTATTTTCTGCAAAGAGACTCATACTCTCTTGTTCTTGGTGAGTTAAAGCCCAAAACTCTGTAAGTTCAATTCACCCTTTTATGCCTTCATGTCCCACTTGTATTGGGAAAAAAACATTTTTAGAGAATGAGTAGTTTTCTTAGTCCAAGATAAGTCTGATACTACAGGTGATTTTCCATCACACATCGGTGCAACCTCCTTGCGTCAGTTACAGGTGCCCTATGCCAGGGAATTTTCTCCAAATGTGTTTGTGTTTCTTATCTGTTTCGTTCAATTCATCATGTAATTTGAAGTTCCCAGAAAAGGACCACACCCGCGCTACTATTTTAAACAGATGATGGACTGATTAGAACTTTGTGATGGTGAAGAGTTGGAATGTTGCAGATTCAGAGCCAAATCATAGATGAAACTTTTTCCAGGTTTCAATGCTGGCAGCAGCCACATACTTGTTTTGATCCTTGTCTTAACAGAGATTTCATTTATCTGGTCTCTGAAAGACTGTGGTCTTATGCTCTTTTATACTTCTCTAATGCTCTTTGATTGTTGGGACTTATTTGCTTCTTCTATTCTTACTGGTTGCACTGGCTAGTTTTGATGTCAACTTGACACAAGCCTGAATCACTGGCAAAGAAGTCATCTTAATTAATAAAGTGTTTCCGTAGAATTACCCTTTAGGCAGGTCTGTAGGGCAGTGGAGTTCTCAACCTTCCTAATCTGTAGCCCTTTAATACAGTTCCTTGGGTTGTAATGACCCTCCAACAATAAAATTACTTTTGTTGATACTTTATAACTGTAATTCTGCTACTATTATGAATCATAACGTAAATATCTAATATGCGACCCCTGTGAAAACCCCAAAAGGTTTGCAATCCACAAATTGAGAACCATTTCTATAGAGCATTTTCTTGATTGAGGATTTCACAGCTCACTGTGAGCAATGCCACCAGAGACTGCTGGTCCTGAGTACTATAAGAAATCAGACTGGGGAAGCCAGGAGGAGCAAGCCGGTAAGCAGTAGTCCTCCATGGCCATTTTTTCTGCTTTGACTTCCTGGTCTGATTTCCTTCGGTGATGGACTATAAGTTACAAGTTGAATAAACCCTTTCTTCCTAACTTGATTCTCACCTGGGTGTTTTATCAGAGTAATAGAAAAGTAAAAAACACTCTCATTCCTCGTTGTGTATTTTATTTCGTTTCATTTCTTAGATAATCTAGTTTAATGGTTTACAAAACGGTATCCTTCTCCAATGATAATCAGCTAGTTATAACACAGATCAATTAGAGCTACAGGCTTATTTTGCATGTGCCTTATACATTACTATAGGGTTGCCGTTGACTAGGACTTATCACATAGCACCTAAAGCTTTGAGAGAGTATGTTTGTGTAATCTATTATGACTCTGTGTGTGTGTGTGTGCATGCATGGGGGTATGCTCATATGTATGTGTGTGTGTGTTTTCTAGCGGATATTGCCTCTTTTTTCTCTTATAAATGAAATGTGGACAACGAGTTCGAGTTGGAATGTAAATCCTGAAGCCAGAATTTTCCCTAAGTCAGTTGTTCCTTGGTTACTGGTAGCCAAAAGTTATGATCATGGCAAGTACTTGATGTTCAGTCTGTGGTCATGATTAATTCGGGTGGCTGAGTCACACATGTGCCCTTTGAACAAAGATTTTGCCTATCTTATTACATGAGCCTTGGCCAACTCTGGGAGGGTAACTCCACTAGATGTGTTTAGTCATTTTGTGTTATATTCCTGTAGTCTTTTTGTGGAAACTTTATCTCTGAGGATTTGATACGAAATGTATTCCATCTTCTCTCATGAAAGTGCTAAGAAAAGTCATCATGTTGGATATAGCAATCTACATTTTATAGGCACTTGGGGTGCCATTAAATAGACAGACAATGAGAGTTCATTGATATTGTACAGTATAAAACTTGGTGTGACTCCAAGTCAACCTGAGAAACTTTAGTTAAAATAAACTAGGCTGAAAGCATATTGTAAATTCAGGGAAACTGGGAAGACTGAAAGACAGCTTGCTCTTGTAAGATGCCAGGTGCTCCCATTAACCAGGACTAAAAATAATAACCTAGCAATGATGATGGGTTGATCATCTGCTGAAGCACCTCTGAGCCTTCTTCTGCTGAAGAGCCATTGCAAGTCATGTGCAGGCTCAGAGGCCCAACCAGAGCAATCAACCCATTAGCCCTAGGCTGTCCCCTTTCCCTGAGGCGCTTAGCTTTTCTGCTAACATAACACTCTCTTCAATCCTTCTAGAATTGCAACTCTTTGCTTAGGAACCCCATCAGTCTCTTTCTTAAGTAGTTAACTTGAACTTGAACCTGGCTACCTCCAATGCACCCCCTCTGTGAAGGAGAGGCTAGGTATGGCCACCTACCTCATCATTTCAGGGTGGGGCAAAACATTTGCAACTCAATAAGTCCTTGAAGAGCAGGCACCAATCAGAAGCCCAAGACAGAAATATCATGATATGACCACGGACAGTATGAATTTACTGGGAGTATGGTAGAATGTCATGGATATTGGGAATAATTTTATAAGCAGATTTTTTTTTTAAAGTAGACTATTTGGGTCTTAACATAGATTGTGGTGAAAAGGTGTATTACATTCATATTTATGTCTTTATATCATTCATGAACAAAAAAACACTTAAACTGATGATAGAAAGCACACAGAACAGATGCAAGTGCATGGATCTCACTCTTGTTTGTAAGAAACCAACCACCCTAGTTTGTTTTCTGTTGCTGTAATAAAACACCAAAAACAAATTGGGGAGGAAGGAGCTTATTTTGAATTATAGCTTATAGTTGGTTCATCATGAAGGGGAATCAGGGCTGGAACTCAGAGCAGGAACCTGTAGACAAAATTGAAGCAGAAGCCATGGTGTAATGCTGCTTACTGGATTGCTCCCCCTTGCTTGCCCAGTCTGCTTTCTTTTACCATCCAGGACCATTTTCCCTGGGATGAGACTGGTCCAGTGGGCTGGGAACTCCCACATCAACCACTAATCAAGAAAATCCTCACAGGCTTGCCTATAGGCAATCCAATGGAAGAAATTGTTTTATAGCCCGTGCCAAATTAGCAAGAAACTAACCAGCATACCAAGTTATGGCATTCTCTCGCCATTTGTGTTGTGCTATTTGGATCTTTGACAGGACTACTGTGCATGTTAAAGGCAACACAGAAAATAAAGACTCAGAAAGTGTGTTCAGTGAGGAAGAAAATGACAGTCAATGTAAGTGATGAACCAACTTTAGCTCCCAGGCTTTTCTTCCTCAGAGATCTTTAAATGCTAATAGTTACAGATAGAAATTTACATTTTACTTAATTTAAGGAGATTTAAAGGAAAGTGCTGAGGTCTTAACATGGCTTTCCCCTGCATAATGGCTGAAAAAATCTATTGTGCCTAAAAAACAAGTATTCTTTACCCATATTTTTAGTTTTGTGGCATTGGTTTAATAATTTAGCTGTTAGGAGTAGTGTAGCAATAGCATAGATGAGCAGTTTTCTCTGTGATACGCTGGCTTTCAATTCTTTGGATAAATGCCCAGAAGTGGCACAGCTGGGTCATATGATAGAGCTAGTTTGAGTTTTTTGTTTTGTTTTGTTTTGTTTTTTTGAGGAACCTCAATGCTGATTTTCATAGTGGCTAGACTAATTTACATTGTCACCAGCAGAATATAAGTGTCCCTTTGTGTCTGCATCCTTACCAGCATTTATTGTTATTTTGGGTTTTTCTTAGTGACTACTATTCTGACCTCAGTGACAGAGAATCTCAATATTCTTTCAGATTTCTTGATGACTAATAAGACTAAATATTTTCTCATGTGCTTATTGCTCACTGTGTTTTATCTATTGAGAATTTTCAGTTCATTTTATTATCTCAATTATAAGTTGAGTTGTGTGATTTGTGTGTGTGTGTGTGTGTGTGTGTGTGTGTGTGTGGTGTTTTTCTGAAGTTTGTTGTTGTTGTTGGTTCTGGTTAATCATTCCATGTAAGATTTTTCATTTGGCAAGCAAAAGCTTTTTAATTTCACGAGACCAGTTTGTCAGTTGCTTTCATCATGTGACAGGAGTCTTATTCAGGAAGTGCTGTCCATGTCTGTCATGAACAATTTATTTTTGCCTTGATCAGTTAAGTGTGTTAGGTCTCACATTAATGTCTCTGATCCACTTGATTTTAATGAACAATCAGAGATAAGGATAATTCATACTTTTCATTCCTCCATTATGGAAAAGATTGTCTTTGCTCAAGTGTGGGGTTGTATCAGACAACCCCATTGGCCTATTGTACCATTGGTCTCCGTGTCTGGTTTTCTTATGCTCCATGCTGTTTTGGTTACCATGACTCTGTGGTATAATTTGAAATGAGTGTGCTCATACCTCCAGAACTGTGCTGTTTTTCTCAATAGGATTACTTTACTACTACAAGTCTTCTGTGTGTCTGATGATTACTTCTATAATTAAAAAATATTTCTGTGAAGAATGGCATTGGAATTTTGAAGGCCAGTGACTTACCTGAATTTGTAGCTTGTTTTGGGAAGCATACTAATTTTCAACACATTCATGCTTTCAATCCATGACTGTGCAAACATTCCCCAGCTTTGGAGTGTCATTTTTTATTTATTTCTTTAGACTTTCTAAAGTTTTCATTGTAGACATCTTATGCATCCTTGGCTAGGTTTATTCCAAGTATTTTTGAGGCTGTTGAGAATAAGATTGTTTCCTCATCTCTCACCATGTCTGCCAGCAGAATATGGGAAGGTTACTGATTGCCGAATGTTAATTTTGTTTCCTGTCACTTTGCTGTAAGTCTTCACCAGCTGGAAGAGTTTCTGGTTGAATCTTTATGGTCTTTTGTATGTAGACTCATATCATCCCCAAATCAGTAAACTTCATCGTCCTTCTTTCCCAATATCATCCCTTGTCTTATGGCCTAAAACCTTGAGTATTATACTGAAGGAGACCAGAGAAAATGACACTTTATCTTGTTCCCAGTTTAGTTCCCCGTTTAGTTCCCAGGTTTAAGGTTTTCCCCATTCAGGATTATGTTGGCTGTAGGTTTGTTGAATATAGCTTTTATTACATTGAGATATGTTCCTTTCTCCCCTGCTATCTAAAGGCTTTTATTACAAAAGGATTGGGTTTTGTCAAGAGCTTCTTCTGAATCTACTGAGATGGCATGTGATTTGAGTCTTCTAGTCCATCTGTGTGATGCATTTTATCTGTCAGTTTGCATGTGTTGAATCTTTCCTGTATATCTGAAATGAAGGCAACTTGATCAGCGTGAATGATCTTTTTGATGCATTCTTGAATTTGGTTTTCAATGTTTTTAGTGAATTTTTTTGTATCTGTTTTTGTCAGGAGACTAGTGCATACTTTTCCATTTCTGTTGTGTGATTATCTGGGTTTGGTGTCAGGGTAATATTTGGCTTAGTTAGAATAGTTGCTAACGTTCCTTACTCTTGAATAGGTTTGGCAACACTGGTGTCAATTCTTCTTTAAATGTCTAGTGAATTCATTATGGTGTGGACTTTTTTTACATAATATTTGAACATTTTTAAAAAGGATTGTTTCAGTATTGTTGTCAGTTATAGATTTGTTTACTTGCCTGTGTCATTTCAGTGAAAATTTCATGTTCAATGTATATAGAAATTCATCCCCTTTCTTAGATATTTTCAGACTTAGAGAAATACAAGCCTTGCTGGTATGTCTTAATGACATTTTCAACTTCATTGGCCTTATAAAAACAGAATGTGTCCTGAGAAACTTTGAACAGCTAATCATTGGCTTTGTTTTCTTCCCCGCTTTCAAAACATTGGAAATGTTGCCCAGCGATTGTTTCTCCACAACACCTGGGAAAGGATGGACCCAGAGGCTCCTCAGGGATCCTATAGGAATATCCCAGCTCCCCCTGGGTTTTGTCAAACTCTTACTAATGATTCCGATTGTCTTCCCTCTCATGACATCATTCAGTCTTCATGAACATAAAGGAGTGCTGAGGTAAATGATGGCCAGAAAGAGGCTTGGTCTGAAAGCCAGGAAAAATTTCCACTGTCACTTTAGGAGGAACTCATGTCTTCAGGACTGGAGAGATGGCTCAGTGGTTAAGAGCACTGACTGATCTTCCAGAGGTCCTGAGTTCAATTCCCAGCAACCACATCTATCTGTAATGGGATCCAATGCCCTCTTCTGGTGTGTATGAAGACAGCAACAATGTACTTATATAGATAAATAAATTAACTAAAAAATATTTTTGCTCAGCTCAGTCATTGGATATTTATATATAACCCATGGGTTATGCTTACCAAGAAGCCAAAAAATAGCGTTAAGTGACATTTAAAAAATCTGCTTCATCAGGCCGTCCTTTCCCTTCAGAATAGCATTAGTGACTCTACATAAACTCAGCCTTTTCAATGTGTGATTACTGAATCCAGAAACTATCACATAAAAACCAATGTGGCAAATATCTAAAACACCTGTGTGTGTGTTTTTTTTTTTAATTCGGATTTTTTTTTATTTTATGTATTTTGCCTGCATGTATGTCTGTATGAGGGTGTTGGATCCCCTGGAACTGGAGTTACAATCACTTGTGAGCTGCCTGTGACTGCTGGGAATTGAACCTTGGTCCCCTGAAGAGCAGTCAGTGCTCTAACCACTGAGTCATCTCTGAAGCCCCAGAACTCATATTTAAATTAGATAAATCGATAATGACTACTCCTTTTAAAGTATGCCTAGGTGCTGTACAAAGAGGATTTGTTCTGTCTGCTTGAAAAATACATTTGTTCCAGTACAGAAATTCGAAAACAGAATCCCAGCGTGTACTATTAAATTGGGTCGCTATACACAATCCAGATTTGTTGCTTCGAATAACACATTTTTCAGAGCATCAGCTTAGTGCTACAATAGGGTTATAGTCACGACGGGATTCAGGTGATAGTATGGGAGGCCAGGGGAAGCTTGAAGAGCATACTGGGGTGAGCTGGCTAGACAGGAAAGCAGAGAGAAGAAGTGTGCTAGCAGAAGGAAAAAACGTCCCTAAGACATGATGCGAACTGGAAACTGCCTCATGCCAGGAAAACCTCTTAAAGGCGAGGCTGCTGCGTTGGTGAGAGGAGCCGGAGTCCTGGAGGAGAGAGGTCTGTGGGCCGGCTCATGGAGAGCCGCAGTGGCCAAACTTCATCTGGTCACGTTCTCTCCCATTGCAGGTTGTTAAGAAGACTGGGCTATGTTCGAGTGCTGAATTGTTTGGTCACGTGGCCATGGCCTATCATTTCCTACTCAAAGGTTCTGTGGTGTGTCTTTATTTGGACAGAATAAAGTCCTGAACTCAAAGTGGAAACCTTTTTACCCAACAACACCCTCTGAAATGTGGTAGGCTTCCCAGCACACAGATCTGCCACAGAGCCATGATTTTATTGTGCTGTGCCCTTTGCCTAGACTGCTCTGTGACACTTCTTTGTATGTATCAGGTCATTTTCTAAGTCAACTGAATTGCCACCTTTTTTCTCTGTGTATTCGTTATTCCTCCTGTATCTCTCATTCAGGGAAAACATATTCTGCTAAACACATAGTTCTTCTAAATCCACTCTATTCTTTGTATAGTATTTCTCACATTTTCTTAGTTATTTATACATATGTATGTTATGTATCATATATACATGTTGATCCATAATATGTATTACACATATGTGTGTGCATGTGTGTGTTTCATTACTAAACTTTAAGGTCCCAGATGCAGGAGTGAACATGCACTTGACCAGTGCCTCCTCCAGGAGCCCGTTGTCCACTTACTGCTTAGTTGGTGGAGGCAGGGCCTAGTGTATCTCTGAGAGTATGCAGACAGATGTGCTCAGCAAATGTAGCTTTCAGGGAGCTCATTCGGCTGAAAGAACACGTCAAGTTTTGGGGAATAATGAGAAGCAGGTCATTCAGTAAAACAACTTTCAAGTTACCATAGAGCAGTGGGTAGAAGCAAACAGTGAGCGGTATAGTGATATACGTCACTTTTCCATCTGAAGACCCTCCAGGGTTTGACTAAGAAAATGACCTGGGCTAAAATTTATTCAGGCTGAGTAAGGTGGGATAAAAGTCTGTAACAGATCTGAGGGTGTTCACTAACTGACACCTCACCTTTAGCAAGTCTGAAGAGCCTCCTGTGGTTGTTTCTGGGTTGAACTTACAAAATTTGATCTACCCAAGTGGTGTCTATACATCTCAAATTTTATTACACTTTGCCCATATTGTCTTGGATTGCTGTGCTTCATAGTCTATTTGATCTTTTGAGCCTATGCCTTTGTTTCAGTCTCTCTACTGGTGCCTGAATAAAAAACTGAGCAGTAATACTCAATGGAAAATCCATTTTTCAGATTTGCTACAATGCAACAGTAGGGGGTATATGTAAGCCTAACAGGCAGCTTTAGTGTTGTGTTCAGCAGGCGAGGGTTTCGGAAGTTAAATCAGTAATTTCATAAGCACTGATGTTATGCAACAACTGGTTAAAATCATTGCATATGCTAAAGAGCTGGCATATTTATGTATTATATTTATGTATTGTATTTATGTATTATATATGTAATATCTATTCATTTATACATAATATTCATACTTATAATGTGAATATATAAATATTGTATGAATACTATATATCATGAATATAAATGAAAACAACCTCCTCAGCCTATATAATGTTACTCGTATACATGTTTTCAGAGCCGTGGATGATCAATTGGTTTATTCCTTTTCCTACTTTTCTTCTCTGAGACTATTTCCTCTACCCTCTCTTAGAATTCCTTAGTTACGTGTAGCTCTTTGTGTAGGGTTGAGGCCAGTCAGCCCCTGTCTCCTGGCCACACTATTATGTCTATGGTCTTGTTCTTTTCGGGTCATATTTGAAAGAGACAACGGGATGAGTTCATGAGAGAAGTTATAGGGATAAAGGAAAACGGAAAAATAATGTAATATATTATAATCCCAAGAAAGTATTTTTTAAAGTCTGGCCTATTTTTGACCATGTACAACAATATAGATGCTTTAAGTCTAATCAGCTTCCTGTAATCAGAGCTACCCTATTTTCCTAAGTACTAGAAATTATCTGAAGAAAAAGCATGATCTAAACTCTTCTACAGACCAAAAAAAAAAAAAGTTATAAATTTTATGGATTAGAATCAAATTATTTATTATTTCTTTAAAATACTGTTATATTAACTGTTTCTAGAAAGTAATCATTTTGGGGACAAGTGGTTAAATTCTGCATTATATTTATTTCTTAAAATGTTTATCTCTCTGTGTGTGTGTGTGTGTGTGTGTGTGTGTGTGTCCGCATGCGCCCATGGTGACTTGGAGGATGTGGTGATACAGGCTTTGAAGCCATCTTTCTTCTAAGAGACTGGAACTTTTGCCGGGCCTCACAGCTGAGTTAAAAGTACGCTTTCCAGTCGTATAAGACAGTGGCTACTATCCTACTGTGTACAAGAACACCCAACTTTATTTGCTTTGGATTTCCAATGTAATCAATCACCTTTTGCAACCTACACTAATGCATAGCTGTAATCTTAAACCGTGTACCCTTCTATGCCTCTGACCCAGAGAACTGTGTGTGTGCGTGCATGCATGTGTGTGTGTGTGTGTGTGTGTGCACGTGTGTGTGTGTGTGTTATGATAATCATTTGCTGAGAAAAGCAAATATGTCAAAAGAGACCTTAAGCCACAAATACCTGCCATAAACGTTGAAAACATCATAGAGATATTGTTTGATTACACTGTATGTTGGCAGTATTGTTTGTCACCTGGGTCTGTTGAACTCTGTGATTTTATCACTTGTAAAACTTGCTAAAGATTTCTGTAAAGTTTCTCTCATTTCTTTTCTTTGGTGAGAGATATGGACACAGGGCCGAACACTTAGACGTTAGGCAGGCATACATAAACACATATCAGACAGACTAGGGACAAGCCAGAAAGTAGAAGCTACCTAAGACTAAAGTATTTTTCCCTGCACAAAGAGAAGTTTCTTCTGGTGTGGTAAATGTGAATTCAGAGTGTTTGCAGAACACCATGAGACTGTCAGAGCAATAACACAAGGAAGTAAGTGCCTACCCGCTTGGGTATGAAACCAACTTCCCAGGGCAGTGACTTAGAAGAGAGAGAGGGCTTGGAGGTAAAAGGGTGTGCAGGACAGGATGTGGTCAGCCGGCATTTGTGCTCTTTGTAGACTCTGTGAGTCAAGTGTGAGTCATGTCATGAGAAGTCTGTGTGGAATCTAATGAACAGCCCCAGGGAATGACAGGAACCCAAAAGTGTGTTCATGGGAAGCTGAGTTCTACCCCTCATGGAGAAGCTAGTGAGTAGGGGCCAGAAGCCTAGCTGTGCCCCATCCTTCATCTGTACAGTGAGCAGATTAACCTCCATCAGCAGGAGGCCTGATGTGCTTGATTTTATGTAACTGTCAGGAATCAATGAGGAAAATCTAAACAATAGCATCCAAGAGACAAACGGAACACAACACACCATGCTGAGGTCCGAGCTAGCTGACTGAGAGGTGTTGACTGCTTCCAAAAATGGTAGTACCCATAATTATTAAGTGATTTCTTTTTTTCTCCTACGAGGGGAGACATCATCAGGAATAGGAAGATATACGGCAATTAGAGCTATTCTCTGGCACCGTGTCAGCAGCCCTCCGGGCTCATCTTCTCTAATTAAATATGAAATGTTGGAAAGTGGCTCATTCTTGCAAGTTTTCTCCTTTATTTCAGTAGCGTCCACACACTCTGGGAAAAAAACAAACAAACCAACAACAACAACAACAACAACAACAAAACATAGGCAAAGGGTTCAAATGGACCAATCTGCAGATGCTCAGAACTGAATATGGGTGAAAACAGTTCCAATATCCAATAACTCAATATAGTCCTTTTAACATTAGGTAGAAATGGCCATATAACTCAAGATGACAAATGCACCCAGTATGGGGAGGGCACTGACTGGCTTTGTTTTAAAATGTATACTGTTTTCTGCTTAGTCACAAAAATCTAATGATTTCATTCACTATCAGGAAGAACCAAAGTAATATACATGTTATATATTTATATACACACAATAGATTACAACCACAGAAGTAGTCATTATCATTAGATGACAGTTGGAAACAGCTACTGCCATGACTGATGAAATACAGCACCCTGCAAAAAGGCGGAGCTTAGATTAGAGCTCGATGCTCCTGTGTGAGAATGGCCCTTACTCCTCCAGTAGAATTCTAATAGATATGAAAGAATTTCTAAAAATAAATAAATAAATAAATAAATAATTCACGTTTGAGATTTATGGAATTTAATTTTTTTTTCTTTTGGTTTTTCGAAACAGGGTTTCTCTGTACAGCCCTGGCTGTCCTGGAACTCACTCTGTAGACCAGACTGGTCTCGAACTCAGAAATCCGCCTGCCTCTGCCAAGTGCCAAGGGATTAAAGGCGTGTGCCACCACTGCCTGGCTTAATTTTTTTTTTTTTCCCATTTGCTTTGAAATCAAGAGCAGATCATAAGCTGAATTTATTGAGGCTAGATTTTTGGATTTTGAGAGGAGAATATTTTTATGGGCTAAAATTTAATTTTGCGTCAATCTCAAAAGTTGAGGGATGATTTTTAAAAAGCATGATTATAAAGAACATTCAGTGAGCAGTTTGATGGAGGAGGGCGTTGCCCATTGCTACATACTGCAGGAGAAAGACTTTTGGAATTAGCATCTGTTTCTTCATTCAACTTTTACCTTAAAACAAACCAAAAAAATAAAACCAAAAACACTAGTTCTCAGAATGGGAACCAAGAAGCATGTGCCTGTGAACTAATACAGCTTGTTCTCACCATTCACAATCACTGTAAAGTGAGAGAGTGTCCTGAAATGCCGGGAGGAAGAAGACGTCACAAGAGCGCCCTTTGCTTTCTCCCTCCTAGCTGAAGGAAGGCAGACAAGCTGTTGGGATCAGATACTCTCTCAAGATTGCAAGAGCTTCCTGGCTTGATACTGGTCAGAAATAACACCACAGAATGTTTTTACAATTCTACTTTTGGGTCAAAACAGGAAAGGGAGGGGCATGTTAAAATTAAATTTAAAATAATAAGATGGATATAAGCAGAAAGAAAATAGAGCCTTTGCTTTTCAGCTTGGGAACAATAAGAACTGACTTTGATTATCCACATCGTTCACTTAGATGCTTTCGAGTAGGAGAATTATCAATGCTTTTAAATGTTCCAGAATTTCTCTTTACTTTTTCCCACATGTGAGCTACTGAGCTAAGCTGACAATTTCTTATTCACCCTTCTAACCTGCTTGCATATTCACTCCATTGGAAAGACACACACTGCCTGCTCTCCTCAGTGTTAGGAGCAGGTGAGGTGCTTGCACACTAAGGGGCTTTTGCATATTTCTTGGGACTGAAATAATTGTTAATACTTGTGGTTTGCTATTACATTTTCCATCCCCACCCAATCAGTAATTACTAAACATGGATCATTTATAAAACTGTAAATGCTATGGCAAAGTGATAAATCTAATATTTGACAGGGGCAGAAAAAAATACTGTTATTGAGCACAATGCTATTTTTTAAACTCTGAAAAGGATAGCACAGTAACATGAGGAGAATCCTAGATCTTTTGTCTTTTCATGCTTTCGTTCAGGTGTCCGTTGTCAGAGTGGATGATAAACATTTTTTCCTGTTTCAGACTATTGTGGTATCCCCCTGGATTCCTTTTGAACTGGTCTCCACTTCCTCTGATACACACCATTGCTATCCTCCACCCAGCAGCGGCCATGGACCAGCAGCACACATCAGTAAAGGCTCAGCTTTTTCTTTAAGGCTTTTCTAATTTTTAATTAAAAAGAAATGCTAGATTCTTGCTGATCACCCAGAGTGTGACTCTCCATGGTTACCTGTCACTCAAAGAGCTCCCTGCTCTGAAGAATGCTAATTAGCCCTGCTAAAGCTCTGTAATTGAACTGGAGAGATGACTGAGGAAGTGCAGGTCTGCCTTCATTCAGAGACGCCTTGCCATCTAAATGGATGGAGCCATCCTGACAATGTGAAGACATAAAGGGAGAAGAGGAGGAGAAAGAAAAGCAGCAACATTCCATCTGCCATTTTTTACTCTTAGTTTTTAAAGTAATTATCAAGATGTGACCTGGATACCAGAGTATGAATACCAAAAAAAAAAAAAAAAAAGTTTTCTTTAGCTCTGAGAGACTGAGCCCCACAGCACCTGCTTGACAATGATCCCTATCATGGCGAATGCACTGAACTGTATAAAGATGAATCATGTGAAACAAATAGATGCATTAGGACATCAATGTGGATAAGCAGAGTGATATTAGGCGAATGCTTGGGAGAAAATAGATTTTATTTAAATAGGGGTAGGATTTGGGTCTGATAATTGACCTTGGAGGAATGCTTGGTTATTTCTGGAGTCCAGGAGCATAAGTCTATGCCATTGCAATGTCCTTCAAAGCCATGGGTTTGATGTTCAGACCCCATCCGTGAGATAGAAAACCTTAGCTGATTGCTGAGTTAGAGAAACAAGCTGGTGTGACTCTGTTCCAAACAGTTTTCATCTCCTCCTAGTCTCGTTTTTAACTATTCAAGTGACAAATCAGAAGTGGACAAGGGACAGTCTAGTGGACATGATAGGATAGCACGTTTTATATTATCATGGAATTATGACTTGGACATGCTAGGAACTTAACATATTAAAATGAAAATATTAGACACATGGAACTTTAGCAGACTTTATTTGAGCCAAGAACAGTCTGCACTTTGAGATCCTGTGATTGAGGGCTGTGCTCATAAGCAGGGGATGTTGATGCCCAGGAAACAGGAAGTGGGTCCCAAAACAGCTTAACTGATTCCAGGTGGGGTTTGCTGTTTTGAATAGGTTCTCATTAGTCGGTCGCCTGTGACTTAAAGAAGTTTGATGGCTATGATTAGCTGAGAGTCATAAAAGATATACCCATAACTTAGCCTTTCTATTCATGCCTGTTAGGGGGTAGTTAGCTAAACCTAGACTCAAAAGTAAGGCAGTATCCTCAGGCAGTACTGTGTCAAAGAGCGATCACATGCACATAGGCTTGGAAACTGAGGCTTAGAGAAATAGTTAAAGTCCTAAGCCATGCAGGGAATCAGAGGACTCTCAGCCCAAGTTTATCTTTTCATGTCATAGATAAATGTGATGTGATTGTAGGTAAGATAGTGAACAGAACAAGATCCACTGGATCAGAGTAATTTATCTTTTCTTTGTTATATTGCAGGGTCTGTATGTACAAGTTGAAGCAGTGCACAGAACCCTTATATGTTTGTTGAATGAATGAATGAGTAGGCATATTCTTAGATCACTTGACTTTTCCACAGAATGCTCAGATACTTGAAAGGTTAAACCATTGAATCAGATGATTTTCCTTCTCTTCCTTCCTTTGTTTCTTCCTTCATCCTTCACTCTTCCCCCTCTCTCCTTTGTTTGTTTCTTTTCTTTCTCTTGTTCATGTTGGCAGTGAATCAGTACCCAAGTTAAACTGGGTATGGTGACTTTGACAAATGCCTTTTAATAGAAAGACTGCAAACCCCTGTTCCCCTAGCTTATTTAGCCACTGTGTTGTAGACTGGTGCCTTTCTCTGTTGGGGAAGGGCTTAGAACACTCTTAAGCAACGTTCAAAGCCTAAGGTGAGAATAAAAGAGGCAGACAAAACCACACTCTAGGGCCACTGAGCTGCTGCTGTAGCCTAGGCACACAATTATTTTCTGTCATGCTTCAACAAACTCACACTTGTGACATTATCTGCATGTCTTTACAGAGATGAAAAGCTTCTCTGGATATAGTAAGTAGTTTTCTTGGGATCATAAAGATATGAACGAAAGAACCACTTAAACCAAGTACTTTCCCTTATGCCTATGTTCTCTGTTTTAGTTCAACTTCTAACTACAGATGCCTGGCTCATGTGTAAATCCACACAACTCAAAGTTGATTTTTCACAAGTCCTCAGAGGTGATAATTTGAGTCACACTTGAGTAATAGTATCAACTGAGTATGGACCTTGCTACTCTCCTGGTAATAACAGAAGATTTCTCTGAAATGGTATTAATTATGCAGGAGCTGGGGGTGGGGTTACATCTGGAATCATCTGGGAGATGGACCACTGGGCCTGCCTGTGGAGGGTTATCTTGATTGCATTCTTTGAGATGAGAAGATCCAGCTCCTAGAGGTAGGACCATGCAATGGCTGGGATCCTGGATTGTATAGGAAACAAACAGCATGTACTTGTCCCCTGCTTCTTGACTAAGAAAGCCACATGACTCACTCCTTCATGCTCCTGCCCCTGTGACTCATTCATCATGAAGGACAGCAGGCTGGCAGTGAAAGCCAGAATAAGCCTAAGCCCTTCCTTCCTTAGGTTGCTTTTGTCAGGGCATTTATCACAGAATCAAGATAAACAAAAGACTTACGTGAGAAAGTGAAAGATGATGTGGCCAGAAAGATGGGGGTCATCAGCCCTTGCAGGATAACAGGCAAGCAAAGGAGTTCAGAACTTTGTTCCAACTCTTGTTGGAAATAACTTTAGAGGTTCTAGTGGGGATGGGCACATTGGGTTTTAACATCTCTTAGAAAATAGAAGCAGAGGGAAGGAGCAAACAAGGAAGTAAATGGCCCTGCACAGGGACTTTCCTAACAGTGCCGGGGAAAAGAGGGAGGATTTAGTTGTAGCAATGGGTTGGGGAATCTCCAATTCAGGATACACATCAAAAGCCAGAGCCATCTGATGTGGAGTGCCAGAAGTGTGTGTGCCAGAAAGAACAGACTTAAGAATGTGGTAATGGTGGCTACAGAGAATGAGAGGGTGGTAGTACCATGTGTCAGATGAACACTTATGGTATGAACAATTTGGAGATACAGTAAAATACTAATTTTGAAAATATTAATACTGAAGATCTACTTAGAAAGAGTAAAGGGGAGATACAGATTTAGACTGTTTGATACCGAGCAAGGTTACAATTTTAAACTGTTACAAAGGACAAAAAAAAAAAAAAAAAGGCAGTCATTATGAAGAGCAATAGCGTAGTTTGACGCAGGGTTCGAGAAGTGTGTCCATCAGAAAAGGGGAAGGCACAATGAGCGTGCCATTCCTTCTTAGGGTTAGTTGGAAAGACCACAGCAGGACAAAATGGGAAAACAAATGAAGAAATCATGGAAAATGCATTAAGTGTTCTGTCTGCCACACCCTTTCCCACCCGGTAACAAGAAGCCACATCTTGTCACACCTGGATGGCTGCAGCCAGACCCACCCTCCTCAGCACTGATCGCTGCCTTGTCTTTATAAGGAAAAGTGAAAAACATCAGAGCCTTAAAAGAATCATCTAAATTGCTGTTCCTCATTCTTGATGTGTGAGCTTTTAGTTTCTTGACATAGTATTTTTGTTACATTATTGTTTTTTACCAGACACTATAATTTTAACTTTGTAGTTAAGTATCACCACATTAATAAACAAAACCAGGATGTATTTGTTCCAAAATTGGTGAGTGAACGGCTTTTTGCTGAAGTTACTTATTAAGAATATTTTCTTCAACACTGATTTTGTTTCTGGTGTTTTCCCCAGAAAACAGCACCCTCATTCCTCACACTCAGTCCTCCTTGTCTAGCTGATGACTGGACTTCCTTCCTCTCCCTGTTCACATGGGTCTAAGTCCTACTGTTTCTTCTTTCCCATACATTGTAAGTCCCACACTTGCAGCCATGGGGCCCAGCATGAGGAAGAAGAACATTCATTCCCTAGCAGAAGGGTAGCTGGAGAAATATCACTTTTTAGTGCATCTTTATGATGCTTGAGTTGAGCCCACGAGCTGGGAGACATGTTCTGTTGAGTTCTTATCATTTTGGAAGGCTGAGTGTGGAATACCTCAGGACATGAATGAGCCACAGATGGCTCTGACGTTATTATGTATGCCTTCCATCATCATGGTTATTTACATGTCGAGTATGCCTGCCTTCTTAAATATTATCCCCCATGATTGTTTCTTTGATCTTTGTTACTATAAAGAAAATTGGGAGCCAATAAAGTAAGTGATACTCTGACTGATGTGGAGACTCGGCAGCACAAATGACAGACGGACATAAGTCTGAGACTAATAAGAGAAATGGACTGACATTTCCAGTTTCTGGCATCTAGAATACTTCACACAATCCATTATCAGCTTTATTGACTCCATTTTTATTACATTTGGAATTAACATAATGTGAGGACTTATCAAAATTAAGTATTGAATTTTCTTTCTTTCTTTCTTTCTTTTTTTGCTCTTTATCTTTTGGTATTTAATGCTGCAGTGTTTCTGTTGCCAGATGCTATGATTATCTCCTCACAGTTCACAAGGCAATAGTAAATACTACATCTCTAGGGACCTAGTTGGTATGGTGTTTGGCTGGCATGCACAGAGCCCTGGGTTCAACCCCCAGCACTTCATAAACCAGGCAGAGAAGCACATGCCTAAACTGGAGCAGGGAGTAGGTAGGCACAGGAGGATCAGAAGTTCAATGTTATCTTTGGCTGTCTGGTGGGTCAAAACCAGGCTAGGTTACAGTGAAACCTTGTCTCAAAACAAACAAATAAACAAAATACCAAACCACATTTCCACATGGAGCCTGTGACAACGTGGCAAAGTTCTGCAAATGAGATGTTCATCAACGTAGTGTGTGTAACTCCAAGGTATGACATGAGACACAGTTCCCTCTTACTTCTTCCCGTTGTTAGACTGAGTGGAAAACTGTTTTAGACCAAATGGATGAATTCAACTCACTAGAAATAGAAAGCTTTCTTGAGAAAGATGTTGATATTCTCATGACTTCGTTCAATAGAGTCACAAACTAACTCAGAATCACATACAATATGAAGTATTTTGTAAAAACAATAGAAGATTTGGATAAACTAAAATTTGAAATCGTGAGTCTCTCTCTCTCTCTCTCTCTCTCTCTCTCTCTCTCTCTGTGTGTGTGTGTGTGTGTGTGTGTGTGTGTGTGTGTGTGTGTGAATACCAAGGTCAGAGGACAACATCAAGTACCAGTCCTCAAGTGCTGTCTGGTGCTGTCCTCCATTTTCTTAGGTAGGATCCCACTGGCCTATAACTCACTTAGTAATCCAAGTTGTCTAGCCAGTGAGCCCTGGGGAATTGATCTATCAGCCTTTTCTTATCACCTCAGAGCCAGGATTACAACTGAATGGTACCATGCCCAATTATTTGTTTATCTGTTTCTTATTTTTATTTTTATAACGTGACTTCTAAAGATTGAACTCAGGTCATTATGTTTGAGTGGCAAATACTTTACCAGCTGAGCTACCTCCCTTACCCCTTAACAATTAACACTATTTTTTAAAACTCTAAAAAATATGGAAGACAGTCTCATTCCTGTGTAAATAGGCAGACAGACTGACTGTCTTACATTTAGAGGTGCATTTCTATTCAATGGAAGAAACATCTTAGTTAAATTTATAGGTTGGTTTAGATTTTTAATAGAAGTAAATCACATTTATATTGGCATGAATGCATTAAAACAAAGCAGTCATTTAAAATGAGAGTATTTATACAAGAATCTTTCATTAAATATTAGGAATCAGAAGAGTTTGTAATGCTTTATAAAATTCCTTGCCTTTTAAGAAGAAATATTGTGGGCACTTGAGAGTGATAAAGGATACACCCTAGACCTTCCTGAATCTCCTAATTTAAACAAATGTATTTTCTATATAATTCAAACAAATGAGAATGATCAAAAACACTTGATATTATCATACCCTTATTGAGAAGCAATGTCTATATGAAGATGGAGCTAACAATAAGGGTGAAAGATGAAGAGGAAACTACTCTTAAATGCCACTGAGAGTAACTTGTTCTGTCCATTATGCCTAACAGTGTCTGTGAGACCAAAACCACGCTGGAGAGAGAGAGATGCCTCATGTTAAACACTAGAAGTTGCTTGAAAAGTAGGACTTGAACTGTGAGTGCTTGAAACCAGGGCTCTGTTACAGAGCACTATATTTATTTTCTGATTGATTCTCAAGAGAATATTTTATAGCATTGTTACCCAATGATCCCTTAGCAAATAAGCCATCTATACCCAGGAACCACTGAAGGACAAGAGACAGCTCTGTACATGAATTGAAAGACAATTGTGATAAATGCTTTTTAGAAGCATTGGGCCTACCCAGCAGCAACTTATGCAATTGCTCTTGGGAAGAATCAGTGGCGAAGTGTATAACACAAGAGTGAATAACTCCGGGTAAACATATTTCTTCCAAATGAATGTTTTCAGTAACTCTAGGAACATACCAGTTCACTTTGCTTGCAGATTATCCCATTTTAACTGGAAGACCACAGTGGATAAGGATTTATTTAACAACAAACTTCAGAAATGTCCACAATGTGAACTGTTAGTAGCAAGTCTTCCTACAGAAAGGTCTTTCTAAAGTAACTGGCGTAGATATCTGAATGTAGTTGTCAGTTACTAGGTACTTAGGAAGGTCCTTAGGTTGAGTTGTATCTATGGTTTCTATGCTGGGGGATCAAAGCAGGGCATGGTATCTGCTGAGCAAGTGTTCTACTCTTGAGCTGAGGTTCCTGCCCTGGTTGACTCTTCAATCTATGAAGTTGTTGCTATGATTGTTTTAAAACAGAAACTGAAATTGAGTGAGCTGAAGAACTGTGTTCCAAGTTGCATAGCTTGTAACCGACAATTCCAAGTCCCAAACTGGGTTGGTATGACTCTAAGTTCACTCCCTTAGTATGAAATAGAAACCAACTTATGAGGGAAAATGGAATTAATGTAACAGACATTTAAATAAAAACATTGGGTAGTGCAAAGATAATTTCTAAAGAAACCAGTGTATTGATTTCACACATATAGAACCTTTTGGAGCTCGTATGTGTGTGTGTGTGTGTGTGTGTGTGTGTGTGTGTGTGTGTGTTGTTGCATAGCCTCTGCTTTTGGTTGCTTCTAGCACCAGGGCCCTGGTCTTCCAAATACATTGCTCACTTTCTGGTGAATTTCTGGGACAAACTTATTCTAGTGTTCTCTTTGCTGTGGAGCATCCTCAGGAAATCTGAGTGGCTACAGGATGTCATCGGTGGCTCAGGCATCTAAGGGAAAGGAAAACGCAATTAATTTCACACTTAACTTTTCCTGGACCAAATGACTGGAAGTTAAATCCGTATTTGAGAAACAGAATTTGGAATTGAAAACAGGTCTGAATGTGGAAATAATGTTACCAAAAGAAATTGCTCAGGCAGTACAGTGTTAGCCAAACAAGCAAGGACCCATGTTTCCATCTCCAGCATCCACTTAAAAGGCCAGATATGGAGGAACGCACCTGTAATTCCACTGGGAACTGTTAGCAGGATGACCTCGGGGGCTGGCTCCCTTGCCATCCTGGCACACTTGGTAAGTTCCAGATTTGTGAGTGATGTCTCAAGAGCCAGAGGATCAGAGCGTTTGCTGTGAGATAGCATCAGAAGCTATACCCATAAAGTCTCACAAACGTGACTGCTCAAATGAAAGTTGAACAAGGAGGTCATCAGTGAACATGCTAAACCGGACAGGGGAAGCCCGCAAAGCCTCAACGCTACACCAAAAACTACGGCAACTGAGGAGAGCTGGGAGCAGGAGAGGGGGCTGGTGAGACTTGCTCTTCCTGGGACAAATTGATTCTAGTCTCCCATTGCGATAGAGCATCCATGGGATGAACACGCCAATTGCTTGTCCAATGCCAAAAGGTCAGCCCTGAAAACATACATACATGTAACATTATATGGACTCAATGGTTTATCTTTAGGAATATATGTACATACAAATATGATATTTAGGATTATATATATACATATATAATCCTATATATATATATATACATAATATATATACATATATTATATAATCCTATACATATTTATATACATATATTATAATATACATATACATATACATATATTATAATCCTATACATATATAATATATACATAATATATATGTATATATTATATATATACATATATAATCCTAAATATCATATGTATTTATATGTATACATACATGTATACATATAAATGTATGTATATAAACATGTACACATATTTATATGTGTACATACATGTATATATATGTACATATAGGCATAATTAATGACAATTAATAAAAAGGCTGTGAAATTTGAAGGAGAGTGAGGGGGGGAATGTGAGGGGTGTTGAGAGAGGAATCAAATGAGAGAAAGGTTGTAATTAAGTTACAAGATCAAAAATTTGAAAGAAAAAAAAAAAACCCAGCTAAGGTGGAGAAGCAATTGAGGAAGATGTTCAGCATTGACCTGTGGCCTCCATATGAACAGAGCCTTGTGAATACACACTCACCAAGAAAACTGAAAATGAGATTTATTTGAGAGATTTGAAAGATTCAGGAAAAAAACAAACCAGCATTGAAAGAAAGAGAGGCAACCGAGCCCTCATTTTCTGGCATGTTTTAGGATCGATAAATCTTTCAGAAAAAAAAAATCAACATAAAAAGATTGTTTTTGACGATTAAAGCTGAAGGAAACCCCATCAATTAACCATGCAGTTCAAATGCTATTAATGCATTGTATTTTTGCTTCTCAATCATTTATGAGCATTTATTTTTATGGTGGACAACATCGCTGTTTCATTTGATCCATTTCTTTAAATAACTTCACTTTCACTATTTGAAAAAGCTGAGGATCAACTGCATAGACAAGAATTCAGAATATATATCGTATATGTATATGTATACTGTATGTGCATATGCATGTTTCTGTATATGTGTGTATATGCACGCATATATACATACTGTATATGCATATGCATGTTTCTGTATATGTATGTATATGCACGCATATATACATACTGTATATGCATATGCATGTTTCTGTATATGTATGTATATGCACGCATATATACATACACATACATCCTTAGATAATAGGTCTGATATTAATTGAACTTCAAGAAAGGAAAAACCTTATTGAATTAAAGGGAGACTGCATTTAATTCTTGAAAATGGCCGTTATTTTACAACTTTATTTTAAGTTGTAGGGACTGAGCCCTGGGCTCCACACATGCAAGGCAAGAGTTCTACACCTCACCACACTGTAAAATTTTCACCCCATTCACATTTATTTAGCACTTATCGGTTTCAGAGCCAAAGAACTTGAACATTCCTCAAGAATTTACCGTGGTGGACCTGGGACTATTCCATTTGTTGCTGCTCTGGGGAAAATTTGCTAATTGTTGCATTGTGCTCTCTCCTGAAGACACAGTACCCAGGAGGATAATAGTTACTCAAATTTGAAAATGTGTCCTGGGTTTGCAAATAGGAACGAAACATTTTTAAATAGGAAGAAAAACAAACCTCCCCCTAAGAAAATGATATACTCAAAACAAATCAAACCCCCAATAAACCTGCATCTGCCAGTGCCACGTTGGGTGTGGGTAGAGGCAGCAGCGGCTAATGTTTGATAATAAGTCCAGCTATTTTTCTCAATGAATCAATAGAACAAAACCAAAATGACACCTTCCCACCTGACCAACTGCTGGAAACTGTTCTTACAGGGCTAAGCAGCTTCTGCAATAAATGTTCAAGTACATGTAGCAATCACTTGTATTCCAAATCAAGGAGTTGAGGCTGAGAGCAGCCACCCTCTGTGAGTGTGTGTGTGTGTGTGTGTGTGTGTGTGTGTGTGTGTCTCATAGCAGCCCACACGGAGTCATGCTTATACATCCCCAGGTTCTCAGCTTTCTCTGGGCTGGGTGTGATTTAGCATTTCCTAAGAAACCCTTCCTATCTGTGTGGAGGAGCATACATCCTCAGAACGTTATGTTGTAAACGAAACCTAGCTAAATGCATTCTGCGGTGAAAAGGCAAAACCTTATAAGATTCTGCCTATATGAATTTCTCTGGCCTCTGTAGGCTAACTGAATAATGTCCACAGCTCACTGCTATTTAGACATTTGGGATACCAGCTTCCTTCTGCTGCTGCTGCTGTGCTGTGATTTGATTTGATTTGATTTTGCCAGCATCTACCATAATATTATTAAGACTACAGTTGATTTTGGATTAAGAGCTTTATACACTGACATGGGGAATATAAACATACATAGGTAATACATGCATACCCGTACATTTGTTTGTAAATTAAACACAATGCAAAGAAATGTGAAAGTAGATCTTCAAATGGTAATCATTGTAATATTTTATGTTGTAAGTAATGGTGGTTTCCCATAGAAAAAGTAAATTTTAGTTCTAAATCAAGTGTTATAAACGTGATAAAATTTTACTTTAATGCAATTGCTACCCTAAAGATTCTTTTAAAGGACTCATTTTTCAGGTCATAGTATTATTGCTATCTTTCTTCTGGTATAGAATTACTCTAGAGTTGAAATGAATTTAGCTACAATTGTGGAATGAATGCTGCGATTGGGTTCTCAGTGGGAAGAATGAGGCTATTGCAGACTCAGACCATTCAGCTCCCCAGCTCATGAACCCTGGCAGAATTGAACGCTTGACCAATAGAGCCAAACAAGTGCTGGTGATGTGGTCAGTGTGTAGTCTCCCATTGGATCCACAGATCTCACCAAAGTGACACGTTTACGTTCTTCACAGTAACATATGCAAGAAGTGCAGACATCTGAAGAAAAGAAGGGTGAGCTGTTAACTCGGAGAGAGTGGTGGAATCCATTGTGTGGTCAGAAAAACCGGAGACGTGTGTCTGAGTCCTCGTTTTTGAGAGCGTAGGCTTCACTGCCATTACACTGAGGCATTTTGGTATAGAAATAGCAATGGGCAGAAGAAGGCAAAGAAAAAGTACATGAACTCTTTTCCAGGATAGGGCAAAGATTTAACAGCTATTCCTTGATTGGCTTTATAAATCCAGGGATATGGGGGAGGCTGTCTTCCAGCACTGTCCAGATTCTACAAACGTTTTTCATCAGAAATCCTAAGACACCTTAGGGAAGTATGCAATGCAGTCAGTGGTGATCACCCTTTGCTGGGCAGGTCCTCTTGAGTGACTTTTTAAATGGCTATTTACCTTTGAGCTGTTATTGAGTTTGTCATCCTTGGCGATGACTCTGGATAGCAAATTGCCCTAGTGTAGAGGTCTGCTTTACAATCTTCGTAGCACCTTCCAAAGGCTTCACAGTGTAAGAGTCTGGGTATGGATTTTTGAGATCTTTAGGTCTTAGGGAAACTAGCTTATTTTAATTTAAAATCAAAGTTCTAAGTGAATTAATGGATTAATAATCATATGGATCATATATAATTATGGTTTGAAATCTGAGACCATGAGAAAATTAATGGCCCACCCAAAACTGAATGCTCTCAGTAGCCAATGTGGAAATGTTCATGTCCCACTCAGATAACTCCATGTTAACACCAGATTGGTGGCATATCACACAGTCACAACAAAACAATACATGTAAAGTGACCAGATTTTAAAGTAGCGGGTGAACACGCAGCAGTTTGGACGAAGGGTGAACACGCAGCAGTTTGGACGAAGAGATGAATGGCTTATTATTGTTAAGAGCCCCTTAAATGAAAAATCTTCAATATAAGACTTGGGCTGGTAAGTACAAAGAACTCAGTTAAAGAAATGTAAAGAAGTCAGTAAGAACCAGAAAGAGAGACAGTCTCACTCACATTGTCTTTATGTAGAATTTGATGAATAAAATAATTCTGACATTGTTTTTATTTGTTTTTGGCTGGGATGGACAATTTTAATTTCTTAGGTAAATAAATGATTGATGATGATGATGGAGTGGGTGCGCGCGTGCGTGTGTGTGTGTGTGTGTGTGTGTGTGTACATGTGTGTGTTCATGTGCCTGTGTGTGTGTTGAAACAGGCTTACATCCCACATTCTACCTCTCTTGGGCTTCTGTACTTCCCTACACAGCTCATCCAACCACATAGCTCCACATGTCTGAGGATCACAGTTTTCTCTTAGCCTGATGTTTTTCTACCTGGAAAGCCCCCATTTGAGTTTGGGTTTAAATGCTGTGTTCTTTCCGTTGCTATAGGCCGTACAGTCTAGGGAGAACTAAATCCTTCTTTGGAATTCCCATTCCCATTTAGACTTTGATTCACAATCAACTTTTGCAAGGATTTAGTGAAATACATTGTGTTCTGCATCCCACCCTTGCTGCACAGAGGTATACTGCAAGCAAATGAATATATCTGTCTGTCTGTCTGTCTGTCTGTCTGTCAGTCTATTCTACAAGCTGCTTGAGAGCAGGAGAGTATAACCTACATACTTGTGCTGAGCATCAAAGAAGAAAGCTAAAACACCTAATTGGGATTGTAATTAGCTCAGAAAACAAGCATCCATTTTTAAGAAATAGTTTTCTAAAGAATGAATTAAAATGCTTAATCTCATATCATCAACGATTATTAGGGGAAAGAAAAATATAATTGAAAGCATTAAAAAGTTACAATAGCTCCTGCAGCATGGGTGTGAGAGAAAGTTCTGCTTTGGGTGCCTGCTGAGAGCGGGAACCCCTGGGAACCCTCTAACAGGCCTGACGTGCTGAGAATCATGATCTTATAAATCCATTTCTTTGTTACAGAAGTTGTATTTGGAAAGGAGCCATCATGAGCTTTTAGGTTGAATTTTTTAAATAGGACAGTTGAAAAATTGGAGATTGTCCGGGCGGTGGTGGCGCACGCCTTTAATCCCAGCACTTGGGAGGCAGAGACAGGCAGATTTCTGAGTTCGAGGCCAGCTTGGTCTACAGACAGCTGTAGACCAAGTCCTGTGTTCCAGGACAGCCAGGGCTATACAGAGAAACCCTGTCTCAAAAAACCAAAAACATAAAACAAACAAACAAACAAACAAAGGGCTGGAGAGATGGCTCAGCGGTGAAGAGCACTGACTGTTCTTCCAGAGGTCCTGAGTTCAATTCCCAGCAACCACATGGTGGCTCGCAACATCTGTAATGGGATCTGATGCCCTCTTCTGGTGTGTCTGAAGACAGTGACAGTGTACTCACATATATAAAATAAATAAACCTTTAAAAAAAAATCCCAGCACTGATATGGGGAAGTGAATAAATGCAAAGCCCCACCCCTAACCAAGAAGCTCTTTGCAACTAACACATGCTGGGGAAAAAAATCTGTTTAAGCCGGGCAGTGGTGGCACACGCCTTTAATCCCAGCACTCGGGAGGCAGAGACAGGCAGATTTCTGAGTTCGAGGCCAGCCTGGTCTACAGAGTGAGTTCCAGGACAGCCAGGGCTACAGAGAGAAACCCTGTCTCGGAAAAAAAAAAAAAAGAAAAAAAGAAAAAAAGAAAAGAAAACTTGGAGATTGATTATAGCAATTAATATACAGACAATAAAATAATGCAATAGCTGAATACTCGTTACAGTCAAAATGTAAGGTATGTCACAGAAAAGCCACAGTTCTCAGCTTGAGGGGAATAAAGAATAATTTATTTTGAAGCCAAATATAAGTGACCACTTCCCTGGAACACAAATTCACTCCAAATACTGTGTTTCTGTGAGGTAATAATCTCTTCAAGATTTGACAGTATTAGAATAAAGAAATAAGTAAAGTCATAAATCAACCCCCATCAAATCTATAGCTGGGCACGTCAGGTAGCTAGGCTTTCGACAGAGTGAAGTCTCTGCTAATGGTATCAGCCTCTGTCTAATACCATTCTTAGCATTTGGGTTGGTGCAAGCGAGGGACCTCTTCATACTGTCTAAAAACATTTTCTTCAAAGTCACAAGGATGTTGGGGCACAAACCAAGTTGAGTAATAAATGATTATTTAAAGGTCAGTGATAGCTCAAGAGAGTTTAGCTTTGGATCTGAAACATTCCAACCTCTTCGTAATCATTGAAGTTCGAATCATTCGAATGTTCAATGTAAATGGTGCTTCTTTCCCGGGGCATCGACTGGCAAAGACAGCATGATAAGAAACAGTTAATAAAGTAACTTGTGTGCATTGTGATTCCATTTATGGCATTTGTCCACTGACTCACAATAAAACGGAGAGTATTGGAAGTATTCATGTATTACACAGCAACCATTAATTTTGAGTGGCGCTTTCTATATCTTGTGAAATATTTATCATAAACATGTCCCCATATGATAAAATTCAAATTAAAATGGGCATGATTTAACTTAATAATAAGGTAGGGTACTAGAGCACCCCCTTTCTTGGAGAAGCCATTATACTGAAGTAATGGTATTTTGGGACTGAGCCACTGATGATAGAGCTGGGGCCATTCTAGTGGCCAGCTCTGATGGGAGCAGGCTGATGTCAAGTGATCAGGGAAAGACTGAATTGGGTCCTCAAAACAATTATCTTCCAGTTTTATATATTAGCCAAGAATGTGAAGAGATGACACTGGTTTCTTCACATTACATCCCATCGGGACTCATAATATCAACTTGTATCGTGATTCACCAGTATTGGTGACTCTGATGACATGAAATAAAGCAAGAAGTAAATCCCAACCCACTCTCATTTATGGTGATTTTTGTGGGGCTACAATTTGAGAATCTAAATATCCTGTTTAGTTGCAACCTTTCCATTTACTTAGTTAGTAGCAGTGTGGGTTTGTGGGCTCTTATTTTGTCAGGTGGGCTACTATCACTGCCTTCATGTTTTCCGATTGTCATCAGCTCAGACTTGACGAGTGGGAGCCTCTTCAAGCTGGTCTCTGTGCTCTTATCACCCATTCCCACAATTCCCGGGCACTTTCTTATTTGCCAGCCAAACCAAGCACTCCAGGCTTATACTCCACTCTGAGCCAAGCCTGGAATCTGCTATTTCCGCAGCTGGAGCTCAGAGGCCAAGATCTAGCTGAGATGTGTGTTTGGTGCTACAAGAACATTGCTGCCTCTGTGGCAGAGTAAGAGAATTTTTGTAGGTATGGGCATGCACACATTCATTCCCATGGTACATTCACTTTTAAGGTATATATATATATATATATCTATAATTACTCTCTCTATAAAAGAATACTAGCTTACACCAACATCTCAGATTCTACCAAGTGTCACAATACTTGTTCATTCTGTCCCCCTGTATGTGTAAATATACCCTAATGTTATCATCGTTATCAACACTGCATCTCTCACTTCATAACATCTCTGTACATAACAGGCCTCCAACAGATAACACTCTTCTTCCCATTTCATGTGTCCCAAGGCCTCTGTTTATGTCCATCTACTAGACTCCTGTCACAGATCCACCAGTCTGAGGCCAGATCAGTCCTTATAATGATATCCAGGCAAGCCAGGGATTCCTAGCACAATTCTAAATCCTATCTCAAAACCAAACAAAGCCAACCAGTGAAGCCAAGAGAGCACATGTATGTATTATTTGTATTACAAAAAAGAAAGAAAGAAAAAAATTCAAAGGTAGTGCAGAGAGTTTACATCCATACCACATCTAATGGTGTCTCTTGGCACAACTAATGAATAGATATCCCTGCATTATCCAATCAACCTGATACCTTGTTCAGATTATTTTTCTTCTGAACTATAGCTTCTCTCTGTCTCTCTCTGTCTCTGTATGTCTCTCTCTCTCCTGTTCTAGGATCCTATCCAAGACATGTCATTTCTCTGTCAAGGTTCCTGCACATCCTGTTGGTTGCGAATGCTTTAGCTGCCCATTACAATTGTGAGGAGTTCTCGTCTATGTACCCTGAACTTCAGGAGGGATTTATGTGATACCCCGACGAGCTCTGGATTATGAGGGGCAAGATTAGTGAAAAGGTACAAGACAGGTCGGCCTGACCTGTCACCACCCCTGCTACCCTGAGTTTTCCGTGCTTAACTCCTCTTTCCACACTCCGGGGTTTGGAAGAAAGCCTCCACGCACAAAGCACAGGGAAAGAGTGGCGTTTGTGTCCCCTGCGCTGCAAGCTCTGCGCCTTCCGAGCCTGCTCAGGATCCCTGAACAAGAGACTACACGCGTACTCACGTCTCCCAGTTGATTCTGCCACTGAGGACTCATCGATACTTATTTTATACTTACAATACAATTTCATTACATCTTAGATTATGGAAAATCACTGATTGTCTTTTGACTGTCCCTCTCATCCACGTAGCTCGTGGCACGTGACCACCACATTCCTGCCACGTGGATGGGTGTTCTTAAATACCCACTCGGTAATTTGTTGGTTTCATATACTGTTATTTTATCATCTGGAATGCCTTTGGTCATATCTTATAGTTGGTTTCATGTCATTGCTTGAATCTTAACTTTGTGACTGGCCTTAAACGTCGACTCTTATTCCCTTCTTTTGCAGTTTGGGAGGAAATCTCTTCCTCGCTGTAGTTAATGTGCCCACCGATGTGTGTTTGCCTGTTGGTCTTTGTAACTATATTGTGAGGTCGGGTGGATTATAACTATTTCTCCCTCCTCTTCCTTTCAGTTTGAAGCAGCTATGTGCAGAATACTCCTGGTTCTAGAGACAAAGATTATGGCTGTGCTCATCAAGAGAGTTGAGTTTTACAAATAGTTACTTGAGACCCTTCTAGAGGATGGACTTGCCATTCATGGGATATGTACTATGTTGGTTCCTGTTTGTTTGTTTGTTTGTTGTTGTTGTTGTTTTTATTTTTTCCCTTCTTGATCATCTGGACTTCCATGCACAGGAGTATCTGTAGATCAAGCACTTGTCCAATGACTGGCTAAAAAGGAGGACATGCTCTCTCGCCAAGCAGAACTTACTCTCTCAGTGACGGTGGTTTCAGCAGTAGTGGACTGCCCTAACCAACTGGGCCAAAAAGCTGTGCTACAAAGAGGCAGGCAGGAAGTCTAGCAATATAGACATTCACTTTGCAGTGCACAAAATACACCCTGTGTTGACACAAACAAACTGCTTTCACCATTTTGACTGTCAAGTAGTCAAGAAAATATTCAAGTCAGTCTTGAAGCAGTCAAATGGGTCAGCAAGCCTATCCTCCCCTCTCCTCCCACTGTAGCATGCCTCCTGATTTCCCTGGCTCCTGTTTTAGAAGCAGTCACGTTTTCTTGCCGGAAGAGGATGCTTTCTTTCTCACAGAAATTTAATGAAATAGCTGTTACATCATATAAATCCACTTCCTTAACACTATGTGTCAGACTATCAAATCAGTTAGGGAAAACCCTCATCTTTTTTTTTCTCTTTGAAATTATGGATGGGCTGGTCGGGTTCCAAATTCAGTGAGTTCATATCGCCATCTAGTGTTCAAAATGGGATTGTTCACACAAACGAAGGAGAAAATTTTAATACCCCATTGGCTGCAAAAACCAATCTTATCTGTGTTGTTTGAAAAACTCACTTGGCTGATTCGGTTTGATTTTGGGCTACTACTCACAGTTAATTTGATATTTATGTTTTTATAAAACACCACACTACTGAGTGAAATTGTTGATTACAGTTTAACTTGAAAACATAGCTCAAAACATAACCCGAAACAGTCCCCTTTCCCAGTATAAGGATGAAATAAATCTCAGGTAAAACCAAATACTGTGGATGACAAATGACAATGTCACAACTTAAGAAGAAGCAAACGTCCTCCTAGTGGAAACAAGAGGAAGAGAAACTAAGACCAGAGCAGGGGCGCCATCTCACTCCATGTTTTGAAACAGTATTTGGGTGTAACGGAGGGAAGATAGAAATGGAGGGAAGATAGAAACCTTGTGCACTAAAGAGAAAAACACAACTCACAGATAGGAAAGGTACTTTGTTTCCTTTCAAAGTAAGTAAGCCCAAGTCTGATTGTTTCAACCTTGGTTGCCCTCAGTCCTTGCATACAAACTGGACTGGTATTTTTAGAAATGTATTCTCAGTTGTTGAGTAAAATACACACAGAAGCATTTCTGATGAAGGCACAGACTGTGAGATAGTTGTAATTTTAGAACTGAATAGGGCAAGGTTTTCTGTTTCTTCATACACTGAAGCGTTGAATCCACTTCCCTGCCACACCGAGCTGGATCTGGCGTCCCATTTTACAGTGAGTGGCAGAGCTGGTTCTGTCTCAGAACTTCCACAGCCCTGCCCTCACTCTTTCCTTCTTTCCAGGTGGCGTTTTGCAGACTTGGATGAAAAATAGTCAGGATGGGAAATGGGCAAAAGGGGAGGAAAGAAGAAACACCCCAAGGGGACTCAGAGTGTCTGCCAGACACAGGCTGAGAAGAATGCTTTAAGCAGTTTTAAACCAAAGCTTTTGTAGTGAGCTGTAGTTCACTACAGAATGCAAAACTGATTGGCACTCTTGGCAACAACCTAGTTTTAATGAAGCAACCCTAAACAGACTATTAGTGAGTAAACTCTAAATCAAAATTACTGTAGAGCTGATAAAAATTCAGACAAAGATGATTTATTACATGAGTGACTTTGTTTTTGGTTACAACAAATCATATATGTCCAGTTTTTAAGGTTTTTTCTTATCCATTCCAGTTCATTTTTGATCATTTTAGAACATTGTTAGCAAACAAATTTGTGTTTTGTAAATAACTTGCAACAAATAATTAGCACCTGTTTTTAATATGATAAAGTATAGGTAAGCTTTTAGGTTAACCCTTGTGGACCATTCATCGAGTGACAAGCAGCTCTTCCATTATAAATGTACCGAGGACGACTACCCTTGGATGAAATCACCACACCCCCCGCCCCCGATAGCCTCACCTTTCTGTGGATGGAAAAGCTGTCTTAAAACTGAACTATTTATGACTTAATCTACCTGCACTTGGAGCACTTCGGGCCTTATTGGTAAGCAATCAACAGTGCCTCGTGTCTCAAGTTGTGGTGCCAGAAGCGATAAAACTCATGCTGACAGCCCTGCCTGGCTGCTGCCGGCTGCTGCAGTGTTCCTTGCCCTTGGCAAAGAGCTCCACAAAGAGCAAGAGAGAGAGAGGCAGTACCATTCACCCTGTTTGCCAGTTTGCATATTTTCCCCACACTCACACAATACAGGTAGCTGCGAGCAGGGCTGGCAGCTTTGCCATTGTTTCTGGCTTTGAACCAAGTGTTTCGGGCCATTTTATTGGGTGGGTACCTGTGGGCATTATTTTAAGTACTGGAGAAAGTTATTATTTTCCCCTCAGTTTTGGTTTTCTAATAACAACAAATCATGAATTAATTTACTGCACACAGAAGCTAAACAAAGGAAAACAATCCTTTGGGAATTAGCTTTGAAAAGGGCTGGCAGCCAGAAGGCAGAAAACATTTGCCACTACAGATAGAATAATGTTCCTTTGACCCGGTGTCATTTTCTGTCACCCAGATTTTGTGTGCTGTGGCCTCTTGGCTTTGCTGGCACAAACCTAAGTCTGTTCTTACCCTGGCAGCTCTCGTTCCTGAAGTCTTGGTCCACTAGTGACAAAACTTCCCTTTATAGTCAGTGTCAGGCATAGGGAGGCTGGGCCAGGAGAGGACAACCACTGCCAAACGAATTACGTGCACAGACAGCAGCACACAGAGCACTGGAGTTTGATGGGGAGGCTCTGAGCAAGCAAGCATTTGTGTATTTTCTGGAACAAAAGTGTAAGCTATGTCAATTTATTTTTTTTTCCTCCTGCTTTTTAGAAAGTATCAGGCATATCCTCTTGGCACTTTTGCTGGACATTAACAAAATCATCATCATCAACATCATTATCATCATCACAGTCATCATAGTCACTGGGCATTTTACCACATGATTGTATTTTGTGTTACTCTGGCTTCTAGAAAAGTTACTCACCTCACCACAGTTAGAGGTAGTGTAGCCCCTGGCAGCATGTGCTGGACAGCTCTTTGTGGAATGAATGAACTCACTTAACATCACAGCAATACACTAAAAAAGAGAGAAAAAACCCAATGGAATTAAAATAGGCAGAAACAGCAAGAGATGATGGCACACACTGTCCCAGCCCCCATCAGAGGTGGCAAATCTACCACAAGTTCACAATTGGTACCAACAAGGCTCTGCATGGGCACCAAGCCATTTCAGCCTGTATGGAACAAGTCAAATATTAGTTTTTAATTTTTTCCATCAAAAATGGTCAATTTCCCCTTATTGTTTTAATGTATTTTCTTTACTGCATGCTAGAAATGTTAAGAAGTTGATAATTTGGAAGGAGATTGCAATTAACATTGGTTTAGCTCTGGCCATGTTTAGCTTCATTTCGTGTGTGTTCATTCATATATAGTAGAATGCTAATGAATTGAGAACAAGTTCTAATGAATGAGAACAAGTTCTAATGAATTGAGAACAAGTTCTAATGAATTGAGAACAAGTTCTAATGAATTGAGAACAAGTTCTAATGAATTGAGAACAAGTTCTAATGAATTGATTGCAGAAGTCTTTCATAGCACAGCGGGGCACCGGAGAAACATGGCAATATGAAACAGGAGATCATGTTCTTTTTCTTTCTTTCTTTCCTTCCTTGATCTACCTTTCTTCTTTACTGACAAATTTGTGGAAAAAAAATCATTCACCTTGAAATTTTTCTTCCCATTAAAATATGCATCAGGGTAGGGAAACTTGCTTAACATAGCATGGGGAGCAGAGGCGCCACTGGTGCCCGTTTGGGAAAGCATGCTGTTTTCTTGGTCACAGGTTTGCATAGATCCAGCTTGCAAAGCAACAGGAAAGCAAAAGCAACAACAGAGCTTTGCAAATGCCCTCTTTGAAGACAACCCATCACTGAAGACTGAGATCGACCTGGACTTAGCGTATGGAGGTTCACCCAGGACACTGCCAGCTCAAAACAAAGTAATGGAGAAACTTGTCCAGCACAAAATAGAGCTCACACCCTGCACACACAGCAAAGAGGAGCTGGAGGGCAGAAAGCCAAACCATTTCTCTAAAATAAACCAGACTAGAGGTATGTTTCTCTTCACTGAGGAAAAATTGGCATCAAAATTATATTGTCACTATACTTGTTGATATATGTAACTTGTTAATAAAAACACTGCTTGGCTGGTATATACCATGGATTTGAGGTTTCTGGCTTGCTAAGTTCCTATAATGAAACCTTAATTCCCAATGTGATGGTCTTTGATGGTGAGACCTTCATGAGATTAGTACTAGATGAAATCCTAAGTGTGAGACCCGATGATATCACTGTCATGTTATCATCTGAGGGGCCTTACGCTAAATGAAATAAATCAGAGACCAGCCAATGACTCTATGATCTCAGTTATATGTGGGTCTCACAGAGCTAGCAACTATAGAGGTGCAACCCAGAGGCTGAGGGTAGGATGGGGAGGGAAGGGGAAGGCCTGAGTAAACTGTACAAAGCTTCACACAGTGGTTCTCAACCTTCCTAATGCTGTGGTCCTTGAATACACTTCCCCATGTTGTGATGACCCACCATAATTTTTTTGTTGTTACTTCATAACTGTAATTCTGATACAATTATGAATCATAATGTAAATATCCACTATGTGGGCTATTTGGTATGTGACCGAAAGGGTCATAACCCTTAGGTTAAGAACCACTGAACTGGAGGAAAGGATGCGTATCCTCATTATCTACCGAAATCTCTGGTGGCCAGCTACCAATAATGTGTTGTGTATTTCAAAACCTCTAAAAGAATACATTTTAAGACATTCTCCTTACACATACACAGGAGTGTAAGCTAAATGTATACAATTATCAACTTTATGATAAATAGCAGCAATTAAAAATAGAAGAGATAAATAAATGACATAGCAAGGACATAGACTCCCTTTGCTCTCTCCCTCTGAGCACATAAAAAGGTAGCTGTCTACCAGCCAAGAGCAAGAGGGAGATCCTCATCATACACCAGATCAGGCACCTTGATCTTGGACTCTGTGACCTTCAGAAGTGTGAGAAACCAGTGTTTAAGTCTGTGGGTCACCGGTGAGGTGGCCTAAGAGCATCAGAACCCATAGATATTTATGATTTATAACAGAAGCAAAATTAAAGTTATGAAGTAGCAACAAAAGTAATTTTACGGTTGGGGAGGGGGTCACCACAACATGAGGGACTGCATTAAACGGTCTCAGCATTGGAAGGTTGAGAGCCAGAGCTTTAAACCAACCTGTCTATAGTAATTTGTCCTAGCAGAACTAAAACACGTTATAAATGCTGTCACAGGTTAAGTCCCTCCACCTTCCCAAATGTAACAAAACAGCAAATCTCAGTCCATAGGCACATTGGTGAGAAAGGGTCCAGGCTCCAGGCTCCAGGCTCCAGGCTCCAGGCTCCAGGCTCCAGG
>JADRCH010000079.1:5584915-5654363 GCA_019843965.1 Rhynchomys soricoides | reverse complement strand
CCAGGCTCCAGGCTCCAGGCTCCAGGCTCCAGGCTCCAGGCTCCAGGAAGACTCAAGAATCTGGGGTGGAAGCCAGCTAGCCAGCACTGGTGGACTGTTCCCTACCCAGCAGTGTTATGCAGTGTCTCCCTATGCATCTTATCTATCACCTGATCCTTGCACTGTCAAGGCTCTGATACCTTCCATTTCTCATTCTCTACGATGTGAAGCAGTTTATTACCCTTGTTCTCTGGTGCTGCCTGACATACTATACTTGCCTGATATACTATACTCAATGCTATACTTTCCTTTGTCAACACCACTGCAGAGGGGGATTCCCAGTTTTGAACTTATGTGGAAGTACCGCTTTCCTCCATTGTGCAAGCCTCACCGAGTCACTTCACTGTTTCTGCTTTATCCTCTCAGTAACAAAGAGAACATATAAACTCTGGAGCAAGAAGCAATGAATTCTATGCCCTTTGCCTCCTACAACCTATGAGTCCACTTTGCAGTTTTCCTATCTGAAAACGGGGTTCATAATGGCTGCTCTCTAGTCTAGTTTCAAAAGTAAAGACAGAACAGAGGATTTTAAAATTTCCCTAGACTGTTACACGAAAGTTGCAAAGTTCTGCTGGTTCCTTTTCTGTGAAAAGGCCCCACCTAAGAAGAGCATGTGTCAATTCTCTGAGCCCAGCTACTTACAAAAATGAAAGGGAAGAGAAACAGGAGTGAGAATTGTCATCTGTCTTGGTGGTCAGCTTCTCTCAAGGAAACCAAAAACACTGTGTCATAGGCCAGCATTTTGGTAAGAGAGTCTGAGACACATTAATTAGCATAAATGAATGATTTATCTTGGCTCTAAATGCTGGAGCCAAGAAGACACGTTCTGAGGCCACGCGGCTCCATACCCAAATAGCGCAGGGAAAGAGCTACCCTCCCAGGAGTGTGGACAAGATTACAGTCAGGGGTAAGGTCAGCATCACTGTTCAGAGAGACCCGTCCAGAACCCTCAGGACACAGGGACTGAGGAGTGGCCTTCTGGTTTCCTTCTGAGGCCAGGGAGCTGATCCCATGAAACAGGGCACCATACTCAGTGCCAGGAGAGAGCTGTTTTCCCAGGAGTCCTGACACACCTTTGAGCACAGGAAGACCACCACTTCGGTTCAAATTCCTCAATCAAGAGAGACCCTCGAAGAGCCATCAGGACACAGGAACCAAGGAACAGCTGGGGACAGGATACTTCTGGTTTCTGTCTGCCACACAGAGCTGTCCCTGTACCACAGCTCTCCAAACACAAATTCCTCTCAGAGAGAGCTTGTCTCCAAGGAGTACTGACACAAAGGCATGCAGGAGGGACATGCCACAGCAAGAGAGAGCAAGACCAGCTAACACCAGAGATAACCAGATGGCAAAAGGCAAGGGCAAGAACATAAGGAACAGAAACCAAGGCAACTTGGCATCATCAGAACCCAGATCTCCCAAAACAGAGAGCCCGGGATACCCCAACATACCATAAAAGGAAGACTCAGATTTAAGATCACTTCTCATGATCATGATAGAAGACTTTAAGAAGGAAATAAATAACTCCCTTAAAGAAACACAAGAGAACACAGGTAAACAGCTAGAAGCCCTTAAAGAGGAAATACAGGAAAATACAATCAAACATGCAAAGGAAATTAACAAAACCATCCAGGATCTAAAAACAGAAGTAGAAACAATAAAGAAATCACAAAGGGAGACAACCCTGGAGATAGAAAACCTAGGAAAGAGATCAGGAGTCATAGATGCAAGCATCATCAACAGAGTACAAGAGATAGAAGAGAGACTCTTAGGTGTGGAAGATACCATAGAAAACATTGACAAAACAGTCAAAGAAAATGCAAAAAGCTCCTAACCCAAAACATCCAGGAAATCCAGGACACAATGAAAAGACCAAACCTAAGGATAATAGGTATAGAAGAGAGTGAAGATTCCTAACTTAAAGGGCCAGTAAATATCTTCAACAAAATCATAGAAGAAAACTTCCCTAACCTAAAGAAAGAGATGAACATAAACATTCAAGAAGCCTACAGAACTCCAAATAGATTGGATCAGAAAAGAAATTCCTCCCATCACATAATAATCAAAACACCAAATGCACAAAACAAGGAAAGAATATTAAAAGCAGTAATGGAAAAAGGTCAAGTAACACATGAAGGCAGACCTATCAGAATTATACCAGGCTTCTCACCAGAGACTATGAAAGCTAAAAGATCCTGGACAGATCTCATACAGGCCCTAAGAGAACACAAGTGCCAGCCCAGGCTGCTATACCCAGCAAAACTCTCAATTACCATAGATGGTGAAACCAAGATATTCCATGACAAAACCAAATTTGCCCAATATCTTTCCACCAATCCAGCTTTACAAAGGATAATAGATGGAAAACACCAACACAAGAATGGAAACTACACCCTAGAAAAAGCAAGAAAGTAATGTTTCAACAAACCCAAAAGAAGATAGCCACACAAACATAAAAATAACATCAAAAATAACAGGAAGCAACAATCAATATTCTTTAATATCTCTTAACATCAATGGACTCAATTACACAATAAAAAGACAGAGACTAACAGACTGGATACATAAACAGGACCCAGCATTTTGCTGCATACAGGAAATGCACCTCAGTATAAAAGACAAACACTACCTCAGAGGAAAGGACTGGAAAACAGTTTTCCAGGCAAATGGTCCCAAGGAACAGGCAGGAGTAGCCATTCTATATCGGATAAAATCAACTTTCAATCAGAAGTCATCAAAAAAGATAAAGAAGGACACTTCATCCTCATCAAAGGAAAAATCTACCAGGAAGAATTCTCATTTCTGAACACCTATGATCCAAATGCAAGGTCACCCACATTCATAAAAGAAACTTTACTAAATCTCAAAGCACACATTGCACTTCACAAAATAATAGTGGGAGAGTTCAACACCCCACTCTCATCAATGGACAGATCTTGTAAACACAAACTAAACAGAGACACAGTGAAACTAACAGAAGTTATGGACCAAATGGATTTAACAGATTATCTATAGAACATTTCATCCTAAATCAAAAAAATATATCTTCTTCTCAGCACCTCATGGTACCTTCTCCAAAATTACCATATAATTGGTCACAAAACAAATATCAACAGATGTAAGAAGATTGAAATAATCCCATGCCTCCTATCAGATCACTATGGAATAAGGCTGGTCTTCAATGGCAACAAAAACAACAGAAATCCCATGGAAGCTGAACAATGCTCTACTCAATGATAACTTGGTCAAGAAAGAAATTAAAGACTTCCTAGAATTTAATGAAAATGAAATACATTATACCACCCAAACATATGGGACACAATAAAATCAGTGTTAAAAGGAAAACTCATACCTCTGAGTGCCTCGAAAAAGAAACTGAAGAGAGCATACACTAGCAGCTTAACAGCACACCCGAAAGCTCTAGAACAAAAAGAAGCTAATACACCCAAGAGGAGTATAAGGCAAGACATAATCAAACTCAGGGCTGAAATCAACCAAGTACAAACAAAAAGAACTAAACAGAGAATCAACAAAACCAGGAGCTGGTTCTTTGAGAAATTCAACAAGATAGATAAACCCTTAGCCAGACTAACCAGAGGGCACAGAGACAGTATCCAAATTAACAAGATCAGAAATGAAAAGTTAGATATAACAACAGAATCTGAGGAAATTAAAAAAACATCAGCTCCTACTATAAAAGCCTATACTCAACAAAATTGGAAAACATGGATGAAATGGACAATTTTCTAGACAGATACCAAATACCAAAGTTAAGTCAGGATCAGAAAAACCACCTAAACAGTCCCATAACCCCTAAAGAAATAGAAGCAGTCATTAAAAGTCTCCCAACCAAAAAAAGCCCAGGACCAGATGGATTTAGTACAGAATTCTATCGGACCTTCAAAGAAGACCTAATATCAATACTCTTCAAACTATTCCACAAAATAGAAACAGAAGGAACCCTACCTAATTCATTCTATGAGGCCACAGTTAGACTGATACCAAAACCTCATAAAGGCCCAACAAAGAAAGAAAACTATAGAACAATTTCCCTTATGAATATTGATGCAAAAATACACAATAAAATTCTCGCAAACCAAATCCAAGAACACATCAAAATGATCATTCATCACAATCCAGTAGGCTTCATCCCAGGGATGCGGGGATGGTTCAATACCCGGAAATCCATCCATATAACCCATTACATAAACAAACGCAAAGAAAAAAACCACATGGTCATTTCATTAGATGTTGAAAAAGCATTTGACAAAATTCAACATCCCTTCATGATAAAAGTCTTGGAAAGATCAGGAATTCAAGGCCCATACCTAAACATAGTAAAAGCAATATACAGGAAACCAGTGGTCAACATCAAACTAAATGGAGAGAAACTTGAATCAAACCCACTAAAATCAGGGACTAGACAAGGCTGCCCTCTCTCTCCCTATCTATTCAATATAGTACTTGAAGTTCTAGCTAGAGCAATCAGACAACAAAAGGAGGTCAAAGGGATACAAATTGGAAAGGAAGAAATCAAAATATCACTATTTGCAGATGATATGATGGTATACTTATGTGACCTGAAAAACTCCACCAGAGAACTGCTACAGCTGATAAACAACTTCAGCAAAGTGGGCAGATATAATATTAACTCAAACAAATCAGTAGCCTTTCTATACTTGAAGGATAATCAGGCTGAGAAAGAAATTAGGGAAATGACACCCTTCACAATAGTCACAAATAATATAAAGTATCATGGTGTGACTCTAACCAAACAAGTGAAAGATCTGTATGACAAGAACTTCAAGTCTCTGAAGAAAGAAATCGAAGAAGACCTCAGAAGATGGAAAGACCTCCCGTGCTCAGGGATTGGCAGGATTAATATAGTTAAAATGGCCATCCTGCCAAAAGCAATCTACAGATTCAATGCAATCCCCATCAAAATTCCAACTCAATTCTTCATAGACTTAGAAAGAGCAATTCTCAAATTCATTTGGAATAACAAAAACCCAGGATAGCAAAAACTATTCTCAATAATAAAAGAACTTCTGGGGGAATCAGCATCCCTGACCTCAAGCTGTACTACAGAGCAATAGTGATAAAAACTGCATGGTATTGGACAGTGACATGCAGGTAGATCAATGGAATAGAACTGAAGACTCAGAAATTGAAGACTCACACAGTTACAGTAACTTGATCTTTCACAAAGGAGCTAAAACCATACAGTGGAAACAAGACAGCATCTTCAACAAATGGTGCTGGCTCAACTGGTGGTCAACGTGTAGAAGAATGCAAATTGATCCATTCCTATCTCCCTGTACAAAGCTCAAGTCCAAGTGGATCAAGGACCTCCACATAAAACCAGATACACTGAATCTAATAGAAGATAAAGTGGGGAAAGGTCTCAAACACATGGGTACAGGGGAAAAGTTCCTGAATAGAACACCATTGACTTATGCTTTAAGATCAAGAATTGACAAATGGGACCTCATAAAATTGCAAAGCTTCTTTAAGGCCAAGGATACTATAAATAGGACAAAACCGCAACCAACAGATTGGGAAAAGATCTTTACCAATCCTACATCTGATAGAGGGCTAATATCCAACATACACAAAGAACTCAAGAAGTTAGACTCCAGAGAACCAAATAACCTTATTAAAAAATGGGGAACAGAGCTAAACAGAGAATTCTCAACTGAAGAAACTCGAATGGCTGAGAAGCACCTAAAGAAATGTTCAACATCCTTAGCCATCAGGGAAATGCAAATCAGAACAACCCTGAGATTCCACCTCACAGCAGTCAGAAAGGCTAACATCAAAAACTCAGGTGACAGCAGATGCTGGCAAGGATGTGGAGAAAGAGGAACACTCCTCCATTGCTGGTGGGATTGTAAACTGACACAACCACTCTGGAAATCAGTTTGGCAGACCCTTAGAAAATTGGATGTAATACTTCATGAGGACCTAGCTATACCACTCCTGGGCATATACCCAGAAGATGCTCCAACATCTAAAAAGGACACATGCTCCATTATGTTCATAGCAGCCATATTTATAATAGCCAGAAGCTGGAAACAACCCAGATGTCCCTCAACCGAGGAATGGATACAGAAAATGTGGTACATTTACATAACAGAATACTACTCAGCTATTAAAAGCAATGACTTCATGAAATTCACAGGCAAATGGATGGAATTTGAGAATATCATCCTGAGTGAGGTAACTCAGTCACAAATATGTACTCACTGATAAGTGGATATTAGCCCTAAAGTTCGGAACACCCATGATTCAATTCACAGCTACCATTGGACTGAGTGTGGGGTCCCAGATGGAGGAGTTGGAGAAGGGACTGAAGGAGCTGAGGGAGTTTGCAGCCCCATGGGGAGCAACAGTGTCCACTGGTCAGGCCTCCCGGTGCTCCCAGAGACTGGACCACCAACCAAAGAATGCATATGGATGGGTCCATGGTGCTGGACACATATGTGTCAGTGGAGGACCTTGTTGACCATCATTGGGAGGAGAGGCCCTTGGGTCTGAGAGTGTTAGATGCCCCAGTATAGGGGAATGCCAGGGAGGGAAAACAAGAGTGGTTGGGTGGGTGGGTGGGTGAATACCCTCATAGTGGCAGGGGGAGGGGGCATAGGATAGGGGTTTTCCGAAGGGGAGACCTGGAAAGGTGAAAACATTTGAAATGTAAATAAAGTATTAAATAAAAAAATTGTTAAAGACAAAAACCATTTTCAAACAGATGAAAAAAAAAAAGGAAGAAGACATGTTCTGAAGAGTTCCTGACTTATTAAGAGGGCATGGTAGGAGGCCATTATATTTGCTGGAATATCTCTTGAGTTTGATTAGAGCAAGGGGTGGATATTTAGAATGTATGACATCATCATATTTGTATAAAGTACTTTAGAGATCACACCATCTTCTTTCGTTTGCTATGACTCTGGCTAAGAGCAACAACATCAACAACAACAAAAAACCCATTTCTCTTTTTCAAAGATTAGACTTTAAAACAGAATATTGTCATTTTATATCAGAAATTCCCCAGTGATATGCTTTGGATAGATAGCCAGCTACATTTCTCTGTTGGATAGTACAATATGTAAACTTATTACTGTAGTTTTCTTGAATCTTCTTTCTTCATGATCTTTTGCAGAATCACTGGGTAGGCATTTCTGTGTTCCAAGGAAGGAAAGATAGTGTACTAGGAAGAACTCAGCACTACAATTTCTCCCTGGTTATTGGGTTTTAACAGCCATGAACAATAGCAGGTGGGACTCATGGACAAAATATAGACAATTGATTCTGTAGGGGACATGCTATAGATGAATTGTGTACCATTCAGACTATGGCTATATAAATCATGAAGTCTTGGCAGAATATAAGAAAGGAATTGGAAGTTTTATAGGCATGCCAGAATCATTCTTCTATTGTTCCCTGCATGATCCAGTCATCCCTGGCCCAGCTGATTATGTAACAAATAAGTCTGTGTCTGTGTGGGGCTTTGGAAGTCAAATGGAAATGACCATTTCCAAGTTCATGGCAATTCAGGAGGCCCTACAGCCAGATTGGTTCCAGTGCCTCTCGGATTGGGAAGCATCTTGTGCAGAAGCAACTTCTTCCATAAAAAGGGCCAGGAAATCTGTGGACTGTTCACTTCTGTTCCTGGACAGCTGTTTGTGACTACAGGAAGTCTGAGGTCCTTCAGAAAAGTGTGATCATTGGAGTGGTTGAAGGTAGAGATGTGATGGAAGAGAGGTTGAGGTCAGCACATGAGACAGCCAAGCCACCTGTTGGGGGCGTCCTGCTGGATAGCTTTCAAGGGAATCCAGCAGTCACAGAAACCAGGCTGCACTTGGTTGTCATCAGTCACTGCAGAGCTGCCAGAGGACAAACCAAGGCTCATCTAGGGTGTCAGCCAGCCAGATGAAGTGCTCGAGTGTATTGAAAGAGGAGTGGACTTGTTTGAGAGTTTTTTCCCATATCAAGTGACTGAGCAGGATTGTACCCTGACTTTCACCTTTGATTGCCAGCTGAATCCCGAGGAGACATTATTGCAACAAAACTTGGATCAAATAAAGAAAATTGAAGCAATTGTGCAACCAAGAGATGACATCATTTGAAATTAATCTGAAGGAGAAAAAGTACCAGGAAGACTTTGACCTGCTCATAAGAAGGTGCTCCTGTTACTGCTGTACAACACTAGTGTGTACATCCACCATCTGCTGGTAACCAACGAGCTCCTGGCCGGTGTCCTTACGATTCACAACTTTGAGCACTACTTCGGATGTTTCTGCTCCATCCGAGAAGCACTAAAGAGCGACACACTGGCACAGCCGAAAGAACTCATCACAGACAAATGTCTTGAGAACTGGAAAATGCAAATCTGTCTCGTCTCTTGAAACAGTGAAGTGGAAGAGATCTGAGCTTTCAGGGGTTATGGTGGAACTAAAGAGCATCTGTCCACACTGCCCACAGGAGTGTGGAGGAAGGCCTTCTGCAGATTTCATGGACCGGATTGATCAGAACTGTGACTTTAAATTTTTCTAGGTTTATTCTACTAATGGGTAGAGATTCCTTTAGTTGAAGACAAATGTATTAGATATGAGTGACTTGAAAGGATTGAGGTTCTGGGAGTCACTGAGATGGGTGAGGCCCGAGTGGAGATGACTCTCAAAGCTGGAGGCACAACTATTCCCTGGAGCAGAAGTCTAACTGATTCCACAGGGTTTTGTTTGTTTCTCCTCATGCTCTCAGGGGCTTTGGGGCATACCTTTTTCTTCAGGGCTACCACAGCAGGACAGTCACTCAGAAGGGCTCTCCTGTTTTAGCCATGCTCATCTCTCTGAGGAATATGGGGCTCAAATCATGCTTTTGTGATCCATTGACTTCATTTGGCTACAAGTCTCTTTGTGACTTGTCTTCTGAAAGCCACCATACTTGCCTGTTAGGATCCAAATATTGCCAGGCTGCTTTGTCTGGTCATGCAGATCCAGCATAACCTGCTCCAGGCTCATAAACTGTCTGTGTAATGACTAGCTCTGGCACTTGGGGGGATTCCTTTGCTGTGTGTTTATATGGCTTGAATCCCAGCCTGACAGCAGATCAGTTTCCATTCCACACAGCTGTGAACTCAGGCAAATCCTGACTTTTTCTGTGCCTGTTCCCTCATGAGTAAAATGGCCATAGCAGGTGGAAGCAAAATGTTCAGAATCGTCGTCATACTCTTCATCCTTATTTACTGATCACTATCAGCCTGACCCCTTTTCCTTTCTTTCTTTTTTGTTTTTGTTTGTTTGTTTTGTTTTTATGCAGCCATAAGTTTGTACTGTGGGTTTTGAAGTGGTTGGTAAATTGGCATTCTGCTGACCGTGAGGCTGTTTGTCCCTCCTGGGTTCTCTGTAATTCTATACTTTTGTTGGTGGTATGACAGGGCTTTTTTTTGTATGTATCTTTTCTATATTTATCAATTTTTCTAAGGAGTATGAAAATATATGTATATACATGTAGTTTTTATTAAAATAATACAAATTAAAAGATTCATTTTTGTAGGTATAAGAAATACATTTCTTATATTTTAATGGTTTTCAATTTATAGTTGACATTATTGAATATTGTATGTAGTAATTATGCCATTACTGTATTTTTATTTGTTGGAGATCTAATGTTTTTCCTTTTTGTGACATGACTTCTCAATGAATGCAAGGGATTCATAGAATGCAGACCTAGTCAGAGTTTCGGTTCTCAATGATCTATGCTGAATGTATTTTATACTTGTTTATATGTTTTATTCTTGGTCAATACCAAACCCATTATTGAAGGATTATTAGTAAATATCTAAAATTCCATATAAATTTATGAATTTTATTTATGTCCACAACACTAAATATTCTGTTAAACATTGTTCAGTTTCCTGGGTCTTTTACTTATTAGCATGTTTGAAAAAATTCTTTCCTTTTATGTTGTAAATGTATAAAGGACAACAGCCAATAAACATTTTTAATTAAAAAAAAAATAAAAGACTATGGCTGTGATCTATCAGTCTATCCAGGTTGTTAATCACCTCTCAGAGTTTCTCATGTTTATGGTGCTAAGAATTAGCCATTGAACAAGAATGTAAAAAATAAATAAATAAATAAATAAATAAAGGCAGTAATTTTGGGAGAAGAAGACACTCTTCATACTTTTTGGGAAGGAGAAGTAGCAACTTGGGAGTTGAAGCCACAGACACTCTAGGGGACTGTTTTCAGTAGGACTCCTTCAGGGCTGCTAAGGAATCAATGGATTTATTTTGGCTCACAGTTCAGAGGATACAGTTCAGCATAGTTGGAAGACTATGGCAGTGCATGGTGCTTGCTCACACCACATTAGATCAGGAAGCAGAGAAATGGGGATCTCAGGGCTCAATTTGTTTTGCTCTTTCCCCTTTCTTATTGAAGCCAGGACCTTAGGCCTGAGATGGTACCACTCACATTCAAAGTAAGTCATCATCTGTCCCTCAGTTCATCTCCAGAAATGCTCATTTGCATACCCAATGCTGTATCTCATCATAGGCATTTCTCAGTCCTGGGAAGTCAACACAATTAAGATTAATCATCTCTAGACTACTCCTTATCAACCTGACACATGAACACACTACATTTAAGCCACAATATGTACCCTGTTCCCTATAAGTCTATTGCTTTCAATAATGCAAAACATGTTCAGTCTGGCCTCAGAGGTACCCATAGATTTGAACAGTCCCTCCATTGTTCCAAAGTCCAAAGACTCTTCTGGGATTCAAGACAAATGATGAGTGGTGAGACACTATAAATAGCTACCCCACTCCAGTTACAAACTTTCAATGTAGGTTATCAAGCATAAACATTCCCAGAAGGATATACAGGAAAGACTGGATCAAAGCAGGTCCCAACCTCAGCAAGGTAAACATTGATTCCACAGCTCTACATTCAGAATCTGGGGTCTTAGTGATAACACTGGGACTCTAGTGGGCTTTAGAAGTTCCACTCTCCCATCTTTATATATGAATTTAGATATGGTAGTCTCATACAGATCCATTATCAAGACCTATTATTTTTATCCTTTGAAAGTAATGGAAACTTAATATTGGAGGTTAACATATTAACAATTAACATAGACAAATACAAGCAAGTAGAGGAGTGTCAAAGATGGTTTTAAATAAGCAATGAACATGAGAAGAACAAAGAAAGGTAGTGATGCATAAGGAATGCATCCAAATGGCTCATCTCTAGGGCATGTTAATGACATATCAAAGCACAGCGTGGGTGGTTGAATAATGATGAAAATCAAAGGTAAGTAACACCTGTGATATAATGATAGTCACACACGGTAGTGTGCTTACCATGAGCAAAGATCTGCACAGGTCTTCTAAGTGAGCCAGAGATAGCAATGGCGAGAAACAGTGAGATCCTAAACAGCACACACTATCAAGTTGTCCTGGAATACTGCATTTGATTTTCCACTAATTAGTGCTATTTGAATTCATGTTCTGAGATAACATTTGCTAAGATTTTATAATAATGAAGTTTGGGTCAGCCAATGCTGCCATTCATTCAGGAATATTGTTTTCCTTTGAATTGCTTTTACTATTATAAAACAAATGATAAACACGAGGAATAAAGCAAACGCTGCCATGACTAAACAATAGAGGTGCTGTATGGTATAAAAGAAAATCAAATGACTTATCAGCAGAAATCACCAAACTGTTTCTGAAAAACATAAACAAACTAAATCTGACTATATAACAATATGAATAAGTAGATAAGAGCAGGTTCACAATCTAGGAAATGTTAGGTGAATTTTACATATAAAGTGAGAAGACATCAAAATAGATTAATTTCACGACATTAATTAGCTTCAACCACAAATACAGCTCACATAGTTTTGGGGTTGAAATTTTTCTAGTTATAAAATCAAAACACTAAAACTTTATCATTAAAATTCAATTAGTCTATAAAAGGTTCCTAAGAGAGTGTCTGTAGGTAATCCATCTTGAAGAGTACTGTACTTGAGGGACTATAGATTTTGAGAATGATGAAATTAACACCAAAACCAACTTATGCTATAAATACTAGGCAGACAGAGAACTTTTTTTTGGAATCTATATATCCCATGATAAGCATGCACAAAACATTTGGTAATTTAAGAGATCAAGAGGTAAGTGGCTCACAGTGTACATCTGCTCTGTTTTATAGGCAAGGCTCTATGCTACACCCTGTGACAGTAGTCATCTTTGGAGGAACCTTATTATTTCTTTGAAGAAGAAATCACATACACTCACATGCACATACACATGTGCCATGTGACACAGTCTTTTGTAACACATGAAGGCACTAGTAGTACAAACACGACATAAGTAGACATGAACTGTCAGGGACCCTTCTGGGTGGAGCATTTCTTTTCTATCAACTATGATCTTGACTCAAATTATACTGGGTGGGAACCCTGTACTTCAAAGACAGTCCATTTATATATTTTCTAATCTTATCACCAGCTTTTTAGTTTAATATATTGTTTCTTGTTAAAGATTTCCATTGATTATTTTAATATAGTTACTTTCAAATACTTTTATCCTTAGTATGTTTAAAAGAAAAATGTTTAATTGTAGCCTTCAGAAACCTTTTCTCTTCTGATAACTACAATTTTGTCTTATTTCCCTGGGATCCAGTGTTCATCATCATTAACTGTTCCTGTCATGACTAATAATCACCTTATCCAGAATTCATCAATGGCTTTCCCTTTTCCTCCTGGTAGTTAGTTTAGTTTTGATTCACAATCTCTTTTACCAGACTTATTAGGATAAATATTTAATTGAATGAGAAATCCTTTCCCACACTTTATTTCCAATTCAGATTCTGAAGTTCTCAAATGTTTCACACCATCTCCCTACTGAAATTAGAGTTTCACTTATCTAAGACTAATAAATTAAACAATAATGAAACCAATATTTACACAGTGGAATATTCATAGTAATTAATGATGGGTAAGAGTGCTAACAGCATGGGATATAAAACTGTTCCAGCAATATGTTCTCAATTTTGTTAAGATAAATACTTACACAAAACTAGGAAATCTGTTCAAGTAGAAACAGCCATTGTCTTTAAGATGCATGCTATGACTGATTTGATTTCCTTTTTATGTTGTCATATTTTGTTTTATAAATTATGAGTGTGTGCATCTTTTATAATTAACATAAAAATGTTATAAATTTAAAACAAATACTAGTGGTGTTCATGGTAATTGATAAAATTCAGATTGTCATGACTGGCTATTAAGAGTATCCCAATTCTGAGATCTACCTTAAGATCTGGCTATAACACTCTTGGCCATATACCCAAAGCATTCTATATCCTACCTCAGAGATATTTGTTCTCCCACCTCCACTGCTGTACTATTTGCAATAGCCAGACTGGAAAGAACCTAGATGTTCATCAGTGAATGGGTGATGATAATGTGGTTCATTTGCTCAATGGGATATCAACAGTTAAAAAAATAAAATCATGACATTTGGAGATAAATGGATGGAGCTAGAAAAGTCATCCCTAGTGAGATAACTCAGCCCTCAAAAGACAAATATGAGATTTGCATATAAGTGGATGCTAGCTGTTAAGTCCTTGGTAAGCAGACTACAATCTGGGGTCTGAGGAGAGGGAAGGATCTTCTTAGGATGGAGAAATAGAAGAGACAGGGAAGGATGGAGAGGGGTGGGACCAGAATAAGGGGATTAAACAGAGAGAGGGAAGAAGGAGGTAAGGTGGGGGGTATAGGAAGGGACAGCAAAAACTAAGGGCTATTTGAGAGATTATATTGAAACCTCCCATAGTAGAAGGTTCTTAAAATATATACATATATAAAAAATCTAAATGAATCACCAAATAATAGAGGAGACAAAATCACAAGTAGCCATTTCTCATCACCAATCGAAACTTCCAGTGGCAGGAATTAGTTAAATCTAATTGAGTTGTGGGCAAAAGGAGTCACATGGGAACTCTCAAAGAACAGAGGCTATAGCCAAACCTACTGGTTGCCTTCTATAAACTGATGGTAAGGCCCTTGCTGAAGGTAATACCTATATATCTCATTGAACATGGAGACGTTGGACTTGTGCCTACTCAGAACCTTTACCCCTATTGACTAGTTCATGGCACTGGAAGGTACTCTGCATGCTACCCAAGGAGAAAGGTAAACACCAACTCAGCTGCAACCCACTGATCTACAGTGGTGACCTGCCTGCCATATACATGGGTGTAATGGTGGTACATAGTTTGTGGGGGTAACCAACCATTCCCCAACTGGATTTAAGGCCCAATCTCTGAGATGGAATCTACCCTAGACTTGGGTGTCTCAGAATCTGAGATGAGATAGGCCAGGGGTTAGGGGAAAATAACCACTGTTCTGATAGTAATGCAGCAGTAAAATGACTCCTAATAACATTCTGTTATACTTACAGATCAATGTCTTGTTCAGCTACCATCAGAGAAGCTTCTTCCTACAGTAGATCGGAAACACACACAGAGACCGATAACCAGACACTATACATCGAGTGAGAGACCTTGGAACACCCAGTCCTAAAAGGGATGTCTCCATCAAATCCCTCCCCTCAGGACTCAAGGTACGCTGAGAAAGAAGGATCAGAAGAATTGTAAATGCCAATGAAGGTAGAAGACACCAAGGAAACAAGTCCTTCTGGACACAGGAGGACCAATGCACATGTGAACTCACAGAGATTGGGGCAGCCTGCACAAGCTCACACAGGTCTAAGCAGATGGAATCCCAGAGCTGAGATGGGATGGGAAGCAGACACAAGTCTCTGCTCCTGTATGTGTTTCCTGTGCCTCTTCTTTGATACTTGCTTCTTCAGCTCCTTCTTCTCCTTCTCCCTTTTCTCCTTCTTTCTCCCTTTTCTCCTTTCTTTCTTCCTTCCTTCCTTCCCTCCTCCTCCACTTCCTCCTTCGTTCCTCCTCCTCTTCCTGTTTGTTTTGTCCTCTTTAAGATTGTTTTGTCTCATTACTATTTTTTCTTTCTTTTTAAAAACAGATGCCTGTTTGTTTTCTAATGAGAGAGAGAAAGAGAGAGAGAGAGAGAGAGAGAGAGAGAGAGAGCAAGCAAAAAGGGGAGTGGATCTGGGTGGGTTGGAATGTGGGAAGATCTGGGAGGAGTTGGAGAGAAAACTGTTATAAAACTATATCAGAAGAAAAAAATTATTTTCTATAAAATATTAAAAGACTGTCCCTATTCTGCCCCAGATGACTTTATTCCTATTTTATTCCAAGCACAGATCTCATACCTGAGTCATATCTGGTTCTAATTGCAATATCTCGTGACCATGTCTGCTCCAGTTCATTCATCCTGATCTAGGAATACGGTCTTCCCTGTACCCAGATCCCTCCCACCCGTCTCTCAAGGCCCACACCTGCCAGCGTACTTCATCTATTTTTAATGAGATAACTGTATCTATTCTTATGTTTTCAATTAATCATTTTGTGCTCTTTTCACTGTTCATTGATTTATCTCTGAAAAAGTCACCATGTTACAGATCATAACCTTTGGGGGACAAATCAAACTTCCTGAGCTCTCTGCCCCCTATGAAGCTCCACTAGGAGAGCTGTCTCAGGTAGATATTTTTAGATTACCCGAGAGAAGCCAAATTCAACTCATTTTTAAATGGGGCAATGAATGTGGTCTACATAAATAAAAAATGCAGAGCTAGAGCGAGTCTCTATGTCCTGGGCATGCCTCTCTCAGGATTTCTATGGTAGTCTTTCCTAGGTGAGCTAGCTCCACTCTCAGCTGGGCTTGCTGTAGAATCAAAATGCTCACAGGGAATTTAGACGTTCTGTTTACTGCAGTATTGAAAGTTCCGAGTTCATTTTGATGGCAAAGGACTAGGCCATTTGATTGTCTCATACCAATGTCTGTGCCCAAGATAAAACGTGCTGCTTGGCTGTAGTAAGTTGGTTTCTTTATGCCTGGAATTCTATCTAGAAGGGATTTTTGCAGCCTCATACATTAGGTAGCAGGACTGGAGAGGTGGAGGAGGAGGAGAGAGAGACTGATAGAAATTCTGAACACAAAGGCTGTTTATATCATATCTGATTGGTTAGTGCCAAATGTTAGTAATTACATGTCGTAAAACTCAAATAACATATGTCATCCATGTCACTACAGGTGTAGTGGCTATTTCTGATTGTCAACTTGACTATATCAGGAGTGAATTACAATCCAGAATTAGAAGGCTCACCTGTGATCTAGATCTTGAGTCTGGAAGATACAAGTTTCAGGTGTGGTGGTACGCACACCTCTAATCTGGGCCACACCTGCTGCTGGAGATCTACATAAGGACATTGGAAGGAGGAAGATTCAATCTTCTTTGCTTTCGAGCCTTGTGGGACTAAGCGACTGCTAGATCCTCGGGTTTTCATTCACAGCTACTGCTGAGCATTGTTGGGGAGTTTGACTACAGACTGTAAGTCATTAACAAATTCCCTTACTATGTAGAGACTACCTATAAGTTCTGTGACTCTAGAGAACCCTGACTAATACAACAGGAGTGCTTACAGGATTGAAACCATTATGTCAAATTGCTAATGAATGTATTTTCAATTGTGAGAGACTTGGAATGAGACTGTGACAAAACCACTGCTGACAAAACACTGTCTGCCTCAGATAAAATCCCTGTAACATGTCACACATTGCATTCCATGACATGCAACCCCTTTATTGGCTAGATCTTGACATTTATTAAGCAATTCTGTGAACAGTTCCAAAATGGTCATCTTGTAGGAATTCACCTTAAACATTGAATAAATGCTTTATACCTTGAAGCATATCACAAAGATATACTATTGTCAACATTAGAGCAAACTTTTAGAAGATAAAATGTTATGTTGTTCTAATCTTGTCAAATTCTGGTGCCAACATTTTGTATACCTTTTAGTTAGTAGGTGCTGCTAAGTTCCAAGAAGCAATCATCAGACAATGCTACGAAGATGTTTTCATGCTCAAGTAGTTTGGGATAACATTTGCATCTTTGCTAACTAGTATAGTATCAAGAAACATTTTATGTTGAGGCAAAGAAATGTTCATGAGAAGAATTAATGTCAGAAAATGTGTCTCAGAAAAAAATCAGCCTTTTCTTATTGATTTAATTAATTTGTCTACTGTGGAGCAGGTGTAGGTATCAGAGGACAATTTTCAGGAGTCAGCGCTTTTCTTCTATTGAGTGGGTCCAAGGGATCAAACTTAGGTTGTCAGGCTTGGATTCGAGGGCCTTTGCTGTTGAACCATATCACCGGCCCACCTAAACGTGAAAAAGTGATGCATGTGCGTGCTATTAGCTCCCTTGTCCCTTTCTCCCACTACAATCAGACTGTTCCTTTCTCCATGTTTCTGTTTAGTGAGAGCCTATGGACAACGCTAGAGCATTTCTTTACAGAAGACGTGAAGAGACATGAATCCCCAGGAGAAATACTCTGCCCCAAACATGGGAAGCAGCTACTCCAGTTCACGTTCCAAAGTCATTTTAGACAAGCAGTTCTTCCTTTAGACAGATCCCCAAAGCCCCGAGATTATATACAATTAATGCAAACCAAGTGCCATTTTTAAAGTGCAGCCTAGGGTTATAGAGGAAAATTGTACAGAAGGATTACAGAAGTTTGAGAATAACCAAAATATTCTTGGACTAAGTAAGACACTTGGTTTATGGGGGACTGGAAGGACAAGTTGGGAGAAGGCTTAAGAAAGAGAAGGAATTACCAATAATAAAAGGAGGGGGGGGGAGAGGGAGGGATTGTAGGCATTAAAAACTAATTACAAGTAACTTTTCACCTGAGAAACCAGAAGCCTTTCACAGGGCTGAGTGTATATGCTCCTCCAGCTGAGAATGAGATGGTTATTATTTGGGTCTAGACAGCAAGGCTCTAGTAGAGTCTTTTGTCAATATAATACTATTTGTAACCTTTATGGTGAAAAGGGACATATTTCCCCACAGCTTTTAATAAAAGGTGCTCAGAAGTAGCTATATCCTCTTTAGGTCCCGGAATGAAAGAGACTGATAAAAAAAAATAATAATGTAGCAAGTCTTATCATCTCACCCGAGTGCGGGGAAGCCCTGGGGCCTGGAAGGGAGAGAGAGAATTCAGTAACAGGGTCTGTTTTGAAGTGCTGTGGGTGTATGGGGATAAAGAACATAGAATTCTGGTTGTGGTGGGACAACAAAGGAAACCGGAGACAATGGCGGAGGGTAAATAGGAGGATGAGCCAAAGGAGCAGTGGGGGAAAGGCTGGCCCACGGAGGTAGAGAGCACTTCAAGAGTGGGAGCTTTGTCTGAGTCCCATATGAAGAACCAGAAGGAGAGAAACATCACAGAACTGAATAGAAGGAAAACCAAAGGAAATGAGTATAATAGCTTTCACCAGATGGGACCCAGCCCCGAAACAGAACGAGGGAGGGCGTGTAGCCCCAGCCTGTAGGAAGGCGTCAACATTAGACAGGCAAAGGAAAGGATCCTTCAGAGAATCGAGCCTGAGAGTTAATAAACATGGAGCCGGTACAGCTCAGAGCAGGGAGGAATTCGTTCTCACACTCAAGTTCACTGCCCTAGAAGTGAGGCCCTGACATTCAGAATGCAGAAGAACGTGGCCTGCAGTTAACAGGAACCAAGCAGCTAGATAGGAAGAAGAACAATTATCTTAGAGTGACCAAGAGAAAAAGGCACTTGCTGGGCAGAATGACCACCAAGATAAGGGTGATCAAAGTGAGCAAACAGGAAGTGCTTAAGGGTGACAAAGTGAATGTCCTACCTGTCACCTATGTCACAGTGCTTAGAGTAGGGTGGTGGTTGCTGGTGAAGAAGCAGCAACCAACGCAAGGCCGAACCATAACACTTGATTAGCTCCAGGAGTTAGGCATTGTGTCTGGATCCTGGTTGTAGCAGTTGCTGGCACTGTCACTTTGAGCAGATTATTTCACCTCTGGGTTTTGGTTTTTCAATCAGATCCACAGTATGACACCTTTTATTTTGATGAACATTGAAAACTGCAATGCACCTGAAGACGTTGGTTGTGTGTCCAGCAGATAGCACAATGCTGTCTCTGTCACTTCCTAAATATTGTTAAAGTGTGATGTTAAACAGGGCCCCGAGACTCCAGACTCTGGCTTCAGGGCCCTTTTTAGCAAACTGTACAACTAAATATGACACCTGGTTTAAAATGTGTTTGTGGAACTGACAGGAAAGATGAGAGGCCATCAGACTCTAAAGAGAAAGGGAACAGGTTGATTTTTGGGTGTGTATGAATGACATGTGAAAGTATTGTACCTAGAACTTGTGTATATTTGTACATGTACACAAGCACAAGCACAACCACATGCACATATGTACACTCTCCCATATACATACATAGCCATATACAGAACCACATACACATGCATATATGCATATATCTATATATATAAACACACATATACACATATCCACACATTTACAAACATACACATTCATGCATACATACACATGTACACACATGTAACTGTATGCACATGTAAACACGTATCCACACACACACACACATGGAAACAGGAAACATACTGAGTAACTAAAATGGGATCTGCAGATTTAAATATTTGTAACTGAAGAACAGGAAGGGTGGACCCGGAACTTCTATAGCTGTGGTATTTTTGCACATGTGCAGAAGGTAAGCTTTTGGAGGGGAACATGAGTCGTAGGAGTCAATGGTAAAATGTGAGTCCTGGTCAACTCAGTGTCTAGGCACCTGTGGAGGCCAGATGTTGATGTCTGGATATCCTCCTCCATCACTTCCTATCATCATCATCATCATCATCATCATCATCATCATCATCATCCCGCTCATCATCATTATTTTATTAGTTTGTGCATGTGTGAGAGACAGAGAGAGAGAAAGAGAGGAAGAGAGAGAAATATACACACACAGAGAGAAGGTCTCTCACTGAACCTTTATCTCACAGTGTCAGCTAAAGTAGCTGGTCTGCAAGTTCCAAGGACCCACTGTTTTACACCCATTACACAGGGTTCAGGGCACTGACCTGTGTCGTTACACTGTTCAGCTACATAGATCCAAGTGATCACTCACCTGAGTGAGGACAGTGAACACTTTACCCGTTGAGCAATCTCCTCTGTACCCCCTCCCTTTTTTAAAATTTCTTAAAAGTCCCATTGGAGGGCAGCCAAGAGCAATTGTGGACCACCCCAACAACAGCTCATAGGGACATATCACATGCTCAACACAGATTTTCATTTAACAACTTATGTCTTCAGTGAATAGATTGTTCATAACAAATAGATTTCATAACCAGAAAGTGCTATTCAGAGAACTGGAGAAGAAAAGACATCAATGGTTTAACCCCTGTGCTGGGTAGAGTTATGCCAACTTCACACACACTAGAGTCACTTTAGAAAAGAGACTTTCAACTGAGAAAATGCCACCACCAGATTGGCCTATGGGCTAGCCTGTGGTACATTTTCTTGATTGATGATCGTTGTGGGATGGCCTAGAATATTGTGAATTGTCCCATTCCTGGATTGGTGGTCATAGGTACAGTAGGGAAGCAGGCTGAGCAAGGGAAGAGGAGCAATAGAGAGATTGGTGTTCTTCCATGGCCTCTCCATCAGCTCCTCCCTCCAGCTTCCTGTCCTGTTTGAGTCTCTGCCCTGATTTCTGTCAGTAATGGAGTGTAGCCTGAGAGTTGTAAGCTGACATAACCCTTTCCTTCCCATATTGTTTATGGTCATGATGTTTCATCACAGCAATAGAGATTCGAATTAAGACATCCAGCCTTGGATTTCAGATGCTATAATAGCAAACACGCCAGTCATGAAGAACTCACTGTGCAATAAGGGCATGACTGTTGCAGGGGTAACAAACTACTTTGATAGGGTTTGAGGCCTGCTGTAATATAGGGAAGAATGTATTCCTTTTACTGTAAATGTTGTTAAAGGAGCATAACAGAGGGGGTCAGAGCCCCTATGGGGAACTCCTATTGTGGTTTTGGTAAGTGATTATATTGTCGAATTGTCATATAAAATCTTAATTTACACTCACAGAGTTTTGATGCTCATGGCCTAGATCAGAGTTTTTGTTTATTTGTTTGTTTGTTTGTTTTTTGAAGTGGCACATAGTTAATGAAAAATCATAACTGGTCAAAACTGGTAGAGAACTGTGCGTGTTAAGCCTAAAGGGGACACCTTTACCACCCACCAACGTTTAGGGAACATCTCAGAAGAGGAGTCAAGAAGAAGGTAAGCTGGAAGACTGGAAGTATTGTCTAATGCCACCTTCTGGATGTGATTTGACTTTATACACAGCAACACACAAGAATATTGTTATCTGCCCAAGACCTGCATAAGAGCAGGTTTCCAGCAGAGATGGGCAACCGTGAAAGCCTGTATCCTCAGCCAAGTCGCTATTGGCAGCTGGTGACTACGAGGGGAGAGAGAATCATTTGTCTTTGGGTATGTGGCTACTTTTAGATTGCCAATGCTCTAGTCAGCATGAATTGAACTCATTGGGCTATTATTATTATTTATTATTATTATTATATAAAGGGGACATGTGGTTTGGCAGAGGATGTCTGAGGACTGAAGTTTATAAAGAGATAAGAGATAGGTAGTGGAGGATGGGTGTGGTAAAAATCCAATACCATGTAAAAGTATGATATTCTCAAAGAATAAATATAAAAATTTATAAAAAGGACATTGGAATTTGAGGATATAATTGAATCTGTAGATTATTTTGAACAGTAGGGGCATTTTAATATTAACTCTTCTTATATGCAAATAGGGAATATATTTCTAGCTGTGTGTGTGTGTTTGTCATAATCCTGTTGGGATTACGGGTGTGTGCTGCCATACTTGGTTTACGGAGTAGCTTTTAATATGCCCATGCCATTTAACTCGTTAAGTCTATTACTAAATGTTTTATTCTCATTTGTATATGGGATTGTTTTTTAATGGTTTTAAAAATCATTTGTTAGTGTATGAAGACAAATTATTTTTGCTTATTATGTATTTTAAAGATTTGCTAATTAGTTCTGTGATCTTTGTGGGTTTCTTTATCATTTGGAAATCTTTTTTTTTCTTTGCCTAATTATACTGACTAGGACTATTGATACTTGTCCAAAGGAAACTCTATTTCCCCCAATTCCAATAGGCAGAAGGGATAAATGGCTCTCTGTGGATCCTATTAGCACACCAACATGCATGCTGACCTCCAGGCTTCCTTAGCATCTCAAGTATGTGTTACATATTTCAAAGTTCTGGCTCTTCTCACCTCCATCCTTACCATAAACTTTGCCAGCTCAATGATTCCTCTCCACCCCAGATATTAATTCTCTTTACAACCCTGCTATTTTGTCTATGTTCTGTCTCTCTTTGGCTGCTCTTTGTCTTCCTCTCTCTCTATCTCTCTGCTTTACTCCTACTTCTCTTATGGATAGATCCAGTCTGCTGAAACTTGTTTGGTCTAATATCTCTCCCCTGCTCTGGAGTCTTCTAGATGCCTTTGGCTGTTCTCTCTGCCCAGTCCCCTCATATATCTACAATAAAACCTTAACCATACCAAGGAGTTGTCATATATACACTACTGGGTGGAATAAAAGTGTCGAGATGAAGGTTTGGAGGTTTAGCTCAGTGGGAAAGCACTTGTTTATCAAGTGAAGAGCTCTGGGTTCAGTCTTCAGCTCCTGGGGCCAGGAAAGGCTGAGACAAGTCCCCTTGTATTGCTCCTGATCTTTACCAAAGCCATTTTGAGTTTCCTACCATTTAGTATAATTATCATGCATCTTAAGGCTGCTCAGCAGGGGAAGTAAGGGAAAGTGTAGTGTTCAAGAACAGACACTTCCTCTGGGTCAAACATCAATCATTATTGCCTGACACCATGGCCATGAAATAAGCGAAATTAATACTGTGTTAGGCAGGTCTGTGGTAATGGCAACGAGCCTGTTCCCACTCTCTCATAGAAGGGGGTTGGTGTCAGCAAACCCTCACCTGAGACTTCAGCCACAGCTCCTTCCTGCCCTGCAGCTGTCTGGGTTGGGGTGGTGATAGAACTCACAGGAAGTGCAAGTTTGCCTGTGGTTAGGCTTTCAGTGATACAGCCTTGGTGAGTTATCCTCCATGCTGGTAATGACACTTTTCTCTGCTACAGCTGCTTCTGAGTCCTCCATGTTCTTCTAAGTAACCTCAATCAACTAATTTGTTCACCAGCCTGAGTGTGGACACAAGTGCTTCTATGCTCTGTCAGAGCCCTCTCTAGGTGGATTGGATGTTTCTTTATAACTCTCTAGTAAAAGCGATGCAGCCAAGAGCGAAGGGTGAGACTGTTACACAACAGTGCTTTAAAGAGATGCACTGAACACTGGGCATTAACTCTTTAAGAGTATCAATGGTCTGAGACATCTGTAGAATATTCATATATATATATATATATATGGATTTGTTGTATTTCCCTGTGTTTATACAGTAGAGTGGTGCAAGAGTATCATAGTGTTTCTTATTTTTTATTAAAAATGGTCTATCAGTTTCATTTATTCTAAAACACATGGGCAGATCTTTCCTGTAAACCACTACTACCGGAAACAGTACTCTCTCAAATTTTGAATCTGAGAATATGTTTGTTTCTTACTACATCTATAGTAGTTACCTGTGCCTCTCCAGCTAGCCATTAAAACAATACCCCACGCACCCTGTAATTATATCTGTTTTCACTATGAATTAGCAGTTGTCTGCTATCCCTTATTTCCAATAGAAATCTGTGGTTGTGAAAGATGACACCACTCAAGCTGTGATCACCTTTGGTGAGAGAATCAAGCTTTCACTCACCACAGAAGACAAATTCAAGTGCCATGAAAGAGTAGGCTTTACCCTAAGAACCTTGTTAGCTTCACCTACCAGCAAGTTATACCACTCTACCAGGGAGGTGCCCCAGAACTATGGCACCATAACCTTCATCAGGGGCATTCCTTGTCCACTGCTCAGGTTCATGGCTTCAAGTGTCTGGATGTGGCCCAACACAAAACTCTCCAAGTGGCCTTCCTGCTCTCCTCGACATCTTTGCCTTCAGCCTGGTCAATGGGGTTTTCACTTTTGTCTGTATTCTGCTGAAGGTCTTCCTGACTAAACTACTATTTTTAAAGAAACATCCATTACTTGGGATGTTGTTTATTTATGTTATTTACTGTTTTTAATTTGTTTTGCTTTTCTGAGACACAATCTCACTGGGTATTCTAGGCTGGTTATGAATACCCTATGTAGATTAGGATGGCCTCCAGATGGGATTCCTCTTATCTCAGTCTCACAGAGGAAGAAGTTTGAAATCTTTTTAAACAAATCTTGATCTTACAGTTTTATTGCCCTGTAAATGCCAGGCACAGGGCGTAAAGGCTTTGGGGTGTTACTTTGTACTCAACTGTGAACCAGATGTATCCCAAGGGCTTCCTTACTGTGTTATTTCCAAGACTCAAACCAGGGTGGTTTGCATGTCAACTTAACATAAGCTGGAGTCAGTTTGGGATAACCTCAATTGAGAAAATAACCCCACCAGATTGGCCTGGGACCAAGCCTGTGGGACATTTTCTTGATTGATGACTGGTGGGGGAGAGGGGCTAGCTCCCTCTGTTTTGTGCCATCACTGATCCTGTGTGCTATAAGAAAACAGGCTGAGCAAGCCATGATGAGCAAGACAGTAAATAGTACTCGTCCATGGCCTCTGTATCAGCTCCTGCCTCCAGGTTCCTGCCTTGCTTGGGTTCCTTCCCTGACTTCCTTTAATGATGGGCTGTGATATGGAAGTGTGAGATGAAGTAAACCCTTTCCTCTAAACTTATTTGTGGTCATGGGGTTTCATCACAGGCAAGGAAACCCTAAGTGAGACACAGTACACAAAACCTGAGACCCAAATGCTCAGGTAACTTACATACTCTCACTGTCTGGTTAAGCAAGTCAAATTCTACACACACGTGTGTATGTTCACACACACACACACACACACACACACACACATTCAGTTAAGCAGTCATTCTTCCTTCATAACAAATATTTGGTGAGTGTTTACCTATGCTATTGCTCTGAGACACACCAGAGACTTAGTTGTGTGTGATACACACACACACACACACACACACACATTTACCTTAGTGTTTCTGCAGCTCTTCGCTGGATGTATTTAATTTGTTATTCATTCTTTACAATTAAATATACGGTAGGTTTTCAAGTTATTTCAAGATGATGAGTTAGAGAATATGTTAAAACAGAAACAGCATGCCTAAGTGTCTCCATCTACAAGCCCTTCATCCTCACGGTGGGTATTTTCTTGTTACCTCCCCAGCCTCACTGTCCATCATTCCAAGTTCCCACCTGGTCTGAAAACTCACCTAACTAGTTGTGCTAATTAACAGATTCTTTTTCTTTTACCAGTTGTCAGACCCTTGGAATCTAAGCAGCCTAGGAGAGATTTCTGGAGGTTGCTAGGATGCAGAGTAAATCATACTTCCGCCGGGGGCATGGAGAAAGCCTGTACCACAGTTGGAGGAGCAGAAGAAAGTAAGCTATTGTCATGGTGACATGACTGGTAATAGATTCTCCATGTCATGGCTAGGTGAGGCTTCATTTAACTTAACTACTGTTTCTTTCAGTTGCATTATACAAAAAGTCCCCTGAATGAACCAACCTGACTGGCATTGATTGCCAACAAACACAAAAGTCTTGAAGCAACAGTCTTCAAACTCTGTGCAAGTGTCTTAGCTCTAACAAAGTCTACACACATTACATTTTCTCAACTTTGACTGAGTCTAAGATAGTTCATGATCTCAAGGAACTGGACTGCTTGGTCTATGGAAAACCCACACATGAGAACTGCCTTCCCTCTCTTCAGTCTAGAGATGTTTGCTTCTTCTTCATTGGCCTTTTCTAACCCTGACCTGCTTCTAGTGAAGTTAAAAATATCTCTAATTTTTTTTTTTCATTTTTGTTTGTTCTGTCTCTAATGCCCATACCTCCTGCTACCACTTCTCTGGCCAGATACAGAAAAAACAAACAAACAAACAAACAAAACCCAAAAAAGATCCCTTGCCACATTTCTGAGGCTGAGTGTGTTGAGATTGTTTCTAATATCTGATATTTGAAGCCAAAAAGTTCACTTAGATGGCAGTTACATGCTGGAGTCTCACAGCCAACCTCAGCCAGGCATTCTTTATCACAATCATAAGCCTTGCCTCAGAGCCATGGAATTACATCCAGTACGGTAGCAGTCCCAAATCCACATCTTTAAGGACGTATGAACTCAAGGTTTTCATTCTTCTCTGGAATTTTAAAACAACTTCAGTGCAAATGAACTTTGGTAGGCTATTCTAGGAAGCTGTGTAGTATAAGTAATGTAAGGTTGGGGATTTGTCACTTATAACTCCCCATGGTAGGGCTGACATCCTATAGCACAGCAGGTCTTAACCTGTAGGTCATAACCCCTTGGGAAGTCAAAGGACACTTTTATGGAAGTTGCTTAAGACCATCAGAAAATGCAGACATTTACATCACAATTCATAACAATAGCAAGATTACGTTATGAAGGAGCAACAAAAATAATTTTATGGTTGGGGGTCAGCACAACATAAGGAGCTCTATTAAAGAGTCATAGCATTAGGAAGGTTGTGAGCCACTGCTATAGAACGGTAAATGTTTGTCTTGACAAACTCAGTATAGGGCATATTACCTTTGGGGGCAGAAGCTGGTACTGTGCCCAGTTATATTTTTTCTTTTCCTCTGGGATTATCATAGGAAGGACATGTGAGTTATAGAAGAAAGAGTAAGAAGGGAGTCTCCAGGAGAAGACCAAGTGGCTGATGTCTGTCCTATCCAGGGTGTCAAAGCAGGATTTTTGAAGGAGGGGTTAGAAAGATTTGGTAAAGACAGTGGTCTGAAGATTTCTCATTTTAAATATTGCAGACCACCATGTATCCCTTGACATCAATGATATCCAAGAAAAAAGATAAAACACATTATACACTTGGAGAGCTATGCTTTCGAAAGGAGGCTGTGATTGTATACCTAGTTGCCTTGGATATGAAACAGAGATCGCTTGCATGTGTGAGGTGTGGCAGCTGTGTACCCTGTGGAAAGACGAATATATAGAAGCGACAAGGACATTTCACAGGCCTGCCACACATTCCAGGTTTCCTAGTTGTCTTTATTAGTTTTGCATTTCTTTTTGGGGAAAGGGGAGGGGTGTGAGAAAGAAGATAATGGCCTATGGTAGAAAGCATGAAAAGACTGGCATAGACTAAACTGGGCAGGAAGTTGGAGCTATGATCCAGATTCTAGAATTCATTATAAGCTCATTTATGTTGAACTAGAAACATCTCAGTTTAGTTGTGGCTTCTGTACAGGGTTGTACCCTTGGTTGAGGACTGGGAAACAAATAGTAGTTGCACCTGTTAAATGGGTACAATGTGCATCTATTCCCTAGGGTGAGCAATCCAGGATGTAGGTGCAGACCTGACGACTACATGTTTGTCCTTGTGGGCAGGAGGTTTCTTCCTGATGACTTTGGTCCTTTCGTTTTGTTTAAAATGTGTTCTTGAGCATTGTGCATGCTTAGCCAGCCCCATTAAGGAGGCCAGTTCTACCTTTCATCTCCTCTCAACCCGGCTCTTAGCTGGAGCTAAGACTCTACTTAGCACTCACTTGGCTTACTACAGTAGTCTCAGATTCGAAGCCCTTGCCTCCAGGTTTGCCTTGTTTTGCAAGATGTGTGAGGGTTGGATTTGTTAACTGAAACTACTTAAAGCCCCTCACTGGAGCCCTGTCCATTACAAGTGAAGATCACACTTCTTACAATGGCATAAAAGCCATTTGTAACCACCTTTGAGCTTTTCAACAGTGGGAGCCATCTCTCTCACTTAGGACCCTTCAGTTCCATCTGCATCATATGCTCTAAATCTGGGCATTTGTACTGTTCTCTCTTGCATGACTGCCCCTCCTTCTCAACCAGATGCTATGTGCACTCTTACTCATGCTCAGTTTTTTCAGGTCCCTTAGTTGTTTTTTAAGGTTTATGTGTGTGTGTGTGTGTGCGTGTGTGCGTGTGTGTGTGTCACACACTGCATGCGTGCCTGATTATATGAGCACATTATGAATGCAGGTAAGTACAGTGGCCAGAAGAGTGCTTCTCCAGGAACTGAAGTTACAGTGGTTGTGAGCCACCAGGTAGGTGCCAGGAACTAAGTCTGAAACCTCTACAAGAGCAATAAGTGCTTTAAACCAGTAAGTAAACTGTCTAGCTCCCCCCTAAGTTATCCAGGAGAACAATTGGAGTTTCTAAGAAGGTGGTAAGTTTTAACTATGTAAGATTCTGGTTTGGCGTTTTAATCGCTATGTGCAGCATTAAATCCACTCATTAATCAATTACTGGTATCATGTTCTAAGCATCAAGTTAGGTCTTATTTTCTGCCAGTATGGAAGTCACAGGCAAGTCATGCAGGATGCAGAGTGGCATGAAAGAGCTGCAAAAACACCAAGCAGGCCCCATCCAGCTTTCCTAGTGACCAGAAGAAACATACAAATTAAAGAAATATTAAAAGGCAATGGGATTTGCCAGGCAGAGAAGTGATGAAGACAAAGTCCAGGAGAGAGTGGTGTATCTTGTATTAACTGACTTTGATGCTGATAGTTAATGTACTACTGCTGCAGATGGCACTGGTTTTTGTTTTGTTTTGTTTTGTTTTTTTGGTTTTTTTGGAGGTTCCCACCTCTGGCAGACTTAAGTTAATGAGAACTGCACAGGTTAATGCATAATAGACAGGATTATTCATTCCACGGCAAGGGTGGGAGTGTTTTCAAGTTGATTTTCGTTCACCGCCTATCACATCTCATTCCTTTCTGTGGGATACATACAATCTTGAAAGTCTTTTTGAAAGCAATGGTCTCTGAAAGTTTCAATCAGCACAATCAGAGCCTTGCTGATTCCAGTGCTATTACCATACGATGTTCTGTGTGTTGACTTCAATTCACATAACATTCAGAGCTGATGGGTTTATTTGGGGTGTTTGGACATATTTACATTTGTGCTTAGGAAAGCATCTTTCTGAACTGTGACAGCAAACTGTGAAATCCTCCAGGAAACGGGGCTTCAGAATATTGGCAAGGTTCTCGTGTTCACTGGAATCTCTATTTAAATATCTGCGGGACCTGTCTTGTGGGACACATATGTTCTTATTAATTGATTGCACATTAATAAAAATAACAAGTTAACAGTTTTAACGCTTTTTCAGTGGAAGTGCTAGCATGATAAAGCAGGCTCCCCTCAACTTCTGTTTCTTTGGATTCAACTTAACTGAAGATGAAGAAACAGCAGAGTTTACTTTCAAAATGAGACACTTTTTCTACCATCTCAGTACCTGGGAGACAAAGGCAGAAGGACCACTTCAAGGCCAGCCTGGGCTACATAGCAACACCCTGTCCCAAATGAGCAAAGAAACAGATACAGGTGCAAGTATGTGCACATGTACACTCCCCCCTCATTCTTCCTTCGTCCCCCTCTCTCTCCCTCATATGCATATTTACACACTCTTACACATGCACACACAGATGCACACTTGTGTGTATCCACACATAGAGATTTATAGTTCTTTAGATATACTGACTGTGGAATGTTTCCAGTAAGGTTCTGCCCCTCCCTGCCTTACAGTCTCCTTCAACATACGTATTCAGACCAGCCTATTTTTTTCTTTAATAATTTCCATTCTGCTTATAGAGACTCTAAGATATATATATGAATGAATGCAGACATTCTGGTCCAGTGTCTGTTGTTCTTTCTCTTCAGCAAAAGGTATAAGAAGTATTTCTTCTGCATACATCAAAGTAGTTTAGTTGATCTGAGTATACCAGGAGACTAGTACATTCAAAGTCTAACTGATTTTAAACTATTGAAAACTCAAGTCACTGGGGGGTTGGAATGAAGAATACAAGCTATAGAGCAGAGATGTGATAGGGCAGAATTCAGCAAGTTCAATGGAACTACTGGGGATCTATGGGTCATGAATATGTTTGTGTTGCAAGATTTCTGAACTATTTAAGTCATTAGGAAATACTTCTCATTGCTTCTTGAAGAAAGGAAACACATGGCACCAGAACCTCCTTGCATTGGCAGTTCTAGTTGGCCTCAAGAGAGGGCAGTGGTGGCGCATGCCTTTAATCCCAGCACGTGGGAGGCAGAGACGGGGATTTCTGAGTTCAAGGCCAGCCTGGTCTACAAAGTGCGTTCCAGGACAGCCAGGGATACACAGAGAAAACCTGTCTTGAAAAACAGAGAGAGAGAGAGAGAGAGAGAGAGAGAGAGAGAGAAAGAGAGAGAGAGGATCTAAGGACAGGGAGTAGGAGAGCATTGAGTATGACTTGATAAAGCAGAATCATTGCCTTTCAGTGATGTGTGCACTTCTATGTATTTTATTCAAGTATACTACAAAATTGTAGTATACTTGAATAACACAATTTTCTTTTTATTTAGGGCAATGAATTTGTTGTCCTGTTGAGAAAAATTCTATCCTGAGTTTAGTGCTGGAAGATGGTCACCTGAGGTCTTTGCTGATGAATCTGGAGGTGGAAGCAGGCAGACTATTTGCCTACTCCCTGCCTTCACCTGAGACTCCCACCCTCACATAAAAAACATGACGCTGGTTCAACTTCAGAGGCAGAATCCAGTCATGAGCACGATTAGTAGAGGATAAGAAACTGTTTGTTTGGGGCACTCAACACTGTTGGTAATCTTTTCATGAATCTGTCACAATCATCTTCTTTCTAAACCCGACCCCTTGGCTGTCTCTAGAAGGTTCCATTCACTCTCAGATATCATTTCACTCACATTGCATTTGAAAACTCTAGATCCAACAAGCACTTTCAAATCCTTTCACACAACTGAGCCACTTGCTTATCCGCACACATGTACAATGAACTTCCTGTTGGTCTTAGTGTCCCTATCGGTATGTGAGGCTACAACACTTGTGAACTACTTCCTATGTGTCTTCCCTCTAAAACATCCTACATTTGTAAAATGTCCTCTCTTTACTCTCCATGTCAAGTAGGACCTTGAATTTCAACTAGTTTATAGATATGATTTAAAATTTCCTATCTCTATGAAAGTTGTAACCTAAGCCAACCCAGGCATGCCTGACTCATGTCTTCCTCATACTACAGCACTGTGTGTCTGATAATTTTTACACTTTCTTGGCTATGCATGACTTCTGCTCCCTACCTCCCACATCTACCCACTTGGTGAGGGTATGTAATTCCAAATTACATGTCTGCTGTGTTTTACTTGAAGTTTTAGCAGCAGTCAAGACGGCCATTACCCTGTCTTGTTGGGTAAAACTCAGTAGCTTAAACAGCAATTGATTATCAACAAGGAGCTGATGGATCTTCTGGGTGCTTAATTCAGTTAATATGTGGTTTTGCTGAACTAGGCTGGGTTAGTTCTAGAATGCTCTAGGATAAACTAAAGCTATGGCCTTGCAAATTGACCAATAGTATTTTACTACTTCTTCCTAGCTACAAAGCAATGGTGGTGCTAACCCATGCCAGGTTTGGGCTTTTACTTTGTTCAGAGGCACATTCTTACTGTGTAGTCCAAACCAGCTTCCCAGTCCTCTTCTGTTCTGACATTACAGACAGGAATTACCATCCCTGGGTAGTTTTTGGCTTTGTATGTGCTTGCTAATATGGCCCAAAATATTTTGCTCTTAATATTTATCTCCAGTTGGGCAAATGCCATAGTTTTGTTTTCAGGTGTAGTGAAGATGAGTAAGAACTCAGTAGGGTCTTTTTCTAGTTTATATTGTCTGCACAGAGGATCACAACAAGAATAGGGAAGAGTTAAATATGCTTAGGATTATTCATCTCTTGTGTGAAGAGAAAAGTCATTTTAGGATAAGTACATGCTCAGAGAGAGAGAGAGAGGGAGAGAGAGAGAGATATTTTGGTGTGACTGGAAAGGCTTACAGCAAAGTGGGTTATCTCTGAAATACATGAAATCTTTTCATATGTAAATAAAGTAAAACTTGGCAGCAGTACCATCTGTGAGAATGTGAGAGTTCTGGGAAAATGAGTCATTCAGTGACAAAGATATGAAGCCGGATTTGAATGTCAAAATATGTGAGCTACTTAAGAGTGCCGGATGCTGGCATTAGCACTTATTTCTGGCAGTAGAGTACCTAAGATTGACAGGGGCATCAAGAAATTAATAAAGACTACAAGTTGTGAAGGGGGAAAGCTGTAAGTGGTTACTACCGTTAACACCACATTTTACAAACTGGTCCAATGTGGAATCAAATCTTAAAGTGCTGTGAGAGATCCCATAGTTCTGCTGCACTCTCTGGACCTAAAGGAGCCCAAGCTACAAAGACAATGAGCAGTTTACCAGTGGAATGTGTGGAGCAGTAGGCACATGTAGGACAGATGCAGCGTGCCAGTTCTCACTACTTCCTTCTCTGTGTTGCATTGCCTTGCTTGTGAGAAAAGCCAGGTATTAATTTTGATGAGTTTTTGAAGTGCTTACGTCCCCCAAATAATCTTGTGTCAACTCAGAAATGTGTTAGCCTGTGTTTAAGTTAATGTGCTTAAACATCCATATGCAAAAAGTTGACTTTTTAAAAATTTACATGAGATGAGAAAGACAATTATATTTTGCCAGACAATGCAGACCACAAGCTGTGCTCAGAGCTGTCCCTTCATGGCTTTTCAGATGGACAGCTCTCATCACTCACCTTCCTTCCACCTCCCATCTCTGTAAATGGGCTCTCCAGATGTGAGGTTAAGTGGAAATTTCTCACAGGGAAACAAGGAGATGAGCTCCACTAGATATCTGTTCTTCTCGATAGTAAACATATACATCAGAGATAGGCTTCTTTGGAATGCTTTGGACTTTTCTGTTTATTAACGAATAAGCTACTTTTTTTGTAATGGAAAAAAAAATTATCACCTAAAGCCCAAATTTTTATGAATAAAACTTTAATCATAAAGTTGAAAAAGTAAGGAATCAAATGGAGTTTGAATTTTCTCATCAATTTCAAAGATAAAATTGACCATTTCTGAGATTTTAAACCATTTAAAAATGATAACAACATGTATGAACTTCAGGAATTAAAATTTGTCTACATACAGTGCTTGAAAATCCAATACTGGGAAGAGGTATAGTGTATAGTGGCACACGCCTTTAATCCCAGCACTCAGGAGATAGAGCAGGTGGATCCCAGTTTTGAAACTAGATCTATAGGGTGACTTCCAGAACAGCCATAACTACATAGTGAAAAGTTGACCAAAAACAAAAACACAAACAAACAAACAAACAAACCCAAATCCAACAATATTGCTATTGCTCAATGGTGTGTATTTAGAAACCTTTCTGGGAGGAAACTTTCCACTAAGTGCAAGGTCTAGCTGCAGGTATCACACTGCCAGAGCAAAGTCAAGGCTGCCACTGTTTCCCAGGCAACTCCAGGTCAAGTTTTGAGGCTCTAGTGACCATCATGATCAGGGAACTAATACTTTCCCCACACTAGGCCTAAGATAATTTATACATTGAACTAACAACGTACCCAGCTCTCAGGGATGTAGCTCATTTAATCCAGAGACCAGGATAGCATATACTAATTCTTTATGTTGGAGGTTCACTTCTGTTTAAACTACAAAATTTATCTGGATATCTACTCTCTCAAATGACTACCTTTTCTTTAAAAAATGTCCCTAAAACAGAGTGACATTATTTATGTTACTTGAAGTTAGGCAGGGATAACAGTGATGGGATCCATTTTTTCTATGGTGATTTTTTTTTTTGAGACAGGGTTTCTCTATGTATCCCTGGCTGTCCTGGAACTCACTTTGTAGACCAGGCTGGCCTCGAACTCAGAAATCCGCCTGCCTCTGCCTCCCGAGTGCTGGGATTAAAGGTGTGTGCCACCACTGCCCAGCTTCTATGATGATCTGTAATATTTTGTTTCTGTTTCCGTTCTCACAGGCAGTTTAGAAATGATTTTTTAAACTGACAATGAAATATTATAGTGTTTTCACTGATAAATTAAATCAAGTCTTGGCATATTCATTTCAGAGGTGTCTAAGGATCAAAATAATGTTCTCCTCTAAAAAACTATCATATAGGAAGAATACCTAATAAAACATCTTCTAAGCCAATAAAAAGAAGTGTGAAAATATACTGGAGTGATTGTTTGCCATTTAAGAGTTAAAATCAAGTTCCTCCTTTTTCTTAACTTGCTTCATATTAAGCACCTTCATACATTGCCAGAAGAAATGACACCATGTTATTTATTTTTAATTCTGTGCCATACATGAACTATGTGACATGAAAGTTTGTAGTAAACTTCAGGTGCACAGTTCCAATCCCTTAGTAGTAACAGACCATATCTCCCACTCTATCCCTATGGACTTGGAAGTATGGAGCACATTCAGTTGGTGGCTCTGTAGTTCACATGGACTTCTGGTTTCATGTCGCACACCATGCTCAACAGTTGATTAATCACACTTTCCATATGCTTGTTGTAGCTTCCGTTCAATTCTTTGATCTTCTCTAGTGTTTGCTCTTCTATTTCTTCTGAGAGGTGGCTCTGAGAGCCCATTATCTATGAAAGCAAAAGATGAGATTTATTTTAACACATGCCAGACGAAAACAGTTAAATTGAACTATTTTATAAACTCCAGAATATGTTTTGATGGTTACTTTATGGTGTAATTTTTTATTTTTATTTTTTTGCCAGAATTCTTTCTTCTGGGAACAGACAAGACCATGAAGACCCTAATTTTGAAGGATGAACATCCCTATTAGCGCCTTTGTATCAAGTCATTAATTGACCAAATGTAATTTAACAAAGAAAGTTATCAATTTAAAGAAAAGCTGCAGCAAGCCACTGGGAGAGTTACCACTTTCTAAAGCCAGTGGTTTGCTCATAATTTCTCTCTCTCCAAACCAGTGATTCTCAAACTGTGGTTGCAACACCTCTGAGGCTCAGACGGTCCCCTTGTGGTATCCCCTAAGACCATCAGAAAGCACAGATATTTACAATTCGTAACAGTAGCAAAATTACAGTTATGGAGTAGCAATGTAATAATTTTGTGGTTGGGGGTCGCAAGGATCTTCGTGGCTCCACCAAAACAGAGTTGGTCTAATAAATTCGTTCTGCACCATAGCCTGAATAGCAGTCACTGATTCCGTTATTAAACATTAATCCACAAATTATATATTTCTGTGGTAAGAATACTTTAACCCTTTCAATTGTCTATTTGGTGATGTAAACACAGATACTCACTATATATCAGACAGCAACCGAGTGACCTTTACACATGGAAGTGAAATTAGTAACTTATTTACTTAAGATTTAGCAGGGTGTTCTAGTGTTCTGTCTCACCATTTACACACAAGACATCTCATCTGAGCATCTGGAGGTGGTATGGGTGTCTTCCTCACCTTAGACTGCTTCTGGCGAAAGTCCTTCTCCATCTGCATTCTGTATTGGTCTGTCTCTGCCATGGCTTCTTCCTTAGCTTGCCTCAGTCGCTTTCCTTTTCCTGAGGATTAACCACAACAGGAGAAATTTTTAAAAAAATTTTTTTTTCTGATACAAGGTCTCACTACATAGCCCTAGCTAGCCTGGGACATGCGTTGCATATTAGGCTTGCCTCAGATTATGGCTGCCACTTATGTGCTGGTGTTAAGGGTGTGTACCAACACATCTGTGACATTCAGTTAGGCTCTGGTATTGCTCTTGCAGAGGATCCAATTTCAGTTCCCCGATTTCATTTCTAGTGGTTACAACTGCCTGAATGTGAGTGTGTACACTCACATGCACAAACACACACACACATAAACACAATTCAGAAAATAGTAATGAAAAACAAACATTTGAGCTGGGGAGAGCTCAGCCATTAAAGGTAGCTCATTTATATTCTAAAGAACAAGTTAGCAGAATAAGGCTGGTCATCAATGGCAACAACAACAACAGAAATCCCACATACACATGGAAGCTGAACAATGCTCTACTCAATGATAACTTGGTCAAGGAAGAAATAAAGAAAGAAATTAAAGACTTCCTAGAATTTAATGAAAATGAAAACACAACATACCCAAAACTATGGGGCACAATGAAAGCAGTGTTAAGGGGAAAACGCATAGCTCTGAATGCCTCCAAAAAGAAACTGGAGAGAGTATATACTAGCAGCTTAACAGCACATCTGAAAGCTCCAGAACAAAAAGGAGCTAATACACCCAAGAGGAGTAGAAAGCAGGAAATAATAAAATTAAGGGCTGAAATGAACCAAGTAGAAACTAGAAGAACTATACAAAGAATCAACAAAACCAGGAGCTGGTTCTTGGAGAAAATCAACATGATAGATAAACCCTTAGCCAGACTAACCAGAGGGCACAGAGACAGTGTGCAAATTAATAAAATTAGAAATGAAAAGGGAGATATAAAAACAGATTCTAAGGAAATTCAAAAACTCACCAGATGCTGCTACAAAAGCCTATATGCAACAAAATTGGAAAATCTGGATGAAATAGACAAGTTTCTAGACAGATAGCAAATACCAAAGTTAAGTCAGGATCAGGTAAACCATCTAAACAGTCCCATAATCCCTAAAGAAATAGAAGCAGTCATTAAAAGTCTCCCAACCAAAATAAGCCCAGGACCAGATGGGTTCAGTGCAGAATTCTATCAAACCTTCAAAGAAGACCTAATACCAATATTCTTCAACCTATTCCACAAAATAGAAACAGAAGGAACACTACCCAATTCATTCTATGAGGCCACAGTTACACTGATACCAAAACCTCACAAAGACCCAACAATAAAAAAACTTCAGACCAATTTCCCTTATGAATATTGATGCAAAAATACTCAATAAAATTCTTGCAAACCTAATTCAAGAACACATCAAAATGATCATTCAACATGATCAAGTAGGCTTCATCCCAGGGATGCAGGGATGGTTCAATACCCAGGAATCCATCAATGTAATCCACTACATTAACAAACTCCAAGAAAAAAACCACATGGTCATTTCATTCGGTGCTGAAAAAGCATTTGACAAAATTCAACATCCCTTCATGATAAAAGTCTTCGAAAGATCAGGAATTCAAGGACCATACCTAAACATACAGCAAACCAGTGGCCAGCATCGAACTAAGTGGAGAGAAACAAAGCATTCCCACTAAAATCGGGGACCAGGCAAGGCTGCCCTCTCTCTCCCTATCTATTCAATATACTTGAAGTTCTAGTTAAAGCAATTAGACAACAAAGGGAGGTCAAAGGGATACAAATTGAAAAGGGAGAAATCGAAGTATCATTATTTGCACATAATATGATGGTATATTTAAGTGACTCAAAAAACTCCACCAGAGAACTCCTACAGCTGATAAACACCTGAAGTAAAGTGACCGGATACAAAATTAACTCAAGCAAATCAGTAGCCTTCCTATACTAGAAGGATAAACAGGCTGAGAAAGAAATTAGGGAAATGACACCCTTCACAATTGTCACAAACAATATAAAGTATCTTGGTTGACTCTAACCAAACAAGTGAAAGATCTGTATGACAAGAACTTCAAGTCTCTGAAGAAAGAAATCGAAGAAGACCTCAGAAGATGGAAAGATCTCCCATGCTCATGGATTGGCAGGATTAATATAGTTAAAATGGCCATCCTGCCAAAAGCAATCTACAGATTCAATGCAATCCCTATCAAAATTCCAACTCAATTCTTCATAGACTTAGAAAGAGCAATTCTCAAATTCACATGGAATAACAAAAACCCAGGATAGCAAAAACTATTCTCAATAATAAAAGAACTTCTGGGGGAATCAGCATCCCTGACCTCAAGCTGTACTACAGAGCAATAGTGATAAAAACTGCATGGTATTGGTACTGTGACAGGCAGGTAGATCAATGGAATAGAATTGAAGACTCAGACATGAACCCACACACTTACAGTTACTTGATCTTTGACAAGGAGCTAAAACCATCCAGGGGAAAAAAGACAGCATTTTCAACAAATGGTGCTGGTTCAACTGGCGGTCTACATGTAGCAGAATGCAAATTGATCTATTCCTATCTCCCTGTACAAAACTCAAGTCCAAGTGGATCAATGACCTCCACATAAAACCAGATACACTGAATCTAATAGAAGAGAAAGTGGGGAAAAGTCTCTTAACACATGGGCACAGGGGAAAAGTTCCTGAACAGAACACCAATGGTTTATGCTCTAAGATCAAGAATCGACAAATGGGACCTCATAAAATTGCAAAGCTTCTTTAAGGCAAAGGACACTGTAAATAGGACAAAACCGCAACCGACAGATTGGAAAAAGATCTTTACCAGTCCTACATCTGATAGAGGGCTAGTATCCAATATATACAAAGAACTCAAGAAGTTAGACTCCAGAGGACCAAATAACCCTATCACAAAATAGGTAACAGAGATAAACAGGGAATTCTCAACTGAGAAAACTCGAATGTCTGAGAAGCACCTAAAGAAATGTTCAACATCCTTAGCCATCAGGGAAATGCATATCAGAACAACCCTGAGGTTCCACCTCACAGCAGTCAGAAAGGCTAACATCAAAACTCAGGTGACAGCAGATGCTGGCAAAGATGTGGAGAAAGAGGAACACTCCTCCATTGCTGGTGGGATTGCAAACTGACACAATCACTCTGGAAATCAGTTTGGCAGACCCTCAGAAAATTGGATGTAATACTTCATGAGGACCTAGCTATTCCACTCCTGGGCATATACCCAGAAGATGCTCCAACATCTAAAAAGGACACATGCTCCATTATGTTCATAGCAGCCATATTTATAATAGCCAGAAGCAGAAACAACCCAGATGTCCCTCAACAAAGGAATAGATACAGAAAATGTGGTACATTTACACAACTAAATACTACTCAGCTATTAAAAACAACTACTTCATGAAATTTGCAGGCAAATGGGTGGAACTTGAAAAAAATCATCCTGAGTGAGGTAACTCCGTCACAAAAGATTGAACATGGTATGTACTCACTGATAAGTGGTTCTTAGCCCAAAAGTTCAGAATACCCAAGAGTCACTTCACAGCAACCATTGGGCTGAGCATGAGGTCCCAGATGGAGGAGTTGGAGAAGGGACTGAAGGAGCTGAGGGCATTGGCAGCCCCATTGTGGGAACAACAGTGTCCACTGGCCTGGCCTCCCGATGCCCCAGGATACTGGATCGCCAACCAAAGAAGACACATGGAGGGACCCATGGTGCTGGCCACATATGTAGCAGAGCAAGGTCTTGTTAGCCATCAGGAGGAGGAGAGGCCCTTGGGCCTGAGGGTGTTAAATGCCCCAGTATAGGAGAATGCCAAGGATGGAAGATGAGAGTGGGTGGGTGGGTAGGTGGAGGAATACCCCCATAAAGGCAGGGGAGGGAGGAGGGAAGAGGGAGGTTCTAAAGGGTATATCTTGAAAGGGGGAAACATTTGAAATGTAAATAAAGTATCAACAACAACAACAACAACTTAGAGATTTAATTTTACCTCGGACAAAATGACAACGAACAACAACACAACAAATGCGTGGGTGACAAGGACCCTCCTTTACTTTTCTAGCTACTATAGAAATTAGTGTGAAGAATCCCCCAAAAGCTAAGAATAAATCTACCATCTGACTCAAAAAAAAAAAAAAAAAAAAAGGAAAAAAAAAAAGAAAAGTAAAGAAAAGAAAAGAGTGACTAAGGAGGCCCTTGTCCATGACCTCATCCCAAAGGTTCTGCAACTTCCCAAATCCAACAGGACCAACTGGGGACCAACTCTTCACACTCTTGAGTTTGTGAGGAACATTTTCCCTTCAAACTGTAACTTCTCCTGTCACCTTGATGGACTGTGCTCTGTGAAAGTCCCAGAGAGACAAATAACTGAATTGGTTACTATGGTGGTTCGAATATGCTTGGCCTAGGGAGTGGCACTATTTGGGGTAGGTGTGGCCTTGTTGGAGGAAGTGTGTCAATGTGGGTGTGGCTTTAAAACCCTCATCCTAGCTGCCTTTGGAACAGTTGGTGGAACTCAGCCCCTCCAGCCCCTCATCTGCCTGGACGCTGCCATGTTCCTGTCTTGGTAATAATGGACTGAACCTCTGAACCTACAGCCCCAATTAAATGTCCTTATAAGAAAAAGCAAACAAACAAACAAACAAACACAAGTTAGGCTACCAGCAAATGACTTTTCCTTTAAAATACATTGATGAACCTCTCCTTCCCCTCTTTTTAAAAAGATTTTTTCCTATTATGTCAAACTTCATTAAAATAATATTCATTTTTTTTTTGTTTTCTTCAATTGGGTTCTTTAGAAGATAGAACAACAACTTTCTTTCACACTTAAATGTTAATGTAAAATATCTACCCATATACCCACAGCAGTAACAGCTAGAGAACAGCTTTTAGCTGTCACTTACTCAAAAAAGACATCATTTGGTCAGAATTTATTTTATTTTTTAATTTTTTTGTCCTGACTGGTTGCCAGGCATCCTTCAGTCCACACCAACTGGATCCTATTTAGCCCTGGCAGATCTCCAAAATCATTGCAGACTGAAGCTCAGACTCTATCAAGTGACTTTCAATTTTTAAAGCGTTTTATTGGGATTTTTTTCTTCCCATTTGCTACCTTAGAATGTCTGATTAAGCCCCACAACACATCAAAGTAGTTTTTTTTTTTTTTTTTTTTTTTTTTCTCCTTCTGGTAGCTTTCTCTGAGGGGCACTTGAAAGAGGCTGTAAAACCAATTGTTTTTAATGGTTGGGAGATTTAGCTAAGTAGCTTTCTTTCTTTTTATTAAGAGCAAAGGTGTAAGCCTTAAGCCACAAGACAAAGTAGATGAAAGTCTTCTACAAACACAGCAGTGGGGACCATTAGTCATGCACATGAGGTGTGTTCTTTTGAGAACAGACTGATATTAATGGTCACTGAGTCCCCACCAATTCCAGGTTTTTGGGGGCCAGGCATGAATACTCTGTAGCTTTAAAACTTTAAAGAAACTCTGAACTTTATTATTTTCTCTCAGAATCATTGCCAGTTTAGGTGCTGTATTCTTTGTTTGTCTGGCATGGTTTGTTCTCTGATCATGTCCTAAGTTCAGGTTATAAGCTTTGTTTAACTGTTCTACCATACACAGTTTGAACTAGGTACTTACTCCTCATTAAGTAGCAAGAAGGAATTTTTTTAAATTTTAGGTTATTATTATTATTACTATTATTATTTGTGTGTGTGTGTGTGTGTGTGTGTGTGTGTGTGTGTGTGTCTGTGTCTGGATGTCAGAAGACAATGCACTCTGTAGAGTTTGTTTTCTCTTTACACTTTTGTGTGAGGTCAAACTCAAATTTACCCTTCCAGGCTTTTACCTGTGAGCCCATCTCACTGGAACGGGAAGAAAAATCTTAATACCAACATTTACCTGCCACCTGTGTCTTTGTAGCACTTGTGCCAAGTGCAGATTGCTTCTAAACTTCCCTCCCAGGTAGGCAGGAGTTGTTTTGGTAGTTACTGAAAACATATTTAGAATAAAGACTGAGTCGCTGAGTTATAAATTACCTTCTACATTTGCGTAGAACTGTGTAACACTTGTTCAGGATAGATAATTCTCCTTGTTTTCACTCACTTTAAGTATAAAGTCTAATGGAAACTAATATTGCCTTGATGCTGGAGTGATACACTCACAGCAAGCCTTGCCTTCTGCCTATTGGTTAATGCTTCCTGCTAGACAGTTGTATACCCTAAATGCTTCAGGACCTTATGGCTCTAAGCAGTTCTTGGCAGTAAACACACTCCACTCACAGAGATTCTCTTGTTACCTCTTGTCATTAACATCAGTATAAAAATACAAAATGTATGTTAATATTTTCTTAGTGATGACTTGTATCCATAATTACCTTACAGAATAATTGGTGCAAAATATCCTTGCTCCCCATCTTAATCCCATAATAGGTAAAATTAGTGGTATCAAAGTTGTGGCTCTAGTACATTTTTGAAAAAGGGCAATAAAAGGAAAATCTCTGTGTGCATGACCCCTGAGCATAATCCAGCACTGCCCTAAGAGGCTCTGTCACACAGCAATGGGCTTGGAGTCTGTCTGTGATTCCCCTGTCATGGCACCGGTCACCTGCTGGTTCGCATTCAATTACAGAGGAGAGCCACAGGAAACCACTGCTGGCACAGCAATTTTCTGGATAGACTCAGCAGCTACCACTGTGTGGGAGGCTGCATATGCTATACCTGATTTAACCCAGTGGGAAAGATTGAAGCCCAAAACTGATGGTTTAGTTAGAGGTGAAGCGAAATGCATGTATCAAATCCACTCGGATTAACCTTTAGCTTGCTTCTCTCTGTGTTTGGGAAGAGGACCAAACTTTGAAAGTATACCTATTTCTTAAGTATTAAAACAGTTCCTATGAACTAAAAGAAGTTCATACTTTTATTCCCAATATACTCTTTATCAACATAGAGATAAGCTCATGGGACAACCTGGATTGTTTTTAATATAACAGTTGAATTTCTAGGCCCACAGTACTTACAAAGATACACAGACAAGAGTTCTGATGTGGAGCTCAGAAAATGTACTCATTGTATGTATCATATTTTTAAATAAGGCTTACAAGGATGCTGCAGAGTGGATCCAGAGGGAAGGGTTGACGCCTTTAGTCTCCAGTTCTTTGGTGATTCTTGACTACCTCCTACATAAGCACAGAGCCAGACACAGAGTATTCAAAAGTGCACAGCACATATAGTCCTTGTCATGGAAAAAGTGCTATTAATTCAGCATAGTATGTACATCCTGCCCCAGCTTCCAAGAAGAGCAATATCAAACAAATAAAATTTCAGAGAACATACACGATCCGACTGGGAAAATAATGACACACAGATCTTATTTCTATTTGCTCTGTAATCATTGAAAAATCATATTTATAGAGAGAAACATCTTAAGCATGTGGAACATAGAGGCTTTTCCTCAACCCAGGCCACTGTCCTGCATCTTTATGCCCCCATTGTAAGCCAGGGATCTAAACAGACAACTCCATTACGGGCTCCCCAAAGACTGGCTGGGGAGCTTCATGAAAACTATGGAGACAGTTGGAGAGCTGGAGTGATGGACAGGGCAATCTAGGACTTAGAAAAGGACAAGCTAGTTTGGGAGACACTGTAAATAATTCCACCTGAATTACAGTCAGCTTTCCATGTTTGGCCCATTGTACAGATGTACCTGTTCTACATTTAACCGGTAACTAACTCAGAGGGACCCTGTAATGTGTTTTCTGGGGAGTTAAGGGGAATGGACATGTTGAAGGAATGTTCCAATGTGTGGGAAAGAATTTAAAAAAAAAATTAACCAGGGCAAGCTAGAAGGGTTCTGTGTAGGAGATGGAGGATAAGACTCAGAGGTATGCTGCTTAGCTGCGTGCTAGGACAGGCCAAAAAACCGTGTGTCCTAAGATACAAACAAGTACTGAAGACACAAAGACACCTCTCTCTTGCTTTGGCTGCTATTAAAAGATACATTTCATGGAAAAACAGGGTTTCATCTTATCATCTCAGGAGGGAATCAGAATTACACAGTAGAACTCACAGAGAAGACACTGAAGACTTCGAAACTATGAGCAAGTCATTTAGAATTTCTGAGGTTTTTTTCTCATCCAGATCAAAATGAACATCTACCATACTAAGTCATCTTGAAGATTAGAAAAAGATAATCAGGAATCTCAGGGTGAAGACGAGGTGTTTAATGATTCTGAATATCTTTAGACAGGAGATGCTGATATGAAGACAGGTCCGGGAAGGTCACTAGAGAGCCTCCTGAAGGCTCCTCTCAGGATATCCAAGGGTTGCTAATCAGAATACAGTTGAACAGCTATGTCTGCAATTCAGGAGGACGGATGGGGAGGGAAGATTCACATGTAAGTCATCCAGGTCTTTGTATGTGCTAATAGTGACAACGGAGTCCGGGCAGAAATCAAAGGAGACCATACAGAATAAAGAGAGATCTACTGTTTTAAGATAGGGACAGTCAATCTTCAAGAAAAGGCATATGGTAGAGAAGTAAGAAAAAGCAAAAGAGACAGGAGGATGAGACTCACCATATACAAGCTCCAGAGAACCGAAGTGAGGCACCTGGTGAGCTAGTATTACGAATGGCTAGTGAATATCTTTATACTAGTGTGGATCATTGGATATAGTTGTGTAAGGTCACAAACCTTATTGTCTGTCTGTATTCAGAATGTAGTCCAGGAGACGGATCACAGACAATATGTGCATAACATGCATATAACAGGGATATTGAGCACTATGAAGAATACAGGAGTCTAAGAGTAGAGAGAAACTGTGAGAGGTTCTGGTTAAGATAGATGAGCTCTCTTGGTAAGTGAGCATAGGAGTCAGTCAAATGGCCCTGCAGCTACCTGAAGGGCAAACATCATCCAGAGAGAAGGGACACCTAGCACAGTGGATCCTGAGGTAGGAAGTATGGAGTGCTCGAAGAAGAGCAATTCTAGAAAATACCTGGAAGAAAACACTCTTGGTTAATAGGATGGCAAATCCTTCTTGATTTAAAGGATGCTATTGTTTTCATCAATTGCTAAAATCACTGGAAAAGTAAACAAGTCGTCAGAAAGAAACACACAACAAAACAAATAGCAAAGCCATCTCTGGTGACCATGACTATTACCAAGTCTTCATCTGAGTCTTTCCCTCCACCACTATTTTCCTTGGTGCCTTAATGTGTTTTTCTTTGGTTTAGATTCTCCTCTTAAAAAGTATAACAAAACTGCTTAGATCTTGGATTAAATTTATCTAAAGGCTGTTAATAGACAAAAATGTTCTGGTGTTTTCAATGACTTGTTCAAAGATGTGAGAATACAATATACTCAAGAAATACTCTGTTAGTGGGTGGATTATAAAGAAAAAGAAGTATTTACAGGCCTGCAAAATATATAAGACAGGGCTTTGAAATTTTATATATAGATTTTATTTTATTGGTTTATTAAAAGTCATGTATTCATGAACCAAAACACTTAGTTTCAGAGAGATTTTATTAAACAAAGGAGCTTGTTCAAAAAACAAAACAAAACAAAACAGAAAAACAAAAACCTGATTATCTTCAGATTTGGAAACAAATGAGAGATTTGCTGCCTTACAAAAACGGACAAGTGATATACCCACAAAAGCAAGACTGAAGGACTTTGTGAGTGGATGTTACCTAAGGAGAAAGCAGAGATGTTTCTTGAGTGTATTTTTCATCAAAATGATTCACTGAGAGACTTGGATGACAGAAGATCATGAAAATCGAGAGGCAATTCTGTTTATTCTTTGGAGTACTACTAATAGATGAGGTTTCCTGGGGCCTTGCTATGTGGAGGGAGGTTTAGAATCTTTTGCAAGTGTTAGCTCAGTTACTCAAGACCACATCATGAGGAGGTACTGTTCCCAGCGGTATTCGGAGATGGAGGAAGTGGCCACTGTCAGGTTAGGACAATGACCTGCTGGGGCCATGCAGTCATTAAGAAGCAGGAGTTAGATTTGTACCAGACTCCACTCAGGAAGAACCGAGCGTGGTAAAAAGCAGGAGGGTTTGTCCTTTACACGTTCTAATTGTCTGTAGCTCCAGGGAAGTTTTAAAATGTCCTTGATCAGTTTTCTCATATCCAGATGTAAACGTTTAAGTGTTTACCATAGCTTTTGGCGTACATCATATGATGCATTTATAGCTTTTAAGTGAACACATATGCCATTCTCTGTAGCTTGAAAACCAGGTGACTGAAGTGTTTGCAACACAAGTCATGGCACATGTTACAAAACAGTTTAAAAATACATGCTTTTGTATGATGTTGAACTTCATCCATGGGAAAATTTCAGAAGTGCAACCTTCACATAGATAGAGCTCTGGAGTAGTCTTATTCACAAGAGTGTGGATGCCATAAAATAACCATTTATTTCAGAGAAGGACAAGACTCCATCACTCTTGTTGATGCTGGTATTTTGGATTTCTGATTCAATTCTGATTGGTGCTCCTGCTCAATGCCCAGATCTGGACCTCCAGGGCAAGTCTATGACATTCCCTTGTAAAAATGTAAGAGCAGCATATGGTTTCTGTTTTGATAAGTAAACACTTATACAGAAAATGTTGACTCCAAGTACAGCAAAGTACAGTCAGCCTGTTTGTCCCTTTACAAGCACCAAGGCTGCTTAGCAGGTAAGAATATTCTTCAGAGCCTTCCTTGGTAGGCTTAACCATCTTCTGTCAAGGTTTCCCTGCATAGGAGATGTAGACCCAGACCTTGCAGTAAGGCTAAACAGAAGTGATCAGACCTGTCTCCTCCATTCTACACCATTTCCCTATTGTTTCTACTTATGGCACTGTACATCCAGAACAGGTATTAAAGCAAATATACTCGTATATTCAGGCATATATTCAGTTTGTGTATATATATATATATATATATATATATATATATATATATATATATAAAACTTTTATTGTCCTGCAAATATTGTGAATAGATTATAGATGATATATATATGTGTGTGTGTGTGTGTGTGCGCGCGCAACATGTATTTATATGGACTCAGAGACTCAAAATTATACATCAAGAAATACAGATGTTTCACTCCAGTGGATGTATTTTCTTCTCTGCTCCCTCATAGCTGGACTTTTCCATCTGTTCTGCAGTCCTGCCTGCTCTCCTCAAAGCATCTTGGTCAGTCTCCAGAGCTGGTTGGGACAGGACTCACCAACTTTGGGGGAATTCCTGGTGCACTGTGTCTATAGCTCTTTAACTACACCCCTCCAGGCACTTATAAACTCTCTTATGTAATGGCCTTGCTGAGATCTAAGCCAGGACTGGCTAATGGGTTAGATTATATATATATATGCCATAACCTCTTTGGTCTTAGATTTTTCTGAAAACAGTAAATAATGCTAATTACTTTTCTCTTTCTCGCCTTTTCTTTCCTCCGTTCCCTGACTGTTTCTCTCTGTTAAAAAAGTATTCTCATCCACCATACTGAAACAACTTTCTGAGTTCCTGACTTTCTAATAAATTTAAGAAAGAAATGGTGATCGATTATAACCTTTACTCCAAATCTCTGTTCTAGCTATAGATCACATTTTCAAGTGAACATTTTTTTTTCTGGGAAAAATTATGTGAATGGCTTATTAAAATGATGACTATGTGTACCTCTGTTATTCCTTCATTTCTTTTGAACTGACATTCACTCAGTCTTTAGCGCACCAAGTACTTCAATAAGGAAGACCTGAGGTCTACTCGTGAGGTTACATCAACTGCACCACATGCACACTCACCCAACTGCATGAATGAAATAAAACTGTAGGATCGTGAGAGGAGGGGCCACACACCAAGCATGCACAGTGGTATTTCCCTTAGTCGCAGATCACTTAAGAACTGAGTAAGGCTGCTCTTGCTGTAATCAAACTGCCACCTGCTGACAGGGAGGGGCAAAACAGCCATGGTAGGTGCAATCTGTGCCAAAGTCTCTTCATGGAACTAAGAGGACATCCTGACAAGTCTTAGCTCAGCAGTGCTGAGAATCAAAATATTTTTCAAATTGTTTTGAAACCCATGCCATTTACTGTTATAGGCTGATTAGTTGGTTATTATTTACTATTGGCTGACTACTGGCTTGGATATTCATGAGCCGAGACATAGTATCTAAAATAAATTTATGTACACACACACATACACACACACACAACTGTCAGTTAATAAAATGGATTTTGGAACACAGGTAATAAAATATGCACTTTCAATATGATTTCTGAGGAATGATTGCCCAAGGTCAGCATAGTCAATGAAGGAAGAGAAAAAAGCGTGGCTTTTATATTCACTATGAACTCAAAGGCAAATGTCCTCAGTGGCAGTCACTCAGAAACAACTTGCATAATTAGTGATATTTCTTCTTTAAGCCCTTTGAGTAGAGATGGCAAGATTTATTGGAATCATAGAATAATATTGATCGGATATGTACCCAGTACCATCCTTGGAGCAAAGATAACATGTCTACTGTACCTTATAATAGTTTGATAGTCCAGAAATTTTAAATGTGAGTAGACATATTTGAACAGAAGGCTTGAGAATTTCCTGGACTGTTTAAGTTGGTGGCTCTGGACTGTTCAGAAAGGACTTAGAGTGTCAGTAACAGTTTCAAGTGTCTTCCTCCTTCCCTGCCTTTGTCGTCAGCCCACTAGAGTCTTGTTGGTGCTCACATGGCTGAATGTTCAGAAACCAATTCACCATAAGAAAGGGGAGGGTTTTACTGTCCTTGTAAATATCAGAGAATGAACAGTGTCTACCTACTTCCTGTCTGACATCTCAAAAGTCACATAAGCAACACTTTAGAGACACCACAACTCCCTTCCTATCCGATTTTGGATCTATTTGTAGACAAAAAAGATGAGTGACACTTCAAATTGTTATAAAGTAGTAAATGATAGGAGACAGAATCCTGGAAAACTACAAATCTTGGCTTAGGGAGCCAGAATTCAAGATGTCAGTCTTGTATAAAAGCCATATGAACTTTCTGTACTACATGTTTAGGAGCTGGCTGCAGACTGACACCTGGTCCAGTTCTTGACTGTTCCACGTCTCTGTGTCACTCTGAGGATGCTGTAAAATGCTGCTTAGCATCCTATCCTCTTTTTCCACAAAGATCCTTGTGAAAAGTAAACAAAATAATACTGAGCAGGGTAGCCGACACCATATTTTTGACTTTTAAAATATTACCTTGGGCAAATCATAGAACCTATATTTTGCATTCATGCAATAGAAATAATATTGATGCCTTACTCATACTGTGCATGTCAATGAGAGTAGGAAGAAAGTTGGAGTTTATCGAATACACTCATATACAAACATAGAGAAATGTGTCTAAGTCCAAAGGCAGCAAATGAGACTAAAACAGAAATGTTTACCATGTTGAGGTGTAAAAGCTATTCAGAGAGGGAAACAAACAGTTAAATATTATCACAATTTAATGGAACTGTAAGCAGCTGCTCAAAAAGCATGAAGCAATTCGATTTAACGTGCCTTCCTCCTTCCCCGCCTTTACCCTCACTCTTACCAGAGACTTCTCCTCTGTTGTTGGTGTTCATGTGGCTGAGTGTTCAAGAAACCGATTCACCACAAGGAAAGGAAAGACAGTTACTGCCTAGTGCCTGTCTCTTCATCATTCCCAGTGGCACAGTGTGTGCCAGCTGAGGTGTAGGTGTGTGTAAGGTGGAGAGGTGGGCTTAAGCCTGTATTCATAACCTGCTTGCCTTGGAGCTAGTCGTTTAGCACATGGCCTCTCAAAAGTGTCCATGCCAATTAACAAAAGCCCATTCCTGCTGTGGACTGTGGAACAGACAGTTGCATAGTTCCTGCTAATGGCTCAAGCTTTCACTGGGAAAGTGGTAACATCACTGTTCACACACAGGTCTGCCTGACAAGGAAGCCCATGGTCCTCTCCCTCATCCCTCTGAATTTTCTGGCAAGCCCCTTGGGTGACACTTACTCTTCTTTGCCTCATCTAGCTTGTCCTTGGCTCTCTTTTCTGCCTGCAGGAGCTGTTGGATCCCCTGAGACTGGCTGGTCATGGTGTCTTGCTCCAAGGAAGGTGACTTCGGTGGACGCTGGGACACACAGGCCCTTTTATTCTCTAATGGATCACCCCAGAACTCAGTCTGTTTTGTCAACAGTGAACACATAAGTGTTTGTTCCAAACTTGCTTGATTGGATCAGAGAGTTGGTTGCCAAGGTGAGCTCAAAGAGGAATCCAGGAAAGAAGTAAGTCACTCCAAGACATTGACAATTCACTGTCACTGACTTGAACTCTATATTAACAAGACAAACTATACAGAGCTACTGGGTTTACTTAAAGAAATGCCTAAGACATCTCTAGGTGCGCTAGTTTCATCGTACCACCTCTCCCCCCACCCCCATCCCAGTACTGACTTGTTGCTGAATTACGTTTCAGGTTACAACGTTTCTCCCTGCACCTTGTTACTGCAATACTTGTCTCAAGCCTTTCTTTGTCTCTGTGTTTGAATTATCTGCTTGAGGAAAATTGATTTTCCTTCTTTGAGGAAGGAGATTTTTCTGGCTTTGTGGGAGAGGATCTATTCTCTTCCTGTCCTAGACCTCAGATAATAGAAAAGAAAGACCATTGGGGCTCATTATGTCATTTTCTCGTAACGCTTTGTTGCAATTCATGATGATCCTACTACAGTGTCTAAATCAACAATAGGAGAAATTATTGCCACACACTTAAGGTTAGCTTAGAAATGTCTTTTCTGTTACTTCTTGTCTATGTACATCTATGTATGATGTGCAATGATGTCTGCATATTTTACCTGACTCTGTCCAGTAAGAGACAACTAAGAAAGCCACTCACAGTAAAGAGCGCAATGTAACATTTACATGTATCCAGCACTTTCACTGGAAAGGAGGAGTTAATTTCTTTTTTCACTTAGACTGTATGAGCCACAGATGGGCTTTTCATGGACTTCAGCTTTCATGAGTAAAACTTCTGTCACCTAGTCTGTGAGGTACAATTTCTTCCAATAGGTTCCTGGATTTAAACACAAATTTAAAATAGAGAGCCAAGCCTTTTAAAGTTTTAAAGATTATTTTCCTAATCTTTTTAAGTGCCTCATCTATACCAATGGCATTGTAGTGTGTGTGTGTGTGTGTGTGTGTGTGTGTGTGTGTGTGTGTGTGTATGCAAATCTTTACAAGGTGGTAAACTTTTTTCACATAATCATTTTTTTTGTTTAGATGCACTACTAATCACCTGACTCTCTCTTCTTCCCTCCTTCCTCTCTCCTCTTTCTATTCTCTTATATCTTTCTTTCCTTCCTTCCTTCCTCCCTCCTTCCTTCCTTTCTTCCTTCCTTTCCAACAAGACTGTTCTGAAACTCACTATGTAGGGTTAACTTTGGAGTTTTGATCTTCCTGCCTCTTGAGCACTGGGGTTGTAAACATGTACAGCTACACTTGTTAATGCCTGTTGGAGACTGAGGATAGAGCTTTGAGTGTTCTAGGCAAGCCCTCGGCCAACCCAGCCATACCTCAAGTCCCTTGAATCAACTTTGATAATGCTTAATTTTATTGCTTAATATAATAATTTGTACAACTGGGATAACAGGTTTGGCAATGTCATGGCTCTTGATCAACACACATTCCTGCTGAATTTCAGCCCATCTTAGACAGTGGCACCTTTCATTAGCTGTAGTGTTGGAATCGTTAGTTATTCTGTAAACTGGTCAGTGGAGACTGCTGTGAGGAAGCTCTTATGCAAGCAGCTTTATTGAATATCTCAGCCAGACTGAGAAAAACAAACGTACAGGGATTGATGTTAAATAAGATGACTTCATGAAAATGCTTCTTCATGCTGTATAGAAAAGTTTATGTGTCTCTGAGGCTTCTTCAGTTCACAATAACTCCTTGCTGGTTTCCTGTATGCTTTGTCTTATTCACTGAAGTAAAATGCATAAAATATAAGTTGTATTTTAATGCATAAAATATAAGATGTATTTTCATCATCTGAAGGCATCTTTGTTAACAATCAGGCATCTCTACAGCCAGCCCAAGGGGCCTGGCAATAGTGGGACATGTCATCACTAGCTGCTAAGAGGCAATACAGTTCCGCTGTTGCCTAATGTCCCATGCCTTCCTGTGCATGCTACATCCCCTGATAAAAGGCCTCATTCCTCCTCCCTTCTTCCTTTTTGCCCTCCACCTCCACCAGAGGCAGCCTCTGTATCCCACTTCTCTCCCCCAATAAACATTTGAATCCTGTCTCATGGTGTGACTTTATCAACTCTGCCACATAGATCTAACAATATACTTTCATATATAAGGAAGTTTATGATGTATATACAAAAGACACTTAAGTGTTAAGTCCCAAACCTCAACCCCCCAAAATGTCAGTGCAGCTGACATTGTTTTAAAAGACAAAATGACAGTCTGAGAGGAAGCTGGACTCTGACAGGGTGAACAGCAGGATTATTTGAAGGTAGATGAAAAACTTACACTTAACCGTTCCTCAGAAATTTGTGCAAAGGGTTTCTGTCTGCCAGGAAGGGCCACTGGTTTTTTTTTTTGTTACCTTTTATATCCAGCAAGTGGGGTGTCTAGGTCCTTATTAGCACATATCAGTCCCCTTATTGCACATAGCAAAGTCCCCAGGCTCTTCTGGCCTGCAAAATCACCTTGCCCTCTCCTTCCCCAAAACCATCTAGGTTGTTCCAGTTTACAGGCCTGCCCTTTCCAGTTTGTTTTATGACTAGCAAGGCTATCCTTGTTTGTTTGCTATCCTCTCTGCTTCCTGAGAAGTAGCTTTGGACTCCATGCAGTGCCTTTGGCTATTCTATCTGCCCTGAGTGGGACCTTTGAACATTTCTGAACAAGCCTTCTTTCCACCCCTGGGACAGCCTACTTCCGTGGTTCACTGCACCCTCACACAGTCACATTAAGATCCCTCCCCACCACTACCACAGCATGATATACCTGAGTTACTCTGGGCCTAATTATACCATAAGCAAAACTCAACAGTGACACAATTAAACATTGGTCTGACAAAATTGGAAAACTTGAATCAGTATTCTATACTTATGCTCTGGTAGTAGTAAGAGCAACTTTTTTTAAACTTACTTTTTAAGTTAGAGAGGAGGAATTTTACAGTCAACGGTTGGGCCTTCTCAAAATACCCAGAATTTGCAGAGAACTCATCAATGATTGCAGTTGTTAAGTATGCCCCATTGAAAGTCTCATGAGCAATTCAAATTTTATGATAGAAGTTTGTCTCTCTCTTATTTATTTAGGAGAATACTCTTCTGGTCCAGAATTATAACCAGTGAATTATCCCAGAAGATTGCTCCTCCTCATCTTTTTTAAAGACTGGATTTCATGTAGCCCAGGCTTGTCAAACTCCCTATATAGCCAGAGTTGAACTCCTGATCTTCCTCCTAAAGCCTCCTAATTTGAGGAAGCATAGTTGTGTACCATCAGACTTCACTTATTCTTGGCATGATAATAATACCATGAAAGTGTTAAGTGCTAAGGACTTGAAGACTGAATATGACATTTAAGTATCTTGAATTTGTAAACAATTAATGGATAAGGATTTAGTTTTCTTCTTGTCAACAAAATACCAACCCTGTACCAAATGCTGAATCTATTACTTTGTTGTTTATGTTTTTGTGCTTAACTTATTTGAATCTCAATTCCCTTCACACATCGTACTTGATGTTATGGTTGTAGATTGTTGGTATATGTCATAAAGTAAGAAGGCTCTGGATGGTTTCCCTGATAAGGTAAGGAAGAAGAAGGTATTTTGCCTCACAGTTCAATGGCCACTGTCTGTCATAGCAGGGAAGGCATGTTTGCTGAGGTGCTAAATGATATTCCTGTTGTGGTGGCAGAAGAGAAAGCTATGGCAGGCAGGAAGGCTGGGTTACAACCCCAAGGCTGACTCCCCAGGGACCAGTTCTTTATCTTGTTCCCACTTCTTAAAGGTTCTTGAACCTCTCAAAAGAGCCCCATCAGTTAGGGACCAAGTTGAAACACAGTACCCTATGGGAATATTTTCACGTTCCAAGAATAATAGTTTATAAAACACATGAACATAGCTAATGGTGTGGAAACTCAAGCCTATGGAGCTCCTGAATGGTAGAACCATCTTGTGGAGAATGATTTTATCACTACACATGGTCTGCTCACTTCCTTGGAATGCTTCTCTTTTCCTGATGAAAAATATGAAAAGAAAATATTACCTATTATCATTTTGCTTTGGATAAAACTACTTAAAATATAAATTAATTAAAGTTCTATGTGCTGTGTTAGCAGCTTCAGTCACTATGATTGGTAGTGACCTTTTAGAGGTGTCTGTGATTGATTGGCTGATTGCCTTTGATGGCATGGCATGAAGGTAAACCACAATGTAGAAAACTGCTTTCCATGTGGCTGGGAAGCAGGAAGAGAGAGCAGAGCCCACCGTTACCATCAAGGTCTTACAGGAGGACCTAAGGTCTCCTTAAGGTCTCGACCTCTTAAAGTTATACTGCCTTCCAATAATGCCAAGATGGAGACCAAACTTTAACACATGGGCTTTTGAAGAACATTCCAGATGAAAACATTAGCAGTTTTGAGTGGTTGGTAGAAACAATATCACACAAAATGATATTTGGCTTCATTCAAGTGCCCAATTCTTAACTCAGAGGCCTTAGTCTAAACACTTGCATGTCTTCCTGTCTGTCTGACTCCACCTGCTCTTTTCTTGATGCTGATGATATTGTAGCCTCTTCTGTTATACAAAGAAATTAAGCTAAATAAAAATAGTTTCCTTAATTAATGCAGTATTGAGTAATCTTTGGATTTTGTATTAATGTTAATGTTGGTTTCTATGTGTGACAATATTAAAAATGCATTATTATTTATTGTTTAGTACTGTTATTTGATTTTTTAGTGTTGTTTTGTTTTTCATTCTCTTAAATGAGTATCTGAGTGTCAGCACTACCTTCATGGAGAAAAACCAACAAAACCAAACAAAACCAGAACAGGAGGGGCTGCTTTTTAGCATATACACAAATGGGTATATCAGTCACAGCCATGCTGTAGGATGTATATCTTACTTTTAGGCTCTTGCTCTTTGCTACACTTTTCTAAACCCTTTCATAGTTTATCTTGATGATTCAAAATGCAAAGAATGGTACTAAAAATAGGAAAGTCTTTAGAACAAAGTCCATGCTCTAGTACTGGAAGATGCTAGCACTGAGGTTTGAAGGATTTGCTGTGAAATCTCTCTTATTTGTGTTCACATTCACTTTGGAAAGAGCCTCAAATGTTCAGAAGAGCTGTAATTATAAATTTAGCAAGTGCTCACTATAGATCTAGTTTCTTTTCATTAAAGTTTCATTTCTACTCAGACTTCCTCTTATTATCTCTTGCATATATGTTTCAGTTTGTCACATGATCCCTCCTCCTGTTATATCAGTTTGATCCTTGAATTAGATTAATTTTGAATATTGGGTTAATTTCTGATTTCCCAAGGGTCTGAAACATCTAGGTATTTTGTCACTGTGAACTTCTCTCTTTAAATACAACTCTGAGACTTGGCGTAGTGTTTCTACAGGTCCTGGCTCCCCTCTCTCACTTCTCTTGCTCCTGTAGTTGGGTAGTAATAGATGAAAATATGCAAATAAGACACTGATGAGTGACTATTTTCATATCTCTGTAACTAGATGAGAAAATAATGGTTCACATTCATGTCTTTTGCTCTGATTTTCTTCTCTATCTCTTCATTGGACTCTTCTACCAAACTATGGATGTTTCTACATCTCTTTACTCAGAACCTTCCAGTAACAGACAAATAAGAAAGCCACTCACAGAAAAGAATGCAATGTAACATTTATATACATTCAATACTTGTACTGGAAATGAGGGGTTAATTTCTTTTTCACATAGACTGTATGATCCACAGATAGGCTTTTCATGGACTTCAGCTTTCATGAGTAAAACTTCCGTCACCTAGTCTGTCAGGTGCAATTTCTTCCAATAGGCTCCTGGATTTAAAAACAAATTTCAAACAGAGGGTCAAACCTTTTCATATCATCTCATTGCCAGGGACCTACATGACAGAAGGAGAGAACCAAGCTCTGTAGTCCACTGATTTCCACATGTACTTCATAATATGTACACCCACAAAGAAGATAGCTAGATGGATGGAGAGAGAGAGAGAGAGAGAGAGAGAGAGAGAGAGAGAGAGGATAGATAGATAGATGATAGGTAGGTTGGTATGTATGTATATAGATAGATAAATATAGATGGATGATAGATAGATAGGTGATAGAAAATAGATGGATGGATAGATAATAGTACATAGATGTAAAAACTGCCGACGGTGTCTAAAACCTTGTATCTATCCCTATTACTGAACGGCCACTGCCACTCAAATGTTTGTGGTTTTCGCACCTACTCCAAATACAACATTTTTCTAGAGTTTATATTTTCATAACAAAATATATTATCTCCAGTAACAGTTCTCTTTTTAAGACAAGGGAATTTTCTGCTGAGTGGTGCTTTGAAATTGTGATTTACTATAGGTCTTCTCCTTGGCCTAATTTTAATATTGTCTCATAAATTTTCAACTATAAAAAATGTTTGCATGAGATCAACTATATAACTAAGGTCTGTAATCCATAGAGAAGTCTCACTAGCAGAGAATTCAGGCTAATGAATTATCTTTAAATAGTAACTAGAAGAGGTCTGAGCGACTACTTCTTCATGATCAAACAGCATGCCAATGGAAAGGAGGGATTTCAGTGCTGCTCTTAGAGATGTCCTTTAAGCATCTTTACTTGCCACTTGCATACATCTGGCATGACCCAGTAGTCACTCCCTTGTACAAGACAAACAGAAGAGTTGTTGTTATCAACTTGTGTTTCATCCATCATTGTTCCAAAAAGACTGATACCATGACAACCCAGTCCCTAGAAATGTAGCTCAAAGACCCAAGACTTAGTTCTAATCCTCCTGTCACTGACGAGTTGTGAGATCTTGGGCAAGTTATATGGTCTTAACTGTGAAATGCTGTAGATAGAACAGTGTCCCACTCATTAAGACTATCTTGAAGATTAAATTGGATCAAGTGTGAAAAATGCTTGTTGTACAGCAATCTCAATAAACCTTCACTGTTGTTATTAGACTTTGGAAGAGGCAGAGATGATACCAGAAGGTTATGTAACCTTGATGTGGCATAAGTTATTGTAGTGATCTCAGCTCTCACACATCTGAATGTTGTAGTTTTTCTCCTGAGTCAACATCACACAGTCTGATGTAATTTGTTTGATGTTATATCTTTTAAAGCAGAGAAAAAATGCTCACTGAGTCAGGAGAGACTGTGTATATTAAACAGTCTTTGTTTCTACTAAACATGGAATTTCCTGACCTGTCCTTGATAGGAGTATGTCAGTGTCACTAAATGTTTTAAGCTTTTATTATTATTATTGTTATTTTATTTTTTTAAAGCAGAATCAATACATGTATAGAATACTTCTCTATACTCTGGCTCTCATATAGCACTTTGACCAATCTCTTCAACCAATAAACAAACAAAACCCAGAAAAGCCACGTGGCCATCAAGTCCTCATATAGGTCTGTCTAACATAGAAGAGATTGTTCTGGAATAACTGCTCAGTGATTAGATTGTTATGCTACGGTTAAACATACATGTGTGCATGCACACACACACGTCTCATACACACACATCCCCACATGCACGCATATACACATTGTTTTTAATTTTTAGTGATGCTTATATTGACTGACCCTCGCCTTCATCTTCAGTGCTGCATGCTTTCCGTCTTTGTTATTAACAGAGATGTTAATACCTGTTATAGTAGTTGGCATGTCGAGAATTCTCAAGTAATAGCCATTATTTATGCTAACGGTTGGAACTGTGCTCTTGAAAGCGTAGCAATCAGAGGTGAATGAGATGGGCTTGCAGCTTATGGAATTGCTTCGGTTTGAAAGTCTATAGCTTACCTGCATCAAGATAGAACTTTCTGAAACCTTATAAAGTTCTGAACTTGTTTATTCAAAATGTGATGATTCAGATGTCCCAGGTTAAACTACATATATCACAAAACTAAACTAAACATCATGAATCATGGAAAGGGGTTGGTAGAGATGGCATTATGATAGGGCTGGGAGGGAGAAGAGAGAGGTTTGGGGAGAGAGTGTTCCTAATGCCTTATGTACATGTTTGAAGTTGCCAGAGAAGAACAACCACTTCTTTTAATAATAATTTTATGAACCCTAAAGTTTGGAAGCAGTTATGGGTACATTCTGGGAAATCCATCTCTTCTGGTCACAGCTCATTGGGTTTTGCTATTGATCTAAAGCAATGACATAAGTTATTTTATGTGCTTCTTTATTTTGTAAATTAAACAAGGGGATTGAATTAATGTGGTAGACTTAAGTTTAGCCTTCACCCTTTATCTTTGGGATGTCTATATCACCATGAAAAAATGATAGTAAATACATTATTTTATTAGAAACAGTTTAGATCAATATTAAGGTTAGAAAAATGTGCCAGAAAATCCACTTTTTCTTCATAGCCATTTTTGAGATATAAATTGGTTGGATTGAGTATTCAGAAATGTTATGTTGTATGGGCAACTGAATGGCAGAAGTAGCAATGGAAGTACTGTCCTCAAGTATTCTCAAAATTAGCAAGGAACACTTGGTAAGGCAGCAATATATCAGTAAAGCACTTGACACCCTGAAAAACCATGGTATGTGTATTATCTAGTTTATGTATCACAAAATACTGAGGAGCAAACACGAAGATTATAAATTCATTAATTATATACATGCAGAACTGCAGACAAAGAAAATAGGTCATTTACTAGAGTTCTTTGGCTTTCATCGGTCCTAAGGTTCAGGATTTCTTATTTATTTAGAATCTTATTATTCTTTCTTCTATGCTCACAAGAGGTATAAATGTTTGAGGATTGGTATAAATAATACCCAGCTAGGGAATAGATCTATCTCAAAATCTAGCTATCCCACTATTGTGCATATAGCCAAAGATTCTACATCTCACTACAGAGACAGTATCTCATGTCTCATGCATGTTGATTATTCCTCTATTCATAAAAGACATAAACTGGAAAAAGCCTAGATGTCTATAAAAAGATGAGTGGATAGTGTAAATGTGGGACATTTACCCAATAGAATATTATTTATCTGTTTAAAACGGGAATTTGTGAAATTCACAGCTAGTTTGAAGAGCTAGAAAAGAATAACCCTGACTGAGGTAACTGAGACCCGAAAGACAAATATTGTATGTATTTTCTTATATGTGCATGTTAGCTTTTAAGCCTTTGATAGACATGCTACAATCCATATAACCAGAGCTTAGACATAGAGTAAGCTACTTGGGAGCAGGGGAGGAACTTTCAAGGAAGGGGAGATAGAATATATAGTTGTGGAGAGACATGGCGGAGTCTGGAATTGTTGAATTGAACAAGGAAAAGAGAAGGAAGAGGAGGGAAGAGAGAAACAGGGAGGTAAATCTAAAACTAACTGTCATTTGAGGGACCATATGGAAACCTACTCTTGTAGAAGCTTTTAAAAATATATACATATATGAAAGAAATATAAATGGAGTCACCAAGAACAGCAGAGAAGATGCCCCAACTAGATATCTACAACCACCAAGTAAAACCTCTAGTGCCAAGAATAGGTTATTTGGTTCACAACTGAGATATTAGTCATGGGAACTCCATAGGAACCCCATACAACTCAGGCTATTGCCAAGGCTATTGGTTGCTCTCCACAAACTGATGACAAAGGCCTACTACTGAAGTCAGAACTTGCATATCTCATTAAAGATGGTAAATTTTGTTGGTGACTAGTTACTGACTGACTAGTGTTCATATACTAGAAGTACATGTACTTCTGGTTCATGTACTAGAAGTAACTGCATGTTACCAGAGGAGACAGATACTCACCAACCTACCTACAAACCCTTCAATCTATGATGATGATCTGCCTGAATGATATGCTGGTGCATTAATGGCACAGACTTTGTGGGAGTAACCAACACTCTGATTGGTCCACTCTGATTGGACTTAAGTCCTATTCCACTGGATGGAATCCATGCCTAACACGGCTTGGTGACCAAAAACCTGAGACTAGATAGGCTGTGAGCCTGGGAGACAAATCAAATACTATTATTCTTCTAAAAGAACATAGCAGTAAGATTACTCTAATGACATTCTGCTAGAACCATAGATCAGTGAATAATCAGCCATAATCAGAGAACATTCTTGCCATAGATGGGGATAACACAGAGACCCACAAATGGACAGAATGCCAGAGAGTTTGGAACAGTCAGTCCTAAGTGGGGTGTCTTTATCAAACCCCTCCCTTCAGAGCTCAGGAATGGCTGTGGAAGAGGAGGTAAAAAGATTGTAAGAACCAGAGGAAATAGTGTCTTCAGACACAACAGGACTGGTACACATGTAAACTCACAGAGGGGTGGCAGCCAAAGCAAACAGGGTCTCAAAGGGGAAAGTGAACACAGCTCCCACCCTAACTATCACCAAATTACACCTATGTGTAAAGGAAAAATTAATGTTCTCTAATAGAGTCTCACTCTGTATATTAACAATACTTAAAAGTAAGCCCCATGGCCCAAAGTAGATGCTTAACACATAATGAACTCAGTGGTACTTTTTTTAGACTTTTTGTCTCATACAGCTTTTTATGCATATGTTTTTGTATTACTGGTCTTTTGCTTGTATATTTTCCAATTTTGTGTTTTTATTAAGTTGTGTGTGTGTGTGTGTGTGTGTGTGTGTGTGTGTATGTGTTTCTGAGTCTGTGTGTCTGTGTGGGTAGTGAGGTAGGAAGGACCTGGAAAGAGCTGGCAGAGGAGAAACCCTGATCAGATTATATTGTCTGAAAAAACATTTTTCAATTAAAAAAAATAATAATAATAAAAGTGACTATCCAGATATACCACTGTAGTTATGGTTGGAAGCATCTTTATTTTCCTATGGGCATCAGTCATCATCTTCTTCCTGACATTTGCCATCTATTTCAGTGGAGGAAACTGCAATAAAGTTGATGCAGAATCTGAAAATGCAGGTTCTTTTCTCTACATTTCCTTTTGGGCTTTTTCATGTTTACAGGGATTGAGACTTCTCCCTGCCTGAAGTACTGATACGGGATCTCATTGGCAGTCTCTGAGGCACTATGTTCTCGGGGGTAACAGTTGCTCCTGTGTGACTTAGAGCATCACCAGTCTGGGGAGGAATGGGTGTTTCCCAGTTTGTTTTTAAAGAGAACTGAGACTGCTTTACACACCATTGGTCCATAACTTCCCTCACTAGAAACTTTTGAGGAGGAAGGCGGAGGGTGGTGTTCCTCTTTCCTTCCACACCCCCGAATATTATTTTTGAACCCCTTTATCTTATAAAATAATCCTAAGTGCTCTATTTATTATATTCCTTTTATGAGTGTGTAGAAGACAAAAAGAAGAACAGCAAGTTTGGAGGATGCTTAAGAAACCTTGACAATAGCACACAGTGAAACTTTTGCCCGTCTCTATGTGCTTTATCTGTTTTCTGAAACCTCATCTCCTTTTGGCTAAAATATACATACCATAGTTGTTGGAAGAGAACATGCCAGAAGAATGTTTAAAAATATTAGGGAGTTGGCAAGGGATGTAGACAAGTTGATAGAGTATTTGTTTATCATGCATGAAGTCTTGAGTTTGATCCACAACACTGTATAGAAATCTGGCATGGCAGCACACATCTGCCAAAAGAGCATGAGACAGAAGGATCAGAAGTTGAAGGTCATCTTCTGCTACAGATAGAATATGAGGCCAGCCTGACTTACATGAGACCTGGAATTTCTCAGAAAAATAACCAAGTCTTTATCTCTGTTTGGTCTCTGTCCATATGTCCGTCTGTCTCTGTGTCTTTCTGGCTCTGGCTCTGTTTCTCTCTCTACAGCATTATCACTATAGCAGTATCCACAAAGGTCCATACATAAAAAGACTTGGTCATTAGCCTGTAGCATGATAGGGAGATGGTGAACCTTCAAGAATGAGGTCTATTTGGACAAAGGCCATCAGGAAAATGTGTTTGAAAGGGTGCAGGGACTCTGATGTCTTTTCTCTCTCTCTCTCTGTGCTCCCTGATTGTCTTGCTTGAGCTGTCACACATTCTCCACCATTCCGTGCTGCTTAAACATAGGCTCAAAGGTAGCAGGACCATCATAGACCAAAATAATCCTCTTCTTATGCCATTAGCTTTAGTATTTTGCCACAATGATAAAAATGTTGACTAGTAGACATTAGTAAAAGATAGTCATCGGAACCAAAAGTAGCTTTCCAACCATATAGATGGATATGGGTCATAGTAGAGGAGGCAGAAGGAAACTGGTGTTCATGGTGGGAAGTGGGCAGAGAATGTAGAGCTCGGTCAATTATTAGGTGCCTTTTGCACCTTTCAGGGCAGAAACTCCCACTTTCTTTGCAGAAAGTGACAATGTCACTGACCTCTAGATGTGCTCTAATAATATTTGGTGCCTAACAGGTAGATATGTACCTTATATTATCATTATATTGGACAATATTAGTACTGAATAAAATTCTGTACTTTTAAATTTTGTTAACATGCATCCTGGGCAGTTATTTAATTTTTCCACGATTCTTCCACCAAAACACAACAGGAATGAACTCGGACATGTGAAAAGCTCTGAGAAAGTATAATGGATATAGAAAAGTTACTTGTTTTCTATCTTTCCTTACTTCCTATCTCTGTCTACCTATCATCGACTGATCAATTGATCCATATAGCTGATCACGACTGTGCAAGCTATAGCTTTGACAAACAGAAATATGCTGCAGAGAGAACCAGAGTGTCACAGAGAAGCACTGATTACCACAAATCATCTTCATAAAAGTTGCCATCTTTTTCTGTTTTAGCAAAAATGCCTTGATGTCCTACAATTACAGGAGGGAGTCAATGCAGAGTGAACTGGGACTCTCCCAGTACTCCCAGCCACCTTTCCTGGCTGCCAAGTGCCTGTGAAGTAGATTGCTGAACATTTGGAATAATGATAATTCAATTATTTTCAAGTTAGCATCACACTCATTTGCAGCTCCGAGTTTGTTTAAAATATCCTTACTTTATAACACTTGTGACAGGAAGAACACAAGTCAGGACCCAGTGGTTAGGCAGGCACCATCTAACAGGCAAATATCTTTTGTTTCTTGTAAATAAGAAGATATGCTTATGTAAGCAGCTTAATAATTAGATTCTGAAGCTTGTTTGTGTGTGTTTTCTTTTATTAATTTATTCTGTCAATCTTCCTTTAATTTTCTTAGAAGTGAACCTAAAGTCTATACCACACAGACTCCCATAAAGAAAATGGGAAAACCTATCATAGAATTGATGACAGTCATTAAAATGGAAATATGGAAAACCTATCATAGAATTGATGACAGTCATTAAAAAGAGAAAGGGGATTTAAAATTTTCACTTAGTGTGCTTTTATTATTGACTTAAGGCATCAAGAATTTTATGTCAGCTGGAGAGACAGCACAGTGAGCAACTTGCTTGTCTAAAAAGCCTGAGAACCTGAGTCATGTCCCCAAAGACCCACACAAAATCAGGACATTGCAGCTCTGGCTTATGTGTGTGCTTGCACACACACACACACACACACACACACACACACACACACGGGGGGGGAGCTGGAGAAGGAGATAGAGAGGTACATACATCATACCTATACCACATGTAAATATGTTAAAAACAGTTTTTAAAAGAATTTTGTATGTGATCCAAGAATTGCTTATAGAAATGAATATGCATCCATATGTTGCTGGGGACACAAACAGGAAGAGGCTCATGGGGAAGTTTTTCTTAATGGGGCAGCTGTCATTATTCCAATGCTTGCTAGAAAGGCTTTTAATGACCGACTTTACAACTTTAGGTTGTTGTGATGGATACGAAGATGACCACAGGACTGGAGGCTTTGATAATTTAGAAAGGTGGAGTTTAGTGTGAAACTTTTAACCTGAAACAGAACCACATAGTTTTAAATCCGGGAGACGGTTAAATGACAGTTCACAAGAAATGTAAATAACAGACGAGACAGAAGCGATGTGTATCACATAAACACATTATCTCGTGATTTCTCATGTTTACCTTGGCCAGAAAAACCATCAGGACACTTTTTATCTTCATGACTTCTTTGTAGCATTGGTAGATGTTCCCATGTGTGTCCAGAGTTCTCTGCGCAGGTCTCAGAATCAATGCTTTGACCTGTGTATTGTATCGTCAATTTATCTCGGGATCTTAACTCTTTAAAGCATGTTTTCCTACCTTCTTTTCCTGTATTATCCCAGGACTTGATAATGTCCTTGGCTTATACAAATTAAGGCTTAATAATACTTGGTACATTGTGCAGGAGTATGCATAACACATTTGGATTTTGCTATCTCCGTGGTCATTAGCCAAATGCTTCCTTCATATCTAGTTCCTGCTTATAAGACTGAGAATAGGAGTTGGTAGCTGTGTGGAGCTATGGACTTTTAGAGTCATTTCATTTCATTTCTTGCTTAAGAACGTTGTACAACTTTTGAAGCTTTTCATTGCAAAATGTGGAGTGGAGTGTCTACATCGTAGGGTGACTACAAGCTTTAAAACTCAGTGTGAGGAATTTTCAAAAACCCACTAGTCTCAATAGACCCTAGTCTAGGCACTAGTCTCATTCATTCAGAAGTATTTATGTGCTAAGAGTGCAATAGCCTCAGACTCTACCATAGTTATTCATGGGAACCTGCCAGACACCCCAGCCAGGGAAGCAGGCAGGTGAGCTTCAGGCTTTTTTTCTCCTTCAAATCCAATCTCCCAGTCTTATCCAGGCTCTGTAGCAGATCATCTGCTAGAGATTCTTATCCTTCTCTGCCTCAGATCACAGGAGGCTACAGAGATCTTGTGGAGCACTCCACTTTCCTCCCATCTGTGGACTCCCTCAGTGCCCCTATTCAAGCCTATCCTGTTCTTAAGTGTCAGCTCCCAGAAGCTAGAAACACGTTCTACCTAGGTCTCTCAATGGCCACACTTGGCAGGACCACAGAAGCATTCCCTACCAGGCAGCACACAGCCCCCACAGTATCCAATCACAGGGCAATAGAAACCAAAGAGCAGGGCACCTACTCACCAAAGACAAGGCCAGGTATCAGCTAGAATAACAATAACATCTGAAATCCAGATATTAGACAGCAAAATAAAAACATAATCAATAGCACCCAGGACAGTATGTCTCCAGGAGAACCCAGCAACCTCACTACTGTAGTCACTGGGAAGTGCCACATAGCAGAAGCACCTTAAAATAGCCTTTATGAGCATAAAAGATCCTCAAAGAGGGTGTGAATCAATCCATTAATGAGAACACAAACAGTGGACTGAAATGAAAACAAAAGTTCAAAATATAAAAGTGGAAATAGAATCAATTTCTCAAGGAAAACCCAGACTGAGAGAAAATTTGAAAGGAAAAATTTAAGACCATATATGTTATGGCCTTCCTATGTGTGTGAATATTTGAATATGTGTTACTGTTTATATGCATTTCTCATGCTTTTTCTTTGGCTCTTCTGGTTTACTCTATTCTGACTTGTTTATTTTCGTTTTATCTTATTTTATTTTTTATTATTCCTTAGATGCCTGTTTTATTTACTTATTTATTCACTTTAAATAACCACACCCACTCTTTCCAGTACCCCCCTCAAATGCCCCTACCTCTCCCTTTCACCCCTGTGTAACAAGTCACCTTGGCACCTCAAGTCACTGCAGGACTAGACATGTTCTCTCCCACGGAGGTCAGCCAAGGCAGCCCAGTTAGGGGAACAGGATACACAGGCAAGCAGCAGAGTAATGTTAAGTCCCCACTCCAGCTGTTGGGAGATCTGCAGGAAGACCAAGATACACATCTGCTACATATAAGCAAGGTGCTTAGTTCTAGCCCTTGTATGCTTTTTGGTTGATGGTTCAGTTTCTAGAAGCACCCAAGGGTCCAGGTTAGTTGACTCTGTTGGTCTCCTTGTGAATTTCCTGTGCCCTCTGAGTTCCTCAATCCTTCCTCCAACTGTTTCACAAGACTTTCTGAGCTACATCTAATGTTTGGCTCCCTGTGCCTGTTTGTCATTTAATAGGAATAGATATGATATGGCTCCAGATGGGAGGGGAGATAGGGAAGAACTAAGAGAAGTTTGGGGAGAGGAAGCAGTAATCAAAATATATTCCTGTTTTCAAAGAAATATAATAGTGGAAACAACCTAGATGTCCCTCAACTAAAGAATGGATAAAGAAGTTTTGGAACATTTACAAAATGGAATACTATTCAGCTATTAAAAACAAGGACATCATGAAATTTTCAGACAAATGGATATAACTAGAAAATACTATCTTGAGTGAGGTAACCCAGACCCAGAAAGATATTCATGTTACATACTGACTTATAAGTGGATATTAGCCATAAAGTACAGGATAATCATGTTACAATCCACAGACCCAAAGAAGCTAAGTAACAAGGAGGGACCAAGGGAGGATGCTTGCATTTTACCCAGAAGGAGAAATAAAATGAGTATTGGAGGTGGATGGAGGAAGGGAACTGGGTGGGAGAGGGGGTGGGGGAGGGCAACTGCTGTGGGGATCAGGCACGGAGAGAATTGGAGGAGAGAGAACAGAAAGCTGCGGGTGGGGGCATCTCTGACTAGCTGGAGATCTGGGACAGGGAAGGCTCCTGGGAATCTATGGGGGTGACCCTAGCTGAGACTCTTAGCAACAGAGGATGTGAATCCTGAAGTGTTCCCCTCCGGTAGCCAGGCGGTACTTCTAGTGGAGGGACAGGGACAACAACCTACCCACAAAACCTTCGATCGAAAATTTGCCCTGCTCAGAAGATATGCAGGAATAAAGATGGAGCAGAATCTGAGGGACTGGCCAACCAATGACTGGCCCAACTTGAGACCCATCCCATGGGAGAGAGTCAACCTCTGACACTATTAATGATACTCTGCTATGCTTGGAAACAGGAGCTAGCATAACTGTCATCTGAGAGGCTTCATCCAGCAGCTGATGGAAACAGATGCAGAGACCCACAGCCAAACATTAGGCTGAACTTGGGAAGTCTTGTGGATTGAGGGAGTCAGAGGGGTCAAGGACACCACAAGAAGACCTTACAGAGTCAAATAACCTGGGCCCATGGGAGCTCACAGAGACTGAACCACCAACTATCAAGAATGCTTGTGCTGGATCTAGGCCCCTACACATATGTAACAGGTGTGCTGCTGGTTTTCATGTGGAGCCCCTAACTATTGGAGCAGGGGCTGCCTCTGACTCAGTTGTCTTTTTTTATTCCTTTCCCTAGCTGGTCTGGAGGAGGATGCACTTAGTCCTGCTGCAACTTGAGGTGCCAGGGCAGATTGGCACCCAGAGGGCCACCCCCTTCTCTGAGGATAAAAGGAGAGGAGCATGAGTGAAGGAAGGGTGCAAGGGGGGGCTGGAAGGAACAGATGGAGGCTGCAGTCAGGATGTTGAATGAATATATATAAAACAGTGAAACTGGTGACATGGTTCATGGGTGAGTGCACTCGACACCAAGCCGGAGAGTGTGAACTTTACATCTGAGATCCATATAATAGCAGGAGATCAAACTCTCACAGGTTGTTATGTGACCTTCACATGTATGCCATGGCATGTATGTGAACACACACACACACCCCCCCCCCCACACACACACAAATAAATAAATAAATAAATAAATAAATAAATAAATACATTTAAAGAGTATACTATTGAACATGTTGTTAAAATTATTGTAGCATTCTAAATCTTTAGGCACAATGACCTGCCTGTGATACTATGTCCTATTCTTTAGGACAGCTTTTTCCTGTGGCTCTGTTCCAGGCAAGACAACGTTGCAATTCAAATTACAGGGGAGGCAGGTGACTGTTCGGCCACTGCTGCTGAGGGATTGGTGAGAACATAGTCTACCTCCTGACCGCAGACAGTTTCTACTCTCTTCCTGATGTTTCTGTGAAATACTTAGATGTCCCAGGAAAACGCTTAGAAAAAATCAAGTAGCCATTTCTACAGCCTTCTATTTATCTTGAACTTGGATCCATGAAAGAAAACTGAGCGTTGAACACAAAGAAAACTAAACCTCACTGTGGCACATACACCACAGCTTTTGTTTCGTGTCCCCCTCTTCCCTTATGACTTCTGCTTCTGTTGCCCATTGAACTGTAATTTACTTTTAGGTTCTTGTACCTTAGTGTGAGTGAAGACTAGGAGACAAATTGAAGCACAGTTCTCTTCTCATCACTCAATCTGGAAAATTCAATGTGTCCAAGTTCAAAAGCCAAGACCTCAAAGAAACCCAGGGCTCTTCTAAACCATCATCTAAAAAATCACCAGCCCAAATGCAAAATGACTGTACCTTTACCTTTTCAAATATCCCTCCTTCACGTCTTCATGTCTTATGCATGAGTCTGTCTCAGGGACTATTTCTGAAATCACTTTCTTCTGGCAAGAATTCTGCTGTAAGTTAAGAACTGAGGGAGAATGAGTGTGGTAGACAGAAATGGTCATGGGTAGAAGAACACTTAAAACTGAAACAGTTTTTCATCGTTTGCTTACTTAGCCCAATTAGAAAATATTTAATATTGATAACTTTGGAAAAACTATTGAACTTTAAATTAAATCAAGGAAATATTGTTTGTTTTCACAGGATTTGTTTTTCTGAAGATTAATGAGCTCATTGGACAGATAATACAAGGGGAAACAATACATTTTAACTCAAGTAACCTTCTTCCATTCTCTTTGTCTCTTGTTTTTATCAGTTCTGTGTCCATGTCTATGTCCATGACCTCTGTTTCTAATCATTACCTCTATCTCTGCCTCCTCTGTATTAATTGCTACTCTCCCCACCCCCAGTTCAGTTCCAGGATTATTGGCAGGTAATGAAATGTGGTTTAGGAATTTCTCCACTGAATAACATTGGGCTGATTTTAGGACCAATTGGTTTTTGAGTCAGGCATCAAGTTGGTCTTAGGTTATTCTAAGATATGTGATTATTCCAGGATAGTTCTGATCTGACATCTTAGGAGGCAGAACCATAATTCTCCCCCAATAATGTTTGCTTTGGGACTTGTTTGAATCCAAGTTGAGTAACCTCAAATAAGTAAAAGATGTGGAAATGGAAGGCACTGGGAAAGGAAGAACGCTGCTTTTGGTTCTTGCCAGCTACTGCACTGCAAACTATGTCCACTCTGAGTCCTCAACTCTTCCACCAACTCATTTTTAGTGGAAAGCAATGTTTAGTTTTTCCAAAGGTTATACGTTTTTAAAGTGCTGGGTTTTTTATTTATTTATTTAGTTAGTTTACTAAGAGATGGCTTAGTGGCTAAAGTACTGAGTTCAGATCTCCCAGCACGCATGTAATAGCCTGCTATGGCTATGTGAATACCTATAACCCCAATGCTATAGCAGTCAGAGGTAAGAAGATTGTTGTTCATTTCTGACCAGCCAGTCTACCCAAGATGGTGAACTCTATCTTGGACCTCAAGGGAATGCGTTAGAAAGTGACAAAGGAGGACATTGGACATCATCTTTTGGCCTCTGAATGCGTGCATATGTTGTATACGCTTGCAAATACACATGAAAATACAACACACACACACACACACACACACACACACACACACACACACACACA
>JADRCH010000079.1:5562625-5584905 GCA_019843965.1 Rhynchomys soricoides | reverse complement strand
ACACACACACACACACACACACACACACACACACACACACACACACATATTGGAGGGATTTGACTTCAAGTTCTTTGATCCAAAGTGATTTATTTCTATTGCTCACACTGACCCATGCTTATCTAGAACTTTCCCTGTGGTCCTCTCTTAATTCTCTGTACATTGCACATGTTTAAAGCTTTGTGAATTGCATTTTCCAGATGAAAGGTTGTAAGGAGCCAGGTCATTCATAGTAGGTAGTTTAGCACACTATAACCAAAAGAGCGGTTGGAAATCCCATGCCCTCCAGTTAAGGCACACTCAATCCAAGTTGTACTTAAAATTAGGATCTTTATCTCAAACAAATCATTTCCCTTGTCCAGGGACCTACATGCAACTAAATAAAAAAAAAAGTGCCCTGAGATTCAGTAGACTAAATATTCCTTAATGAAATGAAAACAAGATCTAGGAACCCTAGAAGAATGAAGATCAATTGTAGGTCACAAAAGATTGGATGATCTATACATTATAATCTTTTGCATTTTGTAACTATTCCAAATTTGTTAACTTCCTGTGCTACACTGTGTGGATATAGAGTGGAATTGTGGTGGGGTGTAAAATGAGAGCTAGTAAATTTAGAACGTGGTCTTCAGAAGGGAAACTTCCTGGAGTTTCTTCCTAGATTGGAATGAACATTCCATCCTGTAGGGAAACTCCTTAAGGCAGGAAGGTAAACAACTCAAAACAACTTCAGGAAGTCCCTGAAACTGACCAAATTCACTAGGCCCCTTCTTCCCAAGATGTAAACAAGCCAAACTGGTGAGAGTCACTCTCAGTTAAGCCAAGCTACGAAGAAGACTCTCAGACCAGCCATACTTGCTGCCTGGAAGAAGCCAAAACCAGAAGAATTTCCTTGAAGATGTTGAGACAAATCAGTCACATGGAAAGGACACCTGTTGAGCTGTCTGCAGACTATGTAGTATGTTCCAGGTAACCAGCTTTTCTGATGCCTGTACTGGAGTGTGCTTTGTTGATGTAGCTGTCTGTGAGTCATTTTTGCTCCTGTAAATAGCTCCAAAATATCTCATTAGTTCACCAACTTGGATTTTGATGGTATCTTGTTTTTGGTCTGTTGTAGAGTCGCTATCTGGCATGAGTAGATGTGTGTGTTTGTGTGTGTGTGTGTGTGTGTGAGAGAGAGAGAGAGAGAGAGAGAGAGAGAGAGAGAGAGAGAGAGAGAGAGATCGATCTCAGGAAAATTTTGTTACACTGCATCTGAATAGTGACATTGATCAGTTACTTGAAGACACATACTGAAATTTTGTGAAGGGATCACCTGTTATCATTTTGCCAAACCATAGAACGTCGCTTTCCTCTTTCCTAAATGTTTTACTGTAAGCAAAAGTAGGGATGGAAAATAGAAGCAGGATACTGAAATTACTCAACAGGGAATGTTCTTGGCTTCCATTACTTTCCCCAATATCTCAATACTTGCTGTAAGATGGCAACAGGCACAGGCAAAGCCACCTAGAGCCAAGCAGAAGCTCAGAGACATGTGGGTGTGGCTGTTGATGTTAGTCGTGTTGAGTGCTTCCTGTCATAAAAAAGGAAGTGTAGAAGTGTGTGTGTGTGTGTGTGTGTGTGTGTGTGTACGCACATCCTTCTGCTTTAGATCTCTCTCTCTCTCTGTATGCATGTATCTATGCATATATGTGTGTGCCTACAGGTCTCTCTCTCTCTCTCTCTCTCTTTCTCTGTATGTGTACATCCTTCTGCTTTAGCTCTCTCTCTTTCTCTGTCTCTCTCTGCATGTATGTATGCATATGTGTGTGTGTCTGCAGGTGTGTGTGTATGTTTGTGTATGTGTATGTTTGTGTATGTGTGTGTGTGTGTGTTTATGTGTTTATAAATTGTAATAAGTGTTTCTATGCAGGGAGAGAGACAGGGGAGAGAGGGGTGCTTGTGGTAAGTCAGCCCTCCTTACAGGCGGTTGTTGATGCTTCCAGGGTGCTGGATATCAGTCTCCATTCTCAAGGTCTGGGAATGATTGTCTTTAATTACCTGTTTGGTTTTTCTCCCATGTTTCTGGACTACCACATCTGTTTTGAATTTTCTGTCAATTACTAAAGCAATATATATTCCATGAAGAAAATTTAGGAAATACAGAAGACAAGAAAATAAAATAAAATGGGTTCATAACTCTGTCATCCTGCAGTAACCACATTAGCATCTTGCTCTGTTCTTCCAAGTGTTCAGTTTTAAAAAAAAACAGGATGATGTTGTAGATGATGCTTTATGCTCTCCTCCATTCCTGTCTGTTTCCCTGCATCCAACCCTCCTCCCCCTTGAGCATCTACTCAGCAGTTGTCTCCAGGGGTCATCCAGTGGAGTCCATGATCCTTCCATAAAATCGCTAGTTTGCTTCTACATTCTAATGTCCTCCGTGATCCCTCCGTATGTTTAGCTACTGTTCGATTGTATGGCAGACACTCCTAGAGAAAAACCAAATCTTACTGTGCTGACCCTCAGAATGCTGTTACTCTATCCTGATATTCATGGCTCTGTATTTCTAGTGTTCCTTTGGCTGGGGAGTCTTTCTTGGGGTGTTTTGTGCTGATCCTTCAGTTCTGTTCTTCGCTAGATTCAGCAAAAGCATCTCATTGGCTTCAGTGCATTGTTTAGAACTGATTGAAGTATTTACATGAAAAAAGAAATCAAATATAAGACAGCCTTGTACATAGTAAGTCTCCAATAACCATCTGCTTAATAAAAGAATAAATGTAAAAAAATGTATGGTTTTCTTTATTTTCAGTTGACAAACGGACCTTGTTTCTTGTTTACATTACTGTAATCTCTCTCTTTCTCGTTCTCTCTCTCTCTCTGTGTATGTGTGTATTATAATGTATGCATGTGTGTATGTGTGTGTTCATATAGAAATCGCCTTCCTGCATAGCATGGTATGCTGCCATTGCACACACTCTACAGAAACATGACCCCCTGGGGCACTCAGCCATTTCCAGAAGGAAGGATATGACAATGATGGTGCTGCATATTAATGAGTGAAGTGAGAAGCTCAAGCTTCACTAAGCTTCTATTCTGGTCTATTTCTATTGCACACATACCAATCAGCCCTGCAACCCCATAGGTACTCTGAGATGCGTGATGTCTTGATATTCTTTAAAGACATTTTACAACTTAGAGGGGAAGAACCTTCTCCTGATTCAACTGATACTGGATATGTAGCAATGACCGACACTCTTCTCTCCTCAGCAACTAATGGACCTCCTGTGTAAGGCAATGAAATTTATGGAAAATACTTGGAAAACATAATGTTCCCCAGAGGGGGAAATAATAAGTGCTTGCATGCCTGGAATGAGAAAAGCTAAGGGAGGAAGACGAAATTTCATGTTACTTGACTCCTAGACACACCTGCCCAACCTTGCAGCAGACCGAGTCATAACAAAGGGATAAAATGCAGTAGGAACTATTGATGCATACTAGATTGCACTACAGAGGGGTTTCCATTTCATACAGCAGGAGCCAGACAGGAAATGTATTATTTATGGCAGCTTACTTATAGGAGATAGAGTTCTCAGGACATGGCTTTCTGTTTTATGAACTTATCTCTATATACAATTACCACATGTAAACATTCTACTTCCTACTTCGGAATGGCCTTCTGGATAAATCTACTTTCCCATCACTAAAAATATCTGTATAACACAGTTGAACTAACTTATTAAAAAGTTCATGGTAAAATAATGACAGTATCCTTGTGAGGATGGGAAGAGCAGGTAGGAGACGAGATGAACTCAGAAGGCTCCCTCAGAGGCTACAAACTGGGTGTTTTCATTATCATCTCAGTGTGTGTTATCTTCATTAGTTAATACCCGATTTTGATACCTAACACTTGGTCCTTCCTAGCTATCCTTACTGTTCACACTGGGAAGTCACCAAAGTGCAGCGAACTCAACATTATAGAAAACAATTAAAAAAATTAAAGTCCATGAACCAAATGTTCAAAACCTAAAGAGTCACAACAGGGGCTGTAGCTCTTTCAAGCTTATAATGCACACATAGGGAATGTGATGACTTCAAGAAAGGATTTATTGGGATTGCCTTGGAGAATAAAATGGTATTCTAGGCATCCTGGCCTTGAGGGCTCCAAATTTATAGCTTTCTTTAAAAAAAAAAAAAAAATACTGATTGCACAGGAAAATCTAAAAATGCACGGACTCCAGAAAGGACCAAAGCATTTTCTGGCTTCCTCCATATCAGCTCCCCCATACCACCCTGCTGCATGGCTGCCAGCCAACTCCATGGCAAGCCATTTAAAAACAACTGTGTGGCTCCATATTGATTGGCAACATGCAATTTGGCCCCATAAAGTCTGCAGAATGAATCAGGAGCTAATGCGGTTACGTGCCCAGGTTCAATGTATCTTTGTTTGCTTACCAGAGGAAAAAACAATCCAATAGCAGGCAGTTTACAATCCTGATTATAACTGGCTGGTGCAGTTCAGTTCTCCATACCCTGGCAAAAGTCAGCCAACAGATTTGGTGGTTTTATTTATTATGTATTTTATTGAATCAAGGTAGTCTTTAATGGCCCTTTTGTGATTGGGTGCAGAATTTCAGAGTCTCATACTACTGATGTCCTTTAAACCTCAGGGCCTAAGCAAGCTTGTCTAGTTATGTCCATATGATAATGACATGTCCGGGAGAACACAAAATACATGTGCTGTTTTATCTGTATGAAAAAATCCTGGCGTTGGCTCATTCTAAAAGTAAATCTGCTGGTTTAGCCCCGAGACTGAAGCTAGATAACAGCTGTCCAGTGTGTGGGTTCTATTTAAGGGGCAATTAGCATGTGAGAAAGACTCTGATTTGAAACCAGAGTATTGAGTTTCTATGGAATAAGAGTTTCATTAATGCTTATTATAATCTGTGTTGTTATGGTTCAAACCAGGGCTTTACAAATTGTCATTGGATATTTAGTGTTTTCTACTAGAGTACTTTGTCATTACTGGCATGGACCTATATTAAACTTAAACGATAGACTTCTTCTGCGGCCATAATAGAGAGGAAAGCTAGGTGTTATTTCAGGAGAGCTTTGAAAGCTTTGAGATCTTTTGACAACGTTGTGTTTACTTGTTTTGATAACTTTCCCCCTCGCTAGTCAAGACATCATTTCGGAGTCAGTAAAAATCAAATCATCTAATTTGTACTTGGACTCAGGAATATTTATTGCAGCACAATAAACAATGAAGTAGAAGGAAGACATAAAACACAGGGGCGTTCCACAGCCCGGCTTCTTCAGTCTGCAAGGGTTTCATTTCCCAGGCTCCAGCCCTCCAGCCTGCCTTTCTTCCTTTAAATCATCCGAGTGACCTGGCTTTCTGCCATGTTCTCTTTCTTTCACACAAGCAGCATGTATGTTTTAATACCACTGATGCCTAGATTTTCTGTCTCTTAAATACTTTTCATAATGAAAGAGGCGAGGATGAGGAAGGTCGAGAGAGGTGTGATTACATCCTTTTTCTCTCTCTCTCCTTTCCTCAACCTTCCCTAGAAAGACTGGTTCAGACTCTTAAGATCGACATACTTGTGCTCACACAGGTGAGATTCTGACTTTTCAACCCCTGTTAGCTTGCTTTCTGATACTGTAATAAACACCATGGCCAAAAGGCATCTGCAGGAAGAAAAGGCTTAGTTTATCTCACAGTTATGGTGGGTCCTGAAGAGAAGTCAGAGCAGGAACTCAAGGCAGGAACCTGGTTTCAAGAACTGAAACAGAGGGCCTGCTCCTTACCGGCTTTTTCCTCCTCGCTTGATAAGCTACATTTCTTATGCCATCTAAGACTTTCTGCTTAGATATGGCATGATTCCCAATGGGTTGGACCCTCCCACATAAATCATTAATCAAAAAAATCCCCAAAGACTTACCCTACCTAAGGTAAATCCAATGGAGGTATTTTCTTAGTTGAGGTCTCTTCTGTCAAGTTGACAAAAACTATGGAGCACACTACTGGAATTTGAAAAGGACTATGTAACATCCTATATAACATATTCCTATGATATTTAAATATACATTATTTTATATGAAATAATAATTATACGCAACATACATGTATAATGTGTAGCCATGGATATCTTTGGATTTGTGTAGCATATCCAACACTCCCTAAATGCCACTCATATGCATTCATCTGTGATTTTGATTTTGTTTTCTTCCTTTTTAATTTTTGGTCTATCCTTTGTTCCTTCTTCTTTATTATGTCAGATATGCTGAATATTGAAATGCTGAATATTCCAAGCACCAAAAGGCCATGGAGGTGAAGAGGACAGGTATTGCCTTGTAGAGCTCAGATCGCAATGGAGAAGAAAGGATCAGAAACGGATTGGTGTATGACGAAAGCATTCCAGACCCAGTGCAGGTGCTGTGCTTGCACAGACAGCATCAGAGTGGATTTCTGAATGTGCTCCAGACGGGTGCAGAGGAGATGCTCAAGGGACTCTTAACTTAGAATGCTGGTGTCTGCACTTTACTTCAAAATTGAGTGATATCAGTCCAAGGTAAAGTGAGCTTTGATGGCGCTAGGATAGGAGGTGTGACTGAAAAGCTCTGGAAACAGCATGCCTGTGTTTTTCATGGGACCTCTCCTTTTCCTTTTCACATTTCTTATGGTGGCTTGGTAACCACAGAGCTGGTGACAACTTATCAGTTATGCAACAAGTGCAGGGCGGTAGAGAAGTTCATTGTCAAAGCTAAAGCCCCAAGAAGCTCTTGCAAGATGGAGACATTTGCCTGACACCTCACAGTTACACGAGTACATCAACCCAAAGGGAGAAATGCATTCTTAGCTGTGTTTTGTAAAGGGCAGCACCAATTCTCTCCACTAACTAAGCACATGTTTCTGTTAACAGTTATTCATTGCATTCATGATATCCAAGATATCTTACAGGAAGTTTATTCTGGCTTACAGTTTCACGAGGATACCTACCGCTCATCATGAGAGGGAAGGCCCAGTGAAAAGAGACCACCTGGTCACACTGCATGAGTAGTCAGGAACCGAGAGACAGAAGGGTGTGGGGTTAAACTGTAAAACCTCACAGTCTGCAACCAGTGTCCTACTGAAAAGGGAATACTGGAGTGTTTTTGAGAAAGAGTCGTTCTCAGGTACCTGGAAGCTCCATGGCCACCAAAGCTGCCTTGAACCAACCAGTGGCTTTCGGTTTCTTGTCTTGTGAACTCAATGAGATTAACAGACCACAGAGGGTGGGTTTTAGAGGAGAGTTTATTATAGATTTATAGGTATAAAGATAGGAGCTTAAGGGGGGAGAGAGGAGAGATACAGAGATAGAAAAACAGAGATAGGGAAGGAGAGATACAGAGATAGAAAAACAGAGATAGGGAAGGATAGATAGATAGATAGATAGATAGATAATGTACCTAGGGTACACCCATAAAGCTGCTAGTATGAGACATTTTAAAGGTACTTATGACATAAATTGGATTGAGATATGAGGAAGCATTAGCTGTTCAATCCACTGGGCACAGCTAGATGTTCAGATCCTTCCTCTCCATGCCTGGGTCATGTGGATATGTATGGCCTTTACACAGAAGAAGCTCATTTAAGAGATATCAATGATAAGGGAAATAGAACTGTTTTCTTCTGCCAGTTCTTGCCTTCAGTAAATACATTATCAGAGCTACTCTGATCAGTTTCCATATTCAGATTTGTAATTCTCTAGCAAGTTTCTATGTCCTAAAGGTTCTACATCTTTCCCAAACAATCCCACGACTGGGGACCAAGTGGTCGAACATGTGGGGCAGTTCACATTCTAATACCAACACAGCCATCTATTCTCTTCAATTTAGGTTTTAATTTGTTAAATTTAGGGTTAGACGGATACATAAAGACACAGGGTGGTACACATTAACAGAGTATTATACAACTTTTTAAAATATTGCTTTATCATTTTACATCCTATGTATTATGTGTCTCTGTAGAAGGTATGTGTAAATGAGAGCAAGTGACCACAGAGGCCAGAAGTGTAAGATCCCCTGGAGCTGGAGTTATTCATGATTTTGAGGAGGTAGAGGTGGGTGCTGGGAACTGAACTCTGGTCCTCTATAAAAGCAGTACATGCTCGGAACCACTGAGCTCTCATCTCCAGCCCTCATGTATATTTTAATGCTTACATAAGTCATGTACTGATTAAATCAGGCTAAGTATAGGTATCTTCTCAAATCATTATTTTTTATATGTGAAAGCCTTTCCATAGCTTTCTGAAAAGCAAAATACATATTGATAGCTATCGCCATTATTGAGAGCAACATTGTGCAATAACACCCCAGAACTTCTTGTTCCCACTTAAATCTAACTTAGCATCCAGTGACCAAGCTTCTTTTTTCTCTCCCTTCCAGTCTCTTCAGCGTTTCCTAACGACAACACTCCTCCCAGATTACATAAGATGAATTTGTTTAGATTCCATGAGATAAGGCAAGAGATGTTTATCTTTTTGTGCATGGAGTATTTCACTTAATAATAATTACCACAAACACAAAAATAACATCTTGCAAAAATAGCAGGATTTTCTTTTTTATTCTTCAATATTATTTTATTATACATGCATCAAATTTAATTTATGTGTTCATAAGTTGATGGATATTAACTTATCTGAACTTTTCTTTTGTAACTAAGTTTTATATCTGACTGGGATTATTGGATTCTCTGACGTACCTATTTTAATTTTTATGTAATTATTTGTTCTTACTGTTTTCCATAATAGTTAGATTTTCCCCCTCATGTCTCATCTCAAAATTATTTATTTTTCCTATTTTTAACCAAAATGTTTTATCTTTTGTCTATTGGATGGTAGTTTTTTTAGTTGGTTCTAGGATGAAGTAACATCATTATAGCTGTGAACTGCTTTTTCCAGATAAATAATCATGTTGAACATCTTCTTCATTTATCTGATGACCATATTAACGAATCTTCTTTTGGGAAATCATATCAATTAACCAATAGTTTATTTGAAATTGGGTTATAATCTTCTAGTAAGTTTTTTGAGTTCCTCACATATTCTGGATGCTAACTCCTTTTCAGATGCAAAGTTAACACTATTTTCTCCAGTCTGGTAAATGGTCTTTTCATTTTCTTCCTTTGCAAAGAAGAATCTTTTTAATTTGTTCCAATTCCAGGAAATGCATAGAGAAATGTGTTTACATGATCCCTCATCTTTAGAAGGGAATAGAATAAATGCAAACACTTTTCTGCAAACTCTTGGTGTTGTCAAACTGCATAGGTCCCTTGTGACACCTCCCTCCCCTCCTGACAGACAGAGGGTCAGACTCATTGCTTCAGATTAATTCATAGTTGGCTACTGACACCCTCTCTTCACATATTTATAACCTGATGTCACTCTCAGTTCTGTTGCATTGGGTCCCTGTGTGGGAGATGCTCTGCCCTGTTGAATACTGGTCCAGATGCTACACAGTTGTGTCTACTGTCTCTGGTGGAGAGCATGTAAATAGATGTGAGTGGAATATGCAGCCTCCTTCTGTTTGATTAGCCACCTAAATTACTATTCCTCTCAAAATGCTATTCTTTTCTCTTAGTTTTGTTTAAATAGATCTTAGTTTATGAATGGATCACTAGCAATGAAAGTGCTTAGTTTATTTATATTGTTATTATTTTGTGTGTATAGGTGTTTTACTGAATGTATACCGGTTAACAGTGTGCATGTAGCACTCTCAGAAGACAGAAAAAGATCTAGAATTGCAGTTATAGATGGCTATGAGCCACCATATAGGTTCTGGGACTCAAACCCAGGCTGTATAGAAGAGCAGCCAGTGCTCTTAATTTCTGAGGCATCTCCCCAGCCCCCTTTGCTCATTAATTTCCTTTACAAAAATCATGCCCAGATTATTTCTGGGCTAATGAGGAATCTACAAATTATGTCACTCAGACCCCTAGTTAACATAGACATAAGGGTGCTGGTCTAAGCAAATTAAACAAACAAGCAAGCAAACAGGCAAACAAAGAAGGCACTAAATTAGATTCAAATTTCAAATAAGCAACACATATTTAGTATACAAACATCACAGACATTTAAAAGCACGTGGCATACTCCATTTTATCTGTTGACTCTGGGTTACATTTCTGATGATTTTCTAGCTTGTAGCTAGCCAGCTTTTACTTTTCTGAGTAGATAGACATATTTTTTAGACAGAGTCTAAACCTTCTTACAGATGTAGTGCATGTGTATGTTGACAGACTAAGATAAAATTTAAAGTTTTACTTGTTTTGAATGTTTATTTTCTTTTTAGTTCCTTTTACTTTATTTTCAAGATTTACCATTATCAAAACTTATTCCTTTTTAAAATGTATATGTGAGTGCCTATGTGAGTTCATGTGCTCTATGCATGTGCAGGGGCCTGTAGAAGTTAAGCAGATGGTCTCAGATTCCTAAGAGGAGCAAAGGAACTATAGAAAGGGAATTTTAGATGGCGAAGATTCAGGCCTACAGTATCACAGTGTGCCGGATATATTATACAGCATCAGGTAGCCAAGCTTGACAGCATGTGTTGCTAGACTTCTGGTTAAAGAAGCTCTTCATTGATCATAAACTATCATCCAATATTCCTAGTAGGGCTAGCCTTCTAGGATATACATAGACTACTAAGGGATCACTAGCAGTGGACTCCTTCCATGTTATAACTCAGGCTAGCTTTAATCTTGCTGTGTAGCTGAGGCTGTACTCGATCACTCGATCCTCTTGTCTCATCCTCCAAAGTGCTAAGATTATAGGCCTGCATCACCACAACTAGAAATATGTATTAATTTTTCAACAAGGGCCACAAATGCGCTTGCCAGCTAATGTACAGAGAAGGTGGAAGGTATTTCCGACCACCATGAGTATGAAGAAAGTCCAACATTTAGGAAGACTGGATGCTTCTATGGGGCTCTGCATAATTGTCTCAAGATTCTCAATAATATGCAGAGTCCTGAATGTTTTATTATGTGAGATCTTGTAGATTGTGTGACTGGCTCCAAATGCACTCTTTTTAGGTTTGGGGAGGCTTCTCACCATGCGGCAGTGAGTCATAGATGCACTTTCCTTCAAGTCAGGACCTTCACTTCACTTCCTTGACATATCCAGTGGGTTGTAAGTTAGGTGTGGCTATAGACCTATGTGTATTCAAAACGTCTCCCCTCTATCTCCTCCTCTAATGTCTTTCTTCATGTATCTTCATGCCTTGATGTGTGATTATGCTAAGAGCCTAGCTGAAATACCTGTATCTCTCTCCAACTTATGCTCTCTAACCCATCCTCTATAACAGTGTCAAACTCTGCCTGTTACCACTGGCTGTTTAACAGATAATGGTTTATTGGCATATAGCCACACTTATGACTTTGCCCATTGTTCATGACTGCTTTGTGATGTAACAGCAGAGCAGAGTAGTTGCAAAAGCTAGCCTATGATCCCAAAGCAGAAACACTAACTGCCTGGCCATTTGCAAGAAACACTTTGTGGTTCTCATCTTGTAGATGTGTTCCATCCATCAACCATGAACAGTCAATCTACTTGTTTTCCTATTTAACTCCTTGGTAGTATTCTAGTATGCCAGGTAAGCTCTAAGCTGTCCAACCTGGCATATCAAATTGTTGGTGGAGCCTTCTCTACTTCTTTATTCTCTCCATGAAAGCCAGAGACATCTTTCCACATGGGCACGTACTTAGAAACTCGATTTCCATGGGAGTGAGGAAGAGGAGCTGGGTGGGAAGTGAGAAGGAGAAACACAAACAGAAGGTAAGAACATTGTAATCAAGAAAATTCCCAAACACTGTCTTATAACTCGGGATACTATTATAAAACACCACAGGCTGGACACCTAAGACAACATACAGTGAGTGATATCTCAAATGTCAGGAGGCAGAAAGCCCAAGACCATGGTGCTGGCAGGTTCAGTGTCTGCTGAAACCACTATCCTGGCTTGCCTTTACATAGTGGTGCCACTCATTCCTCTTTAAAAACAGAACAAAATAAAACAAAACACTGAGTTCATTATGTGTGCCCTACCTTCATATAAACCCCACCTACTCAGACCAAACACTCTCAACTCTTAAATGTCATCACATAGAGCGGTATCCTTTCAATGCAGGAAGTGGGAAGGTGCACAAAACTCTTTTCATGACACTGGCCTCTCTGGGGACTGTATTCAATGAGAAGATAGGAAGAGGGCTATGTGAGAGTTTGTTTACCTACGGATTCTTGGTGCTTTTCCTACTTTCTGCTTGAGAACTGTCTCTCTGGGTGTATTGAATTCCAGGTGTTTCTTTAACCTCTGGGACTGTATCTCGGTCTTCTTATGGGCATCCTCTTTACTGTGTCTCTTGGACTAACGCTTTCCAGCCTCTCCAGATCTCACTGAACTCCCATTAGCTTAGCCCTAGATTCACAGGTTAAGGTTTTTCTTTTCTGCGATCCATTAAAGCTCCTTTTAACGCCAAGTACCTAATGACAGCACTTTGATCTTTCTCTCCAACTTTATCTATTTTATTTAGTAAATCAATGAAAATGCTTATCATACAGTGAGTTACTTAGGTTGTGCTTGTTACCATTATGGTACGAAAAGGGGGGGAATTATCTAACATACTGGTGTGCTTTTACAAATGATTTCCTGATAAATTAATAATTTGACTTTCATGCAAAAATGTCTTGAGCAATAGAAATTAAATTAGGAGTCAAAATGAGGTTTGTGTTTAAAATAATCTTTCTTGTCAATTTTATAGGCAAATTTGAATATCATCTGACTATTTTACTCATGGGTATGTTATTTAAATATTCATGATATAGAAGAGCTGTACTTAATATCCCAGATTATATAGCTGGATATAATGACTACTTATAAATAACAAAGAGGCACTATAGGCAAATGCCATGCAGGTCAGGCTTACAGCTGTGTATCATCAGTTGTTCCGTTGCCTGTCAGAGCCCCATGGGCTTAAAGATAAAACTGTGGAAGCAAGATTTCCCTCTGTGAAAAGTATAATTTATGATCATTCCAACACACTACTAAAGTGCTTCACATGTAGAATTTAGACATTATAAATTGTTACCCAAACAGAAAAAAGCTCTTTGGTGAAAAAATACACTAAAAATAAAATATACTTCTAGCAAGGATAATCTATCACCTACTGTGACAAGACATCTCTGCGTACTGTGTGTACACACACATTGGATCTTTGCTGGTGCCATGCTATCAGTAAGGAGAGGAGCTTAGGAGGGTAAGGCTGTGTGTCATAGGCAGTGGGCCCGGAAGTCAACCTCAGGCTGTTTCCAGAACCTCCATATTAGATTTATTTATTTCTTTTTGAGACAAGGTTTCTCTGTACATCCATGGCTGTCCTAGAACTCATTCTGTAGAATAGATTGTCCTCCTAAGTAAAGAGATCTACTTGCCTCTGCCTCCTGAGTCTTGGGATTAGAGGTGTGCAATAGCACTGCCTGCCTAGGACTTTATTCTTAAAGTAAATATCTGCTTGATATTTTACAGTGAACGAAAACCAAAACAGCACTCACTTCTGCAACTCAAGAGACACACGTCCTCGCTGAATGGCCTTTATAAGTTTGCATGTTGATCATTTCCAATGAGCTTGGATTCCTAAGAAAGGCTAGAAAGAGAAACCATATGAAAGGCTAGAGAGGTACGTCAATGGGTAAAGTGCTTGCTGTGCTAGTCTGAAGGCTGAAGTGGAAAACAGATCCCCGAGACAAGCTGGCTAGCTAGCTCAGCCTAACCTGCAGGCTCTGGGGTCAGTGAGAAACTGAGATGCCCTGACTCAGAAAATAAAGTAAGAAGTGACTGATAGAGAAAGATACCCATGGTCACCTGCTAGCCTCCACAGACATGTGCACCTGCACACACATGCATGGATAGACACATGAATATGCATACATGAACACCATAAACACATACACATGCAAAAAGAGGGAATGTGATGTTTAAACTTTGGATTTTTATAATTAATTTTTCTCATCTACTGATGAGAGAAGAAAGTTTTTTCTTGGATTAAAACAATACCTTTTCAGGCTCATTACACTAAGCAAGAAAAGAATATCAGCCATTCAACATGTAAGCAAATCAGGGATATGATGAGAATATTTAATTTATATCTTGTTGAGTTTGGATTGAATTTCACAATAGGCACTAAGGCTCCACAAGGCAAAATGCTTTGTTCAAGGTCACATTTGTACTGGGCCCTCGGGTCCATAGAACCTGATCTGTATGTAGTCTTCCTGCATTTTAAAAGGCATTAGGTCACCAAGGCTGGTGAAGAACATGGATTTGAATAGTCCGTACATTGTTTTCTTGCTCTGTATCACCTGATAGTCACTGTCACCTGCCCCACAGCACATGCCCTAGTGTTTCCCAATGTGGAAAAACCCTCTGTTGCCTGGCTAGAGTAATAATATTATGATTCTTTTTTTTTTTCTATACATCTCTAAAGGTCTTGAAAGGTTAACTGAACAGCCTGCACGTCTGAATCACTCCCTCCAAGCCCTATATGTCCAGCTTCCTCGCCTAATGGGAAAGGTGTTCATTTGAAAGAAAACCCACATTTGCTGCAGTCTGATGCTACACTGGATCTTCATTCCCATCACTACCGCATTTGACATTGTTTTCTTGAAAATGCTTCTTCTTTTACATCCCATGACCCAGTCATTTCCTGGAGTCCTCCTACCTCTGTGTTACTTCTCAGTTTTCATATTTGGTTCCTCTTCTGTCTCTTTCTTATTGAGCACATATATGTGTTCTGCCTTCATTTTTCTGCTTATAAATTCTACATTTGAGTCAACCCACCATCTTCTATAGCACCAATTATCAAAAAAGTTTTTGGTTGTCTGACTCATATATCTCTTTGATTGGATAATTCAATCAAATCTGACTCTATTATATACGTATTTAACAATATATCAGCTAACCTTTATGGATCTGTGATCTATTACATCTTTTCAACAATTCCATGAAATTGTTTAGGAAAAGATGGCAGTGTTTCATACCTCCTATTATGTTTTAGGTAAGTGACGCCCCCTGCTCCCCAAACTTCATATGTACAGCCTGGGTCCCCACGCTGCAATGCTAAGAAGCATAGTGAACCCTTAACAACTGAGACCTTATGAAAACACATAGGTCATTGAGTGCAAGAATCTGGGGGCTCTGATGGATCTCTCTGCCTGTCTCTCTGTCTTCCTCCCTCTAAGCATTGTGGCCCAGGATGTAGTAAACACTAACTTCAAAATATGCTTCTGCCATTTCCATCCACCACTGGACTCAGAGGATACACCAGGGAGCTGCCTGATCTTGGATTTGAACTTTCAGCTTGTGAGCAGCACCAACTTTTTTCTCTCTCTAAGTTTATTGCCCATATAATTTTACATAGTAACATGAAGATGATTAATATGCTCCCAAAGCTTAAAAGCCAGCAGATGACTATAAATATTCCATGATCCTCAGTCTCTACGTTGTTTTGGGAATCATGGCTATTTGAATTCTTTGCTAGGAACCCCTGAACTTTCACTATTAAAATGGTGGCTGTAAATAACATTTTTCTTTCAAACTACAATAGAACTCCAGCTGAGAGCAGTTTTTTCTTTAATGGAGCTACAAATGTCATATAAAGTATTGTACATATTAAAGTGTATCATTTAATAAACCTTGGCGCATATATATATATATATGAAACTATCATCATATTCAATATAGCATACTTGTCCACCATTGCCAAGATTTCTCCCATCTATTAATCCCCTATGAATGATGTCAACTCCATCCACCCAGGGGTAGCCATTGATTTCCTTCCCATTACTGAAGACAATAATCTTCGTGAGTTTTATACTAATGAAATCATAAGTATGTTCCCATTTCTCATTCATTCATTCATTCATTCATTCATCCATTCATATTTTATGTGTTTTGTATGTATTTATGTGTACCGTGTGTGTGTATAGTGCTCACAGAGGCTAAAAGAGAATGTCAGATGCTCTGGGATTGAAGTTACAGACCATTAAGAGCTCTCATGTGTAGGCTAAGATTCAAATCCAGGTCTTCTGAAAAGGCAGTGAGTGGCTTTAATTGTGGAGCCCCCTCTCCAACCCCTATTTGTCAGTTCTCATTAGTCAGACTACTTATTTGAGATTCACTCAAGTTGAATTTAATAGTAACTTATTTCTATTTTTACTAAGTAGTATTTCATGATGTAGTGGACCAAAATGTGTCCATTTCTCTGGATGGATGATAGATGTCTGATTGTTTTCATTTGGTGTTGCTATAAATCACCTTGATATAGAGAACTGTGTGGAGTTATCTTGCATAGCCAAGAGCTGAATTATTTTATATTTTGAAAAATTGTAGGAAACTTTATATTATGGTTATACTTCTATACACTTCTATCCTAAATATGAGGATTCCAGTGACTCAACAGTCTTACAGCAACAAGTATGGTCAGTATTTTTTATCTCAAGTATCTTAACAGGAATATACTATTATCTTTCTAGTGTGCATTTCAAAGTGGTAAGTTAGGCAGAACCTGTGATAATGTGTTTCTCTGCAATCTGGAAGTTGGTCCAACAGTCCCTTAACATATATTTTGCATTTTAACAACTAAAATTCTTATTCCTGGGCTTTAAGCATCTTTGTCCTACCAAAGCACAACCACAGCTAGATCTCATTTGGAAATGCTTCCTTCCAGTGTAACTTTATTATCTTAACAGTGGCCTTTGGCCGGGCCTTAATCCTAGCACTCGGGAGGCAGAAGCAGGCGGATTTCTCAGTTCGAGGCCAGCCTTGTCTACAGAGTGAGTTCCAGGACAGCCAGAGCTACACAGAGAAACAAAAACAAAAAACAAAAAAACAGTGGCCTTTGAATGCAAAAATATTACAAATCAATAAAATAAAATTGGTGTTTAATTTGTACAGTTCTTTGAAAACTCTGGATATATTAATATATTTATAAGAAGCTATAATTTTTTTGTCCAGCTCTCTTGAAGTTAAGGCCCAGTTCTTCCTCCCAGCCCCATACTCCAAGAAATGAGAATAAGACTCAAAATATAATTACAAATACCTTGGCCCTATAGCTGGGCTCCTTTCTGACTAGTATCATTACTTGAGATAACCCATTTATTTTAACCCACATTCTTCCATGTGGTTGATTACCTAGGATCAGGTACCACATGTCTGCTCCATTACATCTTCCCGGGAGAATCTCTGGCCTGGCCTTATCCCAGAATCCTTTCTGCCTGAAGGATGTCCCACCTCTCTTCCTCACCTCAACCATAGGCCATGCATAGGCTTTTTAATTGACAGGTTGCATCCATACAATGTGTAAGACATTCTGTCTACTTGGGTCTGCTTTCATTTCTCCTTTATAAGGATTTTGTTGTTATTTTGGTTTGTTGTTTGTTTCTTCGTTTGTTTGTTGTTACTGTTTGTGTTTGTGTTTTGTTGTCATTGTTGTTGTGTTTTATGCGACATGGTCTCATGATGATCTTGCTTTTCTTTGCTTGATCTTGCTCTATAAGCCACACTTACCTTCAATTCCCAGAGGCCTGCCTCTGCCTTCTGAGGTCTGGGATTGAACTCATGCACTGTAGTAGAATCACTTTAAGCTTACAAATAAACGAGACTCAGACAATGGTTATTTTATTTGGCTTTGACAGTTACTCGGGAAGGGGGGCACTTAACCCCTATTTTACTCTGTTACCTGCTGACCTGACTGCCTCCTCAGTGGTGTACTCTAGAAGTTGCTGTTTCTCTAGGCCGTACGTTTATGGTCCATCTCTTTCCATGGTGGCTTCCTCCTCTCCTCTCCTTCTTCCTCTTTTGCTTCTCCCTCCCCAGCCAGGTGACCTAAAACCCACCAACCTCTAATCACTCCAGTAAGTGACTGTAGCCAATTTTATTTAAGCCAAAAGTTTTAAATCAAGGAGCATGGTTTGCACAACAAAAACTTGTAAACCTAAGATTTTCTCCTAAGTCTAGACCTAGCATTACAATACACAGCAACAGACCAAGCCTCAACAATGCACTAGCTCCACATCCAGCTAGTATGCTAACTATTTTTTTTTACCTTTCTCTAATTATTTTCTAATCTATCCTGATATTTCTGCTTTAACTCGTTGTTTAAAGGTATATTTAAATTATATAATTATAATTAAATTAATAAATTATTTGATTTCAGTAAAACTTCCAATTTTAAAGTTTTCCCTTTATTATTAGCAACTTCACCATAAGATTGGAGAAGGTACTCTGCATAATATCTTTTTATTAAATTTTTTGTTGTTGTTTTTGGTTTGGGGTTTTTTTTGTTTTGTTTTGTTTTTCGAGACAGGGTTTCTCTGCATAGCCCTGGCTGTCCTCCTGGAACTCACTCTGTAGACCAGGCTGACCTCGAACTCAGAAATCCACCTGCCTCTGCCTCCCAAGTGCTGGGATTTAAAGGCATGCACCACCACTGCCCGGCATTGTTGTTGTTTTTCAAGACAGGGTTTCTCAGTGTAGCCTTGGCTCTCTTAGAACTCACTGTGTAGATCAGGCTGGTGGCCTTCACAGAGATCTGCCTGCCTCTGCCTCCTGATGGCTAGGATTAAAGGCATATGCCACCAATTCCGGGATTTTTAAAAAATCATTAACACATAGTTGTACAGATGAATGGGAGTCATTGTAACTTTTCCACATGTGAAACATGTCCATTCACTCTCTTTACACTCTCGGTTCCTTTTCCCCTCTGCCAGCTCTGATTCTTCCTCCCAATGCTCTTCCCAGAATCTGGTGCTTCTTCCACTTTCAGGTCATCTTTGAAAGGCACCCGTGGGCCTTTAGAAGGAATGTTCACTGTTAGATTGGGTGTTGTGTGTACATAGTCTTACAGGTTTCTTGTGTTGTCCCGATCTGCCTATATTTCCTAGTTTAACTTCTGCCTGGATGTTCTGAGCGTTAAAGAGAATCGGAAAGTGAAACCTCCAGCAGTTTTATACAATTATATTTCTTCCTTTAACTGTCAATTTCTGCATAATATATTCTGATATTTAGTTTTTTGGGACACTTCTAATGTTTAACACTGTTATACTTTCTTACTGTATTGGTTTATAATAATGTGCAACCTCCTTTATGTTGCTTGTACGATTTTTAAATATATAATCTGTCAAATGGTAGTAAAACTACCCCACGTTCTATTTTGGTGATTATTTACCTGAAATATCTTTTTCCACTCTTTCACTTTCAATCTATTTACAGCTCAGAATCTAAAATGAGCTTCTTTTATTCAGTGTACAATAGATCATATTTTTCAGTTCATTCTGCTGATCTATGTCTTTTGATTTCATAGTTTGATTAATCTCTAGTTTAATTACTGGCAAAGGGGTCTTCTGTTATTTTGAGTTTTGTTTTCTTTATGTTTTAAAAACAGTTTTGTTCCTTATTTGTTGTATTACTAGACTCTTTTTTTAAATGAAATCTTTTCATTTCCTCTGTGTGTTTCTGGCTATTACCCCTCTGATTACCACGAGGATTACATTAGTATTATAAAGTTTCGGTACTGTAACTTTATGTTACATCACCTTGAGTTTAATACTACACTACCCCCTTCCCTTTTAACAGCGTCACCTCTATCCTTTCGAGCTCTTGATGTGACAAACTTATTATGATAAATTATGTACCCTAAAGTTTTAATTCATTAGTCTAGTTAGCTATATATTAAACTGTGAAACTACAAACCAAAATTATAATACTAAGTTTTAGGCTAATAATTGTTTTCCTTTAAATGCATTACTCTCATAAATCAATTGGAAAACAAAAGGTAGATTTGCACAGATTTCGTTTTACAATCCACCTTGCATCTGCTTTTACAGGGATCTTAGTTTGCTAAGATCCTTAAGATCTTAAGATCCACCCTTTAGGTGGCCATCTGGTGTCTTTTCATTTCAAGCTGAAGGATTTACTTGCATGTTTCCTGCAGGCTGAATTTTAGATCTTCTTTATCTAGCAATGTCACATTTTCTTGCTCACTATTGAATGACAGTTCTACTGGGTATAAAACACTTAACTGACAATTATTTTTCTATTACCACTGGTTTCTAGTTTCTGAGGTTTCTGTAAGAAATCTTTTGATAATTTTGAGAATTTCAGGTATATGACAATCACTTTGTCTCATTGACTTCATATTCTCCCTTTATTGAATTTTAGAGATTGACTACAGTGCATTTTATATGTGTCAACTTTAGGTTACTTTACTTGAGTTCATTGTATTTTATGGATGTTTACTATATTGACTAAATTCAGTAATATGGACCACAATTTCTACAAATAACCCTTTGTCCGTGTTATTTCTTTCCATGAGTTTGTAAAATTGACTTTAATTTTTTTTATTTTTGTCTTTTAGATTTGATTGTTTTTATTTTGATCTTTCTAAGTTCTTTAGTATTTTGTAAAATCTGATCAGAGACAGATTTTTATTAAATTCCTCTAATGACTTTTAGTTTCCGTCATTGTGGTATGATTTTATTTATAGACTCTTTTTGATTGCTTCTTTAGTTCTATTTTTTGTTGTTGATACTTTCATTTTGTTCATGGACACTTTCTTGACTTTTAATTTTTATTGCTCTGCTCAAAGAGCTCCTAGTTTCACTGATTTTCTGTATTGTTCTCCTATCTCCTTCTGTAGTGATTTCTGCGTTGACATTAATTTACTTGCTTATGTTGGGTTTTATCTGCCTCTCATTTAAGTTTTTTTTAAAGTTGAAGTTGTTAGCTTGATACTATTTTCTTTGATGTAGGTATTTAATGGATAACCTCCACTAGTCACTAAATAAGGAATTCACAAGACTTGGATTTTTTTCCTCAGTCAGTAGTTTCATGTTTTATCTTTTTTTTTCCCTTGACCAATGACATTTTTGTGCTTAGTTTTCTATTTAAACACATAGAAATTTTCTAAATACATTTCTATAGTTGATTCATAATGATTTATTTTCAAATGACTCAAAATCATTTATCTTATTGTAATTTTAAAACATTTTGTAGGTATTTTATGGCTTAGATTATAATGTATTTTGATGTATGTTTTGTGTGATTGAGAATGCATGTTCTAGTGTACTATTTGGAGTGGTTTAACAGTCAAATAGATCAAATTTAATGATAATGGTGTATATGTATTCTGTGTACTTAGTTGTAGCAGAGTTTGTGTTACATTGCTTTGCTCCAGATAGAACGTGAGCATCTGCCCAGGAGCCATCTTTGGATCTGTGAATGAAAGAAACACACACACACACACACACACACACACACACACACTACTTTACTTTTTGAAATGCCTTGCCTACCTCAAAGGCTGGGCACTCTTAAATCCTTCTCTGTTGCCTCAGGCCCAATTGTGGAAGTGACCAGTGGCCACTTACCTGAAATTTTATACTGCTGGTTGGCCTTATCTCCTGCTGCTCCTGTGCTCCATCCTTCTTCCTTGCATCATGACAATTCTCCATTCCTCTCTGTGTCCTAGCCTGTGCAACAATAAGAGTCTCACCCTATGTCCCTTTGGCCAATCATTATCCATTGGCATCTTTATTGATCGATCAAGAACCAATAGGGGACAAGGACCTTTAGCGTTTGGACACGCACATTCCCGATTGAATCAAAGCACCAGAACCAATCTCCAACACTTAGTGATTCCTAACTGCCTTTCTGTCCATTCTTGAGTAGGTAATGCTGAAGTAATCTTCAAGGATATGCCCATGTTTCCATTTCTCATTGCCATTCTATCATTTTATGCTACATATATTTGAAATTCTAATCATATGCATACATTATGTCGTAAACAACCCCTTTGTCATTGCAGAATCTTCAAAGCACAATTTCCTTTACTGAAATAAAATGCTGATGATCGTAATGTAGCCATTGCAGCTTTTCTTTTAATCAGTACTATTTGTCCTACTTATTTCAGTTTATTACTTTAAGCTGTTTTCATCTATTTAAAACTCTTATTTGTCTATATGAAGTGTGTGTGTCTGTGTGTGTGTGTGTGTGTGTGTGTACGATGTGTGTATATGATGTATGTATGTGTGTATGTGTGTATGATGTGTGTATGGCACATGCATGTATATGATGTGTGTGTGTATGTTTGTATATGATATGTGTGTGTGTGGTACATGCATATGTATGATGTGTGTGCATGTGTGTATGATATGTGTGTGGGGGCACATACATGTGTATGATGTGTGTGCATGTGTGTATGATATGTG
>JADRCH010000079.1:5523428-5562615 GCA_019843965.1 Rhynchomys soricoides | reverse complement strand
GGGCACATACATGTGTATGATGTGTGTGCATGTGTGTATGATATGTGGTGGGCACATGCATGTGTATAATGTGTGTGCATGTGTGTATGATATGTGTGTGGGGGGCACATACATGTGTATGATGTGTATGTGTATATTTGTGTATGATATGTGTGTGGTGGGCACATGCATGTATTATAGGGAACACACAGATATCAAAGCTTAATTATTGGGATTTCATTATTTCCTCACACTGTGGGATCCAGTGATCAAACTAGTGTCATTTGTCTTGTGTCTGCAGAGCTTTCCTCTCTGAGTCTATTTGCATCCTTCTAAAGTTTAATTATTCTAGGCTATAAGTACTTAGATTTTATATTCAACATGACAGCATTTCTTTTAGGTTGTGTGCTGGTATTATTTACATTTAATGTGACTATTAGTATCATGAGATTTAAATGCCATTTTCCTACTCATTATTTTTCTTCATTCTTTTACAAATAATTTCAAATAACAGAATATATACACACACACACACACACACACACACACACACACACATACTTACCTATCCAGCTCCCATCATTACCTGCATCTTTTCTTCATGCTGGTTCATATTTTCACCTTCTCTCATTATATTTCTGCTGAAACACTGTTTGACATGGGTCTGGCATGCAGATCTGTATGGCTGGCATACAGGTAATAAATTCTGTCATCCTCACCTTTTGAGTTTGTAAAGCACATTATTCTTATTTTTGAACAATATATTGACTGGGTATGTAACCCTGGACTGACATTTTTTTCTTTGTACTTCAAAATGCTACTTTTTCACTTGCATTGTTTATGAAGAGAAATTTGCTGTAATTATTACTTTTTGTTCGTCTATATATTATTACTGTTTTCCCCCTTTGGATATTTTTAATGTTTTTTCTATTATGTATCTTGAGCAGTTTGATTATTACATGGCTTGTGATCATTTTGTTCATGATCTTCTGTGCTGGGATTTCATTGAACTTCTCATATACGTGTTTCGTATCCCTAGTCACATTTGAAGTTGTGAAATCACTTTTCTTCATGTATTTTTTCTGCCTGCCTCATTCTGAGGATTCAATGCATTTTTGATTACCTAAACTTTTATTCCCACACCAACAATGACATACAAATTTTCAAAATCATTTTTTTGTTTGTGTTTTATTTTTAAAATTTTAATTTCTGTAGGTTTAAGTTCAGTAAAGAGTATTCATTAGTCTAAGAATATTTTAAAATTCACATTAATTTTAGCTTACATTTGGGCTAGATTTCACAGTAACTATAACCATGGATTTCTATGCTTTTACTCTTTTCAATGAAGAGACAGACTCTTGCTTTGTAGCCTGGGGTATAAACATTACCCTTGATACATGAACTTCAATAAATAAGGGCGATTTTATACAATCCATGGACAAAACTCTACAGAAAAACAAAGATATTGAAATGCGTCAATGGAATAATAACAAATATGAAAACATAAAGATGCAAAATAAATAATGGGGCTTAAAATACATTATTTTTTACATAGTACTTTGCAGTTTAGAGGGCATACCTGTTAGAAGGAAGATAGCATAAAAATGAGATGATAATAAGATCTTTTTAAACAAAAAATAATACGTTTTACTTATGTGCCTGTTCCTACAAGTGGGTTTAAAGTGTGACATATGGATCTTGTCATACTGTAGGCATGATAATGTAGGATGCATAGCCTTTTACTTATTTTTAAAAGATTCTCTATGACACGAAGAGTATGTGATAACCTCTGTAAAAATATCTTCTGCTGTGCAGACTTTCCAAGAAAAGAAAGCTGGCTTGTCGACATTTGTAACTAGCAAAGGCAACTGAGGGAGACATTGCCTGGACCTCAGAGTGCCAATCATAGACAGAAATAGCAAAAATCTCACAGCAAGGGTCAAGGTTAATTAAAACATTGCACTTTGAACAAGTAACCTTGGAGTAGTATAGTGACAAGGGATTATCTCCAATTAGTGAATTAATTTTGAAGACAATTACCTATGCATGGATTACTTTGGTTTACCATCAGTAAAATTTACAGATCAGATGATGGCACACACGACAAATGGGGGGAAAGAAGAAAGAAAGAAAAAGATAAAAGCCTCTTGCAGGGGCAGGGATGAGAAAATCCAGTTAATTGCTGTAGACTACAATTTCTGTTAATACCCTAGTGAGAATAAGTTGAAAGCAGTACAGAAAATGTGATCGTTAAAATTGTGTACTGTCTCTACAAGACAGTTGGTGTATTTTTATATTTACACAAATTGTTTAGCAAATATATTATTCTACATAAAGGCATCCTTTTTCCCCTGACAAGCAATATTATTAGTTTTACATAAATTCATAGTAAAATAGTAACCTTCAAGTAGGGCCTTAAGATGGTAAAACTGTGGGTCCAAGTGACAGCCTTCAAACAAATTTTGATATTTAAGTAGGAATATCTTGTTAATTTATAAACTTGTCCACATAGATAGACCGTTTCGCTGATAAAATGGCTGCAGGTGGCTAGTTCTTTTCTGTCACATCCTGTGGTAATCACAATGTCAGGGTAATCAGAAAGGGCTTTGGGATGATTCCCAGGAAAGGGGATGGCTCATTCAGAGGATTCCGACTGTAAAAATTTTGGAACTCCTTATACTACAAACTCAACTTTCTGTTATCCTCTCCATCATCAAATGTACACACATACATAGCGCTGAAGGAACACTCGTGTCTGAGTATATGATGTTAACCAAACAGCTATGGTCCTTTTTTTTCAAGAAGTTTTAGTCTTTTAGGATGTTGTCCATAAGGAGGAGCTTGGGAGTTGCACAGACAATAAATAAACATTATATGTTTTAACAAGGAGGAATATCAAAATTAGACTTTTGTTTATTAATCCTTTCTCTCTCTCTCTCTCTCTCTCTCTCTGTATGTGTGTGTTTTGCTAAGGCTAGTGCTCTGTCACTAATTTAAGCACAGAGCCCGCTGACTTATTCTTACAATATTTTCTAAAGACCTTCTTTATCTAGTTTTGATTATATCATGAAAATACTATAGAGAATTAATAATGGGGGTGAGGAAATCAACTACTGCAGTGTTCAAAACAAAGACAGAGACAGTTGGAGCTGAAAATGAGGGTAAGGAAAATAGGCTTTGAGGTGAAATTAACTGGACATGGAGACAGAAGGAACCTCTTTGTACTGAAATAAAATGATAATAATCTCACAGAACGTTTGACACTGGAATCAAAACAAGATACAAGACTAGAATGCTTACTTATATGCATAATACTCAACATTTACTTAGCAATACCACCTAGAAGGAGGAGGAGGAAGAGAAAGACGTAAACACCAGGAGACCTTGCTATAGTGGACAACATAATATTTTATGTTTTTCCTTGAAACATAATAATGACACTGAAAATGAGAAACTTCACAGGATTTTAACAGAGTAAACAAAAGAAGATACCCAAACTGGAAAGATATCTTGGGAAGTGCGATGCTCTTTCTTTTCCATTAAAGGATAATTATCATTTTGAAACTGGACTATGGGTGAATTCCAAAATGTAGCTAATAAACTTCCCTTGAATCATGTAACTTTGTGTGGGAAGCAAGTATCAGTCACAGGTACTGTGATGCTGTCTAATGAGAATTTCCTAACTCCTTGTCTTTGACCACCCACAGCAAATTATGAAGAAGTCAGCAACTTCCTTTTTTGGTCATTCTCTGTGTCTCTAGCTTCTCTAGAGAACTTGTTCTTATCAGTAGGTACTAGGTGCATAAACCCAGGCTTCTGCTGTAGGAGGGTCTAGAAAAATCCTTCCTACCTGACAGGAGAGATGAGTTACCTATCCCCTCCTAGTCCTCTTCTCTTTGTGCTCTTAGCCTCCCTCTCCCCCTCCCCTCCCCTCCCCTCCCCTCCCCCTCCCCCTCCCTCTCCCTCCCTCCTCCCTTCCCCCTCCCCCTCCCTCTCCCTCCCCCCTCCCCCTCCCTTTGTATTCTTTCTCTTGTTACACTGTGAGAATGGCTTTACTTCCTGCTTATGCCCTCTGACATTTGATCCTTGAGCTACTTGAGAACTTTAATAATGCTGTTTGGGTGTCTCCATTCAAATGTGACAATCCGACATTATACTTGCTTGGGACAATACTTTAGTTTATTTTCTGCTACTCTAACAGAATACTTGATGCTGGATAATTTTATAGAGAACAGAGATTTACTTTTTCCCAGATCATGAGACTTGATCATGAGTTCAAGTCAACTACAGTTAGTGAGAGCTTTCTAGATATGTTCTAACATTGTGAATAAATAAGTGGAAGAAGAAAGTGAATGCCTTGAATTTCTTGAAGGCTTCTGGGCTCTGATTCTTCAAACCCCCAAAGCCTCTACAGAAAAGCACCATTTCATTAACATAACAATTCAAATTCTAAATCACTCATTTAGAAGGCACATTCTCCTCATGGGAGACAATAAACTGTGGATAAAACTGATGCACTATTTCTAGGTGTCAACATCAAAAAGTACTATAGAATCACAAACTACCAACCAAAGAAGTTGATGAGTCAAGACCACAAGTCAATTATCCCAATGTTCTTATTTTAAAAATACAGAAATATCTTCAATTTTGAAGGCACAGTTGGTAGGACTTTCTGTTATGCCTTCATGTTGTTCATAGTGTTTGGAATCTAGTCTGTCAATTTAAAAAGGGAAATAAATGGAAATAAATGTCAGATTTAAAATGGAATAAATGCCAAGAATGGCAAAATAAAATGAATGTAGTTGAATGATCCAATTTAAGTTAAAAATTGATGTTATATGATCTAATAAACTAAATTTTTATTTGTTTGTTTGTTGAGATAGGCTCTTATACTGTTGACTAGGCTGGACTGGAAATCTTTATGTAGGCCAGGACTCAAAACACATAGTAATCCTCCTGCCTAAGCCTCCCAAATACATGGATTACAGTCATGAAACATCTTGTCTATCTAAAAACGTTAGATTTTTGTTGTTATTTGGCATTTAGGACATTTTCTTAATAAACAAGGAACTATGTAATAGAACAAGGTGCAGGGCAAGTTGCTTTTTTTTTCTAAATTACTTTTCAATGTTACTCTAGATAAAATTGTCTATGATTTCTTCATGTTTTTTAACCTGTGAATAATCACTTACCTATATATCCAAGGTTTCTGTAAAAGCTGAACATGTGATCCACATGAAGCATTCAATGCAGGGACCTGGGACAGGCTAAGCAGGAGATAAACTAGCATGAATATCAAATTTCCATCTGAAGTGAGAAATGAAAAATTCCAATGTATACAAAGCAACTACAAATCTAAATCATTGTTTATTAAACATCATGTTACTTTAAAAACAGATGCGGTGCAGGAAACTGATTCTGGGAAAGTAGATGTTTACCCTCTTCCAAATACAGCTGCTGATAACATAGCATTTGCAGCCAAAACAATGCCCACTATAACAGTTCCTGAAATAATTTGAATAATATCAGAGAGTATTCTTTTTGCATAGGTTTGAAATCAAGAATTGAGCATTAATATCAAAAGTCAAGAAGCTTTACTGTTTGCATAAGAATTTGAATAAATATCAAGTAGAACTAAAAGCAAATAAGGATTCAGATACTCTCCATACCACAGAGCAGATCTGCTATATTCTGTTAGTCTTTTTGAGAATTTTTTTTAATCTATGTCTGTCTGTTGTATATGTGCTCGTGTGTAGTGCCTACAGAGACCAAATTAAGGCAATGGATTCCCTGGCGCTGGACTTACAGGCAGTAGTGAGCCTCTTATGTGAATGATGGGATCTAAACCAGATCCTTTGAAAGAACAGCAAGTGCTTCTAAGTGCTGAGCTATGTCTCCGTCTCCAGCTCTTTTGCTAGTCCATTGTGTTACAGGATAGCTAAAATCAACAGTGGATTCTCCCATCCTTTGGACGCATTCCTAACCTACATTTTTGGGCTTGGACAATTAGACAAACAGCTTTTGTAGTCATAGATATTAGCAGCTGTGTTTCTAACTCTGGTCCAGTAACCCAACAAGAACTCTGAGAATCACTGGAGGGTTTAAGGATACATACTTGTTCCATTAAAGCCTGAATGGTTTTCACATCACAGTTGCAGATCCAATGGAGCAGGAGAGCAAGGGCTGCAGGATCTTCAGAGCAAGCTTTAAGAACCTGGCTTGGCACCATTCTCCAAGCTGCACTTTTATCTGCCACTCAGTTTGGAAGGCAGATCAGTAGCTGGCCTTTGAAGAACTGCAGAATGTCAAGAGAGAAATAGTTCCTGCCAATGTATATTGATTGGATAATTGGCGCAAGCAAGAAACTAACTTTTGCTCCCTAAATCTCTGAGATGATGATATGTACCCTGTACTTCACAAGCTACCTAACGTTGACTCAACCCTTGATACAGGGTGGCCTAACCCTCTTTTCCTCATTTAAGGAAGTTACACAACCCAAACTAGCCCTGCCAGAGTGCTTAGTAAAGATCTCTACTTGAAGTCTAGGTAACAATAACAAAATAGGTTTTTGAATACCCAAGTACAGAGGCCACAGCATAATCTCGTTTATTGTAAATTTTTTCCTTTATTGAAAATAGATTGTTTTAATAAATATATCCTGATTATTTCCCCTCCCTCTACTCACAGGTCCTCCCCCCCCACATCAGAATACTCCCCCTTTCTGTCTATCATTAGAAAGCCAACAGAATTCTAAGGAGTAATAATAAAACAGAATACAGTAAGAAACCCCAGACAAACACATCAGACTAGGATAAACCAAACAGAATGGAAAGAGCTCTCACCCAAGCACAGAACAGAGAAAGATGCAGAGCTCCTGTGGTTCGCACACTCAGGAATCTCATAAATGCACTAAACCTGAAGGGACACTATAGAAACAAAGGATCTATAGAGTAAAACAAACTCATTATTTAATTCATTAGAAATAAAAAGTACAAAAAGAAGGCTGGTCCAACATTATGACAACACTGAGACAGGAAACCTCCAAAGATGCCCAGGAGCTTGCTTTTTTTGGCTGTCTCCTGCTGGGCATTCAGCCAACCCTGAAGAGTGTGTCTCCCCCCCACCCCCCACCCCGCAGTGAGGCTCTTGTGTAGATAACTACTTTTTTCATTTGCAAGTGGCCATTAATTGGAAATTTTGCTTCTTGGTTACAGATGGGGGTGTGTATCCACTTCTAGCACTCTAGTCTGGTGAAGATATGTGCAGGCCCTTTGTGTGCTGCTTCACCCTGAGTTCATACGTATGTCAGTCCTACTGTGTGTAGAAGGCCTTGTTTTCTTGGTGTTCTGCATCCTCTCTGGCTCCTACCCTCTTTCTGCCTCCTCTTCTGTAAGGTGCCCTGAACTCTGAGGGGAGGGATTTGATAGAGACATCCCATTTAGGGCTGAGTATTCAAAGGTCTCTGCATAGTGTCTAGCTGTGGATCTCTGTATATGTTCCTATTTGCTGCAGGAGAAAGCTTCTCTAATGATGGCTGAACAAAGCATCGATTTACAAGCATAACAGAATGTCATCAGGACTCATTTTATAAGTATCTTTTTTTTTTCTTGAAGGATAGCATTTGGTTTCTTGCTAGCTCACTGGGCTATCCAGTCTCCTGTTCTTGGTCCCTAAAGCAGCATCAGATATGGGTTTCAACTCATGGAGTGGTCCTTAAGTGAAATCAGATCTTGGTTGGTTTCTTCTATAAGATTTGTGCCACCATTGTGTTACCTTATCTTGCAGGCAGGACACCACTGTAGACGGAAGGTTTGTAGATGTATTGGTGTTGACATTTCTCCTTCAGTAGCTTGCAGAGTGATTTCCAGTATCAGGAATACTCATCAGTCGGGGTGAATGCAGAAATCTTGCTAGGTGTGACTACTGAAGGCTCCTGGTACAATGTGGATCTAGGTATTGGGAGATGAGAATTAGGGCTGGGAAGGGACTAGAAGTGGACTGTGGCTAAATGGGGTCCATAGAAAGGGGAAGAGCAGGCTGTTCCACCAAGATCTGCATAGTCCTCTGGGAACTGGAGCAGAGAGAGTGAGGGGAAGCCACAGTAGGCAGCTTGCTACTGAGCTTCTGATGAGACTGGGGCATTGGATTTAGAGGAAATGAGTAAGAGTGAAGATATGGAGCTACAGTTAGCCTACCTGCATCTCTCTCTCTCTCTCTCTCTCTCTCTCTCTCTCTCTCTCTGGAAGATTTGAACTAAGGTAGCTAAACTAAGGGAGCCATTCTCACTTGACTCATTCTTTTCAGTCTTGTCCAAGAGATGCTAGATATTAATTGCTATCCCTAAAAACACTAGCTCAAAACACTGCATTTCTATACCACTGAGCTGCCAAATATGGGTGAAAGTTAGCTTATTTCCTACTGTATGTTAATTTTCAGTAAGGTCACTGGAAAAGTTTTTTGGAAGTTTGAAAACAAGGACAGCGCTAAGAATATGCTAGCTGTTCTTTGTGGTAGGAGCTCTGGGAGACTGCATTGGCTAGGAGACTACACTGGAGAGGCCCCAGCATCTGGGAACAGGGCAAAGGACATCAAGTATGCATCAGCACTTCATCATAATCCCAGAAAATGCTCACAGGGGAGTCTCTCCAAGTCTCTCACTGACTCTTCTTAATTTGCCTCATTGAGAAATTATTTTACTGAAGAAGTCAAAGTCCACACCAATGATACTTAATCATTAACTAAGCTGCACAGAGTAGAGTCAGCCCACTTTAACAGAATGTAGAGCCTTAAGTGAGGCATTTATAAAACAGAAATTAAACCAATATATTGAATTCTGTAGGTAAATTATCAATTACATTTATCAACTTTTAAATACCCATTGCTTTTCAAATTCTCTTTTAGTGTTACTAAGCAGTAATAACCTGAGGCAAAGCTCAGAAACAGGAAACATATTTTATAGTGAATAACTCATTGTGGTGGTTTGAATAGGTATGGCCCCCATAGATCCATGTGTTTGAAAGCTTGGCCCATAGTAGGGGCATTATTAAGAGATACGGCCTTGTTGGAATACATGTGGACTTATTGGAGGAAGGGTGCCGCTGTTGGGATGGGTTTTAATGTCTCCTGTGTTCAAGCTATGTCCAGTGACATTCTCCTCCTACTACCTGAGGATCAAGATGCAGAGCTCTCAGCTCTTTCTCCAGCTCCACGTCTGCTGCCATGCCACCTTGTTTCCTGCCATAATAACGGAAGTTTTGTCTTCCTACTTTGGGTTACAGATGGAGAGAAGTAAAACAGATTATGGGCTCTAACAAAATGTTCTTTTGTATCCTTAGGAATTTACAGTACTATTTAGGGTCTGTAAATGGTTAAAAGTTGTTTCAAACCACACAAACACAGAGGCAAGCATCTTAGTTCAAGCCTTTAATCCCAGCACTCGGGAGGCAGAGGCAGGCGGATTTCTGAGTTTGAGGCCAGCCTGGTCTACAGAATGAGTTCCAGGACAGCCAGGGCTACACAGAGAAATCAGGTTTGAAAAAACATGCTAATCCTAATCCTAATCCTAATCCAAACACAAACTCTAACCTGAGCTATACTTCAAGTTCTTATGTAGAACATGTCATTCTTCCTTAAGAAAAGATGAGCCAACCCACCACAATGGTCTTCATGTTCTCATATGACATGACGGGCCTTACATTTCTCTAATGGCACTGCACTGGCTTCCATATTGAGGTTTAACATTATACATAAAGAACACCAGTAAATACAAGTTTATAATTCCCCAATATTTTAGATCATATTGGTTAATAATATGAAAATGACTCAAGGCCTGTCCATGAGATAATTCAATGTTGAATCTCACTTTACATGTTTTTTTTTTAATCTTAGTAACATTTGTAATAGTTGATTCATCCTTTTTTTTTTTTTAATCTTAGTAACATTTGTAATAGTTGATTCATCCTTATTTTTTTTTTATGTGTTTGGCTTTTAGAATGTTACACATTTCTGACTATTCTTATGTCACTGGCTACTCAATTTTAGATTCTTGCTGATTCGATTTCAAATCTCCAGTCTCTAACGTTTAACAGGCACCAGAGCTAGTTTTTGGACTTCCTAGTTCATACTTCCCACAGATCTCTACACAGCACCCTGTGTGTTCCGGTGACTCAAAATGTCTCTATTCTTTTATCTGAAATCCACAACTTAATTTGTATTGTTATGGCATGAAGAAGAAACAGGAGAAGGGGAGGAAATAAACATGAGGAGGAAGGAAAGGAAAGCAGTGACAAAAAGTAGGAGAGAGGAGGACAGTAGAGGGAGAAGGAGGAGGAGGAGGGGAGGAGGAGGAAGAGGGGGAGGGAGGAGGAGGGGAGGAGGAAGAGGAGGAGGGGGAGGAAGAAGAGGGGAAGGGAGGAGGAGGGGAGGAGGAAAAGGAAGAGGAGGAAGAGGAGGAGGGGGCGGCGGAGGAAATCATAAACCCAAAGTCTTTTTAAGTGCATATCATAATACTTAGTGGTACATGAGGAAACTATTCACATAAAATCTCGGGAAAGAACCATTCAAAGGAGACAGGAAACAGTTTCTGGCATTCCCACAGAGATGGGAACACTGCCAGTTCCCACCTGGCAAATGGACACATACACAACTCAGAACATACTGGTAAAATACTCAGAATGCTTCCTTAGGGAGTGAAAGGTAGCTAGCCCTGGGCTAAGCACTGATGTGTTCTGACCTGACAAATCTTTAAACACACTCAAGAATATACATTTGTTTCTAAATAACTACCTTCTAGAGTAAAGCCCAAGAATCTGCTGGGATATAAAGACACTTAGCATCAAATAAGGTCAATTTAGTCTAAAACCAAGGAAAAGTCAATCACATAGATGAAGCAGAGAAAAAAAATAATGGTTCACAGTGAGAAAGATCAATAGATAACTCAACTGGAACTGATCTGAACTGATACAGACGGTGGAATTAGCAAGTAAGAATTATTATGAATACATACCATTTATTAAAATATAAGAGATACAAAACAAATGTGCAGAGATGAAAATTCAAATGGCTAAGGTAAAATTATTAGAAGTCCATTCTGTATATCCAAAAGTAAATAGTAGCATCAAGCACCAGGTGAGATGGTCAAGTGTCACTTACTTGACCACAGTAAGAAAGTAGTGGCATTTTCAAGCATACCATTGTGTAAAATCAAAATACACATAGCAAAAATAGTAGCAGCAAATGCACCATATGCTTTAGTAATGTAAAGAACTTACTGACTTAATTTGGAAAACTTCTGTATGAGATCAACTGTCTGGTGTAGCTCTGGTAATATTTTCTTCTCGAAACACCCTAAGTAATTGGCTTCTTGTTATCTAATCCCAGCTGAATGGCCACCAACAGTTTCTTTTTGTTTCCAGGCCCAGCTTCTCTCTGAACACTCCGCAGAGAGCTCTGGATATCACCAGAGACAAGTGAGAAGGCTGTATGGATCCAAAACAAAAGCTTTTGTGTGTGTGTGTGTGTGTGTGTGTGTGTGTGTGTGTGTGTTCGCGCACGTATGTACATTGTGTGCGTGTGGATGCTGGGAGCTGAACCTGAGTCCTGTGAGAAACCCAACATGCGGCCAACCTCTGGGGTTTGTCTTCAGCCCCTCACTTATTATTTAAACTACTCACAGGGCATGAAAACACTGTTCTCCTATCAGATGGATTCCTCTGCATGAAATACTGTGAATAACTTTGAAGGAAATTAAATACCAGTAGCAGAGAGCTCTACTGTGGAGGAGGAGTGTGCCATCTGATTTTGTGACTTCGCTCTATGCTAGGAGGAATGTGTAATATTCTCCCTGTTTCCAGCACATAACCAAGTGGCAAATACTCAGGGCTGTATCCCAACCAGGATTTCTAAGTCAGGTATAGTTTCAGTCTTCACACTAACAATGAGTGGACCAATGTTGTTTTTCACGTTGGTGTAAGAAGGGCCAACCCCAGTGCCTGCTGGGGGCCTGAGAACATACTGCAATGCCTAAGACAAACTTGATGATAAAAATTTCCCAAACCAAGTGATTTTGAAATAATAGAAGAGTAATATTAAATTGGACAAAATCCATCAAACCAAGTTATCAGAATGTGAATTTCTGTGTAAAAAGTAAAATTTATGAGTAATTATTTGGCTTTTTCAAGTGTATCAAAAAATTTCAATTGTCAACATCCAATTAAAAGCTACACAAATGACCAAGTCTGATAAATAGGAAATAATTCGGTGGAGCTGACGATATGGGGAGGGGGGTGATTTGTGGCGACTTTGGCAGTGCACAAACACAAAGCCCCCTGCGAGCCCCTTTTGAAGAGGGAGAAAGTGTGTATCAAGCAGTGTATGCAGCTCGTTAGCTCCCTAACTGGACTCTGTTCTTTACAAGAGAAACTTCCTCTGGGGTTGGAATGGGGGTAGAAGACCCTCAAGGGATGGGAGCGGGTGGGCAGTTTGCAAGTCTGAGAAATACAAATCTTTGAGGGGACTAAATGAAAACCATGCTATGAAGCTATAAACCCACTACTGAATCTGTGGCCTCGGGTCAGAATCCCCGCAGGAGCGCCATTTCCTCTGCGCCCGTGCTTGTTAACATTTCTGTAAGGAGCAGCCCAGCTAAGTCAGCTCTGAGCAGGACTCTGTGAGGCCACATCAAAAATGACAACAGGCGGCCAGTGTGATGAGGCAGCAGTAGGAGGTTCACCCTGGGTGAGGATTCTGCCACGGCACACCCCAGGAAAAGTAGCAAGGACAAATGTAAATGTCCTGTCTCATTGAAAATCACTTTGGACTACACAAAGCCTATTCTTTCTTACTTGAAAAGCTACAGATCTTTGCATTCATATGTGTAAGAGATGGAGATTTTTTTTTTTTGAAGGACTACAGAATAGCCCACTGACAATTCTTGTGTTTTCTCTGTACTGATTAGATGATGCAGCTCAGTTCCATCTCCCAACCCCCAGCCCTGATAGCATACCATCTTTCTTGATTGGTTTCACAACTGTCTTTCATAGCTACGGAAAAAGAATAGGAACGACCGAAACAACATTCAAAGCCTTCTACAAGACTCACTATGGCTGTAAAAGCAACGTTGGTAAAGGATAGCTACCGGTCAGACCCTTTTACTTTTCTTTGGTACTGGGATAGAGCCCAGGTCCTCGTCCACACTAGGCATGCTGGACTGGACTGGACCTCGCAGTTCTTTATTTCTAAAAAGCTATAATCCGTCCTAGGAGTTCCGAGAAGGCATGGTCAATATTTGGAGACATGACAAGGTCAAGGGGTCAGGAGTGCTGCTTAGGATCTTGTAAAGTCTAAGGCAGACCCCACAACAAAAGCGGAAATAATGCTGTAATAAAGAAGGAATGGCCGTTATAATAACAACTCCAGGGTCATGACCAGTGCTCCACATTCATGGTTTTTAAGCTACTGATATGGGAGCTAAACACTCTGTCAACATAAAGAAAAAAAAAGAGCAATAAAACTGAGAATTCAAAAGATTGCAGATTCTCTAGGCTTCTGAAGATATTGTAGTGGAGACCTTAAATAAGAAGTTCACCGGGAGTACCTTGCAATGTATACAAACTTGGACGCAATTCTTAAGTAAAGCCTTAGACTACCTAAAAAGAAAGTCGTCACGGGAGCTCACACATGAGTATCTTAAAACCAGATACGGCAGTTTTAGCTACATCACCAGTAATGCCACATGAAGCCTTGTTACTTACTATTATTATGTTAGATTTAAAAGTACCAAATGCTCTAAATAGATGCAAAAAGTTATAACCCCAGAGTGTTTATGAAACTAAATTAGCCTCGTGAAAATAATGATTTAAAGCCAGGAGTGAGTGTCATAGCAGATGATTTTGTTTTCTAGGTGTTTTCCTTTTTAATTATCTGCCTCTGCTGCCAGCTTTAGCACTCATAAAGAAAAGCAAAAGGCTTGATTTAAAACTCACCTAAGAAAGTGTAGAGTCTACATCATTCTAACTAAAGGGTCCTGCATTGTTTCCTTGGGCTAAATCAACAGGCTTCGTCCTATACCATGTAAACTGTAGCTATGGGGCTAGAGGTAATTATGTATACTCCGCTGGTTATTGCTCACGTTGTGAGCAGCCCCAACATATTGACTTTATGTGGTGCATTCAAGTTCTGCTGTGTTCTTACCTTTAATACTATGTGTGTGTGTGTGTGTGTGTGTGTGTTAAAATTAACAAAGATTTTTTTCTCCCCAAATTTAACAAACCCTCATAAGACAGCTTCCCATACATTCTGTACATAAGGTTTTGTACCCATTAAAGTATATGCACAGTATATGTCAGATTGTTACAGGGAGAGGCACACTGCTCAACGGCATATTTAAAGTCCTCAAGTCTGTTGAATAGATGCATGCCATGCCCTGTGAAATACATAGATGGGATGGCACTTGCTTTGAGAGCTGTGTTAGATTGATGACTCAGCTATTTAAAGAATACTCACTGCTCTTGCAGAGGACCTGGGTTCAGTTCCCAGCACCTAGATTAAGCAACTGACAGCTACCTGTAACTCTAGCTCAAGGGGATCTGATAACCTCTTCTGGCACACACACACACACACACACACACACACACACGATAATAAAAATAAATCTTTAAAAAAGCTAAGCAGATTCTTTTTGTAGTCCGGTAGAGTTCAATGAAGTTTCTTTCCTTTGCCCACACCTCCAAGCCTCTGCCTCTTTATCACCACTTGCTGAACAGGAATGGGTAGCTAACCTGAATAGGCTTTCCTGACCCCTGCCTTCCAGGATCTGGCCAGCATCTTCAGCCAGAAGGAATTATAGATGCAGACCATGTCATGTGCAGGCTGAAGCTCTCCCTTGAAGAAACCTCCTTCCTCTTTACATCCACCCCCCCCCCCCCGCCTCCCAGCTCTTTGTGTGACATACATGAACCACGATGAAGAAAAAGAGAAAGAAGATAAAGTCAGCTGTAGTAACACTGACCATAGACTGGGACTCTTAAGAAGATAAAGGCCTCTGGAAGAGATATAGGGGCCTTGGAAAGCCAGCCATGTAGCCTACCCTCTATTTACATCTGAGCATACCATGCCGTACCAGTGTTAATCTGAATTCTACTCTCTCTTCTAACTCGCTAACAATACAACATGTAGGAAAGCCCTATGTCTTCACCAAACTCTCTTTTCTGGACCCCTTGAGGACTCTCCTAGCTGGACAATATCCTTTATTTAGCATTTCACCTTGGAGGTCTGCACAGACTCCCAATTACTGCCTCTCTCTGTGTATCCCACACACCAACCTATCAATTGCTATGCTCAATGGATGCTGTGATTTTAATTGTAAGCCTTGCCAAAACAAGGGTATGTTAGAAATGGGTTGCCCTTCCCTCTGCCACATAGCACAACCTATTTATGCAAACAAATATTGCATAAGCCATGAAATGCCTTTAAAATTACAGCAAGAGAATATTCACACTGTGCACTAACAACTTGAATCCTTAGTTCCTAGAAGTCACTATTATCAAGATTCTGTTTTAGAAATTGTTCACACTATTGTTATGGTCCCGCTAATTTATTTTAGCTGCCCCGTTGATTGTACGAAATAAGTTATCTGGAAGAAAAATTTTGGTATTAGTAAGGTATTTACAGCAAGATTTTAGCTGGAAGTCAAGAATTCATTTTCCTCACTGTTTAAAAATAATTTTGAAACAGAAAAGTTTGTTTTTGGTTTTGTTTGTTTGCTTTTATTGTTTTTGTTCCTTTTTTCAAAACCACTGTGGCTGGCTTGGGGAGAATGTCTAGAGATTCTGTCTTTGGAACACATGTAAATTTAGGGCTGTTCTTGCATGTTGGCTTGCTCCCCGTTGTGTCTCGCTTTCCCTCACAGCAGGAGTCTAAAGCTTTCATGGTTCCCTTTGTCAAAAGGAATCTAGGAAGATGTTACTTTTGCAAATTTTATAACGACAAGACCACATAAATCCCTTCCTAGGATCATGAAAGAGGCCCCTCTGAGCCAGGAGGCCTGAAGTACTTGAATCGCTTCCAGGTTCATGGCTTCAGTTTCAAATCCATGAACAATGCAGTCGAGTATCTGCCCTCAGTCATGCCAGGAGAAAAGAGATCCTCCTCCGCTCTGTGGTTCACAGGGGAATAAACACGCAGAGAGGAGGTGAATACAAATGGCAGCTTTAACTCAGTTCTCCCTTCTCTCCTTTTCCTTGCCAGCACAGAGTAATGCACCCATGGCCAAGTGCTGTAGCTGGTGTGTTAGGACAGACATCAGAGGGGTGGAGGTAGGTAAGAAGGATCTTTATTGGGAAGTATGCTTGGAAGCCACAGATTGTTGTCCTGAATCCAGTCCCAATAAGTGCTGAAAAAAATATATTTAAAAAAAAAAAAAATCACACCCCAGCCCGGAACTTCTCACTGCAAACTTAATACAAAAGAACGCACTTTGGTTATGAGCAAGCACTGAACCAAGTTGTGATACACATCATATTTTGATAAGAATTTGAAAATAGGAAAAAACCTTTTCTTTTCCTAGTCTAATATATACAACTATTTCTTGTGGTTTTTAAATAAATAGGAAATAGTTATCAAGTAAGAGAGCAGTCAAACATAGTCCATTGTGCCTCCACAACGATAATTGAAACCACTGTCAGTTAAATGACCCTCTTTATCCATAAAAGGGACAGATGTCTCATATCATTATGGCAGATGGTAGCTTTGCAACCTGAAGCAAAGTCAGATTCCTACTTTCTCACAAAAACTCAGAGATAGGAATTCTGTGTGTACATTTCAAAGCGATGCCTCCCAGGTCCTTGAAAAAGCAAAGCTTGTTCAGAGTGTCATCAAACTGGCCTGTCAAGTTTTTTAAAGTGTGTGTTTGTGTGTGTGTGTGTGTGTATGTGTGTGTTCACATTAAGAGGAAAAAGCAATTACAGTCAAAAGTTTTCTAATACACATGTTCCAAGAGTATGGGAGAGGAAAATTTCTCATTACCTAAAGAAAAATTAAACTTTTTATTTATAGTCTGTATTTGTTCTTATCAGATGAACATTCTAGGTTAACATGTGCACTTCATCATAACTATTTGATGAAATATAATTGTGCTTTGGGTTATGACTTCTCTTACTGAAATTTGTCTTCTGTAGATGTGATGTTTTTTATTTTTCCTATCAGTGAGGATACATAATGTTTTGATGCTTAAACCCAATTGAATCTACTTTTCATTTTGCTATCCTTGATGATTTTTCTTGATTGATCCTATTCTATATTCAAACCAAAAGAACTCTGTAACTATGAGAAACAGGACTCTGCAAACTGAGGGCCATTACCTTGTTGACACTGATTTATGCTCAATTTCATTTCTTGACTATAAAATAAGGTGGGGGTATTTGGCCACTGACTTCCCTGTCTTTCTGACAGTAAAACACATTTGGATCCCACTGTCCCTACTACAATGATGAAGAAGTTAATAAATTCATCACCTTGTCAATAGACTGCTTTTTAATATCACCAATGTTTATTAAATTGAATGCAATTTGTTCTCTGGATCTTCTGTTATGGTAGAGAGGAAATCTAGAAAGAATTACTCCATGCCTGCTATTCTACAGATGAGGAAGGACTGGCTCTGGAAATCAGTTATCAAGGTCACAAGGACACAACTCTCCTAATACTTCCATTTCTTATCTAGACCTATAGCTAATTTTTGCTTAGTAAAAAGCAGGAATCACTCAATGTTAACTTCTTCCTTTGATTTCCTGTCAGCGTCAGGGACTGTTAACTTCATCATTGCTCCCACGATCCACTCTTCTATAAAAAGGACTTTCAACCTTCCTTCCCCTTCTTGTCTCTCTCTCCCTCTCCCTCTCCCCCTCTCTCTCTTTCTTCTCATCCAAACAAGACAGTTTCTGATTTGAACGGTTGATTATTTATTTCATATTAAATTATGAACACAGAATGCTGGTCTTCAATAGTTTAATGGCATATAGAAGATGAGCAAACCCTAATACCCCAAAGGATGAAGGGCACAGTAAAGGTGCGTTAAGCTGGTGGCAGAAAATATGTTTAAATCAGCACTCTAAACTTCTTCCTCAAGAAAACAGAAGTGCAAATAAAACCTTTGTATTGTGGAAGCCAGAAAACTAAATATATGTGAAGAAATTAGCAAGAACCAAAAAATGAGTCCTTGAATTGATTAATGAATCTCTTATAAGAGAGAGGAAAAATTTAAAAGTCACTGTCAGTTGATGAAAATTGAAATCAGTATAAGTAATAAAAATGTACAAAGGATAGAATAATGTTAATAATTTTATGTTAATATACATCTATCTGGATTAAATCTATTATTATTATTATAGAATAGAAAATGAAAACTGTCTCAAGATGAATTTGAAAACCCAGAAACTTTTTTTTCAATCTGCACATTGATTCTTTTATGGCAAGTTTTTACTTTCCTCTTCTCTTAAGCATCCCTTAGACAGGAATGGTTTCTGTTGTCAGGGCTCAGGACACAATACATCAAAGTATGGTGCCCGGGCACACGGAACATTTTTTGAGCTAAAGAAGACAAGAGAGCCTAGGAAACAAGATGCTTCTGACCCTTCTCCACCCTTCTATCTCCCTCTCTCCCTTCAGACCAGCCATAAAAACTAGAAAAAAAAATCCCTATCTGACCTACTTCTCCAGAAAGTAGGTCATAAGACCCTCGTGGGACAGATGTTGTGCCCTGTACCAAGAGGAAAGGCCTGTTAGTGGAGAATCTTGGGAGTATCCAAAGAGACACCACTGGGTGCTCACCTCAACTTCATCAATAGATCCAATCCCTTTGTTCATTCAAGCTGCTCCACATTTAAATTGTGTTTTCCAGCAGAGATAGCCAACACAACAACAAAACACCACACCACAGTTTTCTCTGGACAAAGATTCTCATGAATGGTAAAACTTGATATATATATATATGATATATGATATATATATGTTTTCTTTTATTTATTTGTTCTTGTTGTAGAAGCATGCAGCCATGTTCTTTGCAAAGGGGAAGGAAATTACTGCATGCTTTCCCTCCCTTATCATGATAATTAACTGTAGTCATATACACACTTGTGCCAGGAAGAGCTAAGAGGTAACACTTCTCATTGTAAGACACTGCAGTAGCCATATTCCCCTAAGTGTACTCAGTTTCAAGGGGAAAAGGTACAAAATAACGTAAGTACAATAAGGAAAATGATAGGGACCTGCTAAAAGGATACACTGAATGTAAGACATCATGTCTAAGTTGACTTTTAGATTTTACTTCAAGAATGAAAATGAAGTTTAATATTCAAAAATACCTAATTCATATGAAACCATAGTAAAGACATATATATATATATATATATATATATAGAGAGAGAGAGAGAGAGAGAGAGAGAGAGAAGCCATCATATGATCACATTTCCAAAAATTCAGAATAAGTAAATTTCTATTATTTAAAAAATAGTGACTTTCAAATATAAAGGAAGTTTGATAATCTGATAGGAACTGATATTCAAAACAATATGGCAGGTGAAACTTTTGAAAATATAGTATTGAACTTTTTCTCATGAAGTATTGGAGGTTGATTCTAGTTCACTTAAGCAAAGCACAGAAATAAAAGAAGAAAGCTAACAGTGTAGGACATAAGGCAATATACACAGAAATGTATGGCTATTGTTTTTGAAATCCAATTTTATTACTTTATATTATATTACAAATTAATTGAAGTCAAGAAATCAGAATAATTTAATTTATTAAAGAATATAACACTAACAAATAAAGAATATGTCCAATAAAAATGTAAAATCTATTTAAAGTCCAAGCACAAGGCATGTCTAAGAAAGAAAGGTACAAACTGAGGTGTAAATTATATTAGTGATCTGAAAGATAACGATAGGAGTTATCTTCAAGATTATCTCCCAAATGCTACCTCCGTCAAGATTCCACAAGATACATTAAGAAAATGTCGAGTTATTTCTAAAATGTATACAAAAATGAAAAAAACCAAGATTAGCCACTGTAGTCCTAAAGAAGAGTCAGATTGGAGAGCTTATGTTTTAATGCATTTACTTTTTTACAAATATATAGTAATTAAGACTATGAGTATTGGTTCATGGCCAGATAAACTCAACAGAGTATTGACTACAGTTTAAAGAAAGTCCCCTCCACCCCAAACCTGCCACATACTTTGTAATAAAGGAGCCGACACTGATTTTCTTATTGCTGTGATAAAACACTTGCTATTATATGCTATCAAAGGAAGAACCTGGCACTGAAGTTTCAGAGTATTGTAGAACTCTGAGTTCAGAGTGTGATAGAGTTGAACAGCTCATATCTTGGTGGCTATGAAGAAAAGGATGCCTGCCCTTGTGAGCTCTTTCATTTCTCCAGTCTTATTCCATCTGGGCCTCAGTCTGTAAGATTTTGCCACTAACATCCAAGATAAAATTTCCCCTTGGTTAGGACACACCGAGAGGTATGCTTTACTGATCTCCTAGGTTTTACTCAGTTGACAATGAAGACCACTACCATTTTAATACCAGCATTTACTAGAGTACGGACTTAAGAATATTATTAAAAATATTTATTTTATATGTACGAGTGTTTTGCCTGAAGGTATGGGAGTTTACTAGGTTCATGTCTTTTGCCCATTTGGCCAGAAGAGAGCCTTGGATTTCCTAGAACTGGAGGTACAGAAAAGTTGTGAGTCACCATGGAGTACAGCGAACCAAACCCAGGTCCTCTGCAAGAGCAGATGTCCTTAACTTCTGAGCCATTTATCCAGCATTAAAGGATGATTTAAAAAGAAATAGATGATGCTTTTTTAGTTTGATATTCATGTCAAAAGATGTCTGACCTTAACCCCATGATCTAAGATTGAGTTTAGATGGACTGTAGATGTGAACAGAACAGTTAAACAGTAAATAGCCAAGAAGGAAGTCAGAGGGGCAATGAGTTGTTATCAGAACAACAAAACCAAAACCAAAACCAAAACAAAACAGAACAAAACAAAAATACTACTGACCCAGAGGAAAGACTCATTTAAAGAGGTCAATCTAACTGCACTAAAATGGAGGACTTGTGTTCACTAAAAACTAAAAGTCAACGGGGTGATCAGTGACAACTCAAAAAAGGGAAAAACCAGAAAACTTTTCCAGGCATTTTACAAAAGAAAATATGGGGATGGTGAATGGGCAAATGGAAGGAGCTTGGCTTCATATTCATTAGGGGAAAGAAGATGGAAACCCTGTATGGTACTCATTCTCTTCAATGGACAAAAACAGGCAAGGTGAGCCAGACTATGATCATTGAGACTCTGGAGCCTTGCATGTGTCCTCTACGTCTCTTTGCACACACTGGTGTGATCAAGCTGAATATATGCATCCCTCAGGACGCAGAAATTGTACTGCCAGGCTTATCCTCTCAAGAGATTACTTGTAGGCTCATCAGAGTTACAAAGCGGGGTATCCATAGCTGCATTGTCTACTATGCCAATGAACAGAACTCAAACAGATGTGAGGATGGATAGACGTGTTCCTGAATGGAACTCTATAATACAACCAGAAAGACTAAGACAGCAACTGAGAATACGACATAAATGAAGCTCACAAACACAGAGATTTATTGCAGAAGCCAAAAAAATGTGCATTGTTATGTAATATTCAAAATCAAAAGGCACGTATGTTGGAAGATACCTAAGATATGTAAGACAGCAGAGAACCGTTCAGCTTCCCTGTTTAGTTCATAGAGCTTTGAAGGTGGGTAAGGAGGCTGAACTGGGGGCATGTACTCTTAAAAAAGGAGCCACTGACTTCCTGTGAACACCGGTTCTTCTCACCCCAGCCTGCAGCCGTGAGGAGCCCATTGACTTCATCTTAGAGGCTGCGCACGAATACTTCTGAATACTGCTGCTCTAAGGTCTTTTGCATTGAGTGTCACACGCTCTCTCTAGTAACACCGAAGACCCCATGTTCCTACTGCTAAGGCCACCGAGCTTCTGGTCTCACACGACCCTTAGTTGTTGCCATACTTGTGGATCTGTGCCTCTCGTTGTGAGCTTACAAGGTTCGCAGCAGAGCAGCCATCTTGGGAGTTCCTGACCAGGGTGAGGATGTTAGGATTGTAGGGGAGGAGACTATGTATTTAGGAACTGTTGATTTTCTTTTGTTTCTAGATTTGGGTGGATTTTGTTGTTTTTGTTTGGATTGGTTTTGTAACAGTGAAATATAACTTAGTGTTCACTTTGTCAAAATTCACCAACCCAAATATGATCTTTGCATTTTGTATATGTGTATTACATATCAATAATATTTAATGGGAAATTCATTGGTGCTTTATAAAAAGACAATTAAAGACAATTAATTACTCACCTTTAAGCTATCACTGCCATGGTAAGAATGTGGGTTTCTAGTTTTTAAAGAGAAACTAAAAATATGAAAATAGCATTAATTAATTAATTAATCAATCAACCAATTTCTCCTTCTTCCTAAACTTACTGATCTTATTTTTATAGGAGGGTAGCTCTGTCTGATTCAAGCTGCTCTTGAACTCATGACCCTTCAGCTTAATTTATTATGAAGCTGTTATAAGCATGTACCACCATGTCCAGATCATGTTTCTTATTTTTAAAGGCTGCCATCTAACCCAGATTACAACAGCCTGTTTTAGCTACTTCTCTAACTAAAATTCATGACTAATATTACAGAGGCAACATGTTACAAGAGGATTTCTTCTGGCTTCTGGCTCTTGTGGTGGGGGAAAGGGTAGCTGCTGGAACCTGCCATCTGGCTTTCTCTTCTCTCTACAGAAAGAACTCAGAGCTCAAGATGGAACCAGTCATTGGTACCACCTATTCCAGCAAGTTCTACTAGCCCGGGAACTCAAACATCAACAATAAATATATGGTTTGAATACATGAGAAAAAAGAATATATGCTTTGGGTATATGGTCTCTAGCTAAGGGTGCTGTTTTGGAAGGATGTGATGTTTAAAATGGGAACCTACTTGGCACATGCAGGGACTAACATGGAACACCAGTGCTCCAAGCCGCATACTTCTCTGAAGTACGTCCCCCAACTATATAGACAGACACAATCTGTTTTCATTTAAGTTGTTTGCATCAGGTATTCTGTTATAGCAACGAGACAAGTAAGTAACACAGCTATGCTCCCAAAAGTTCCACCAGCTCTTAGATCCACATCAGCAGCTGGTGACCAAGTGTTCAGACACATGAGCCTGAGGGGACATTATTTATGCAAACCATACTACAGCCACATCAATGTGAGCATGAACAAAATTCACAGCCATAACTTATACTAGTTGCTTTGAAATCCACGTTCACAGCTCTACAGTGGGACAGTTTTACACTTTTCTTCAAGGAAATAATTATGTGTAAGATTTATAGATCTCTAGGATAAAACATAAACTATGGTATAGAGAACCAGAGACTCAAAGGCATTGACACAGTGCTTTATTATTGTTGATATTTTACATCTCTCTCAATATTTATCTTAACCATCTTTAATATTAATGAATAGTATATATTTTTGCTGAGTAATTATAAGAATATCACTATAAATTAACATAGAGTAGCTATTAATATGAATTTGCAACTTAAGGATTTGTGCATCAATCAATTAACAATATTTTACACATTTTATTATACATGATACTTATTTCAATGTCATGTATTGTAATAGGGTCTATTAACATTTTAGAAATCATGACCGTTTTGCATTCCTGTCATGAATGATTTGGACAGGCCACAAGTAATTCCCAGGTAGTTAGTGTTTGAACAAAATTGTTACAATGCATGTAAAATGCCTTTCTTATTAATATCCAGAAAGGGTGGGTTTAGTGTCTCAATCCACCATCTGTAAACTTCAAGCTCCTAAATGGTTCTTGGAGTCTGTGAAGAGAGAGTGATAACATGTGTACAATTGAATTTCTCTTCATGTTCCACTGATCACCAACTTTGCTTCACCCTTCTTTCCTGCTCTGGTGTGTGATACTTTTCATCTCTATCATGACTGCTGAAATCTACAGATGAATGTACTGGAGCTGCTGATGGGTACACTTGAGGATGCATAAGTCTCTGTCAAGGGCCACCATAAACTACCTACATCACAGGGGCTACCCTGCAGGGGCTGCCAGCAGTGATGCTGACACACAGCCCTCAGCACTCTCAGATTGCAGTAGCACCATTCCAGCAGTCATTTCAGTGCTTGACTGCTGAACTTGAGGTTGAACTAAAGCTGTATGTAAGATATTGTGCATGATAGAAGGGGTGTGGGGGAGATGCAGAAACAGAGAGGGATAGAAAATTCATTAGCTGTGGGGAATAAAAGTGTTTTTATTGGGAGACTGAATTCAAGCTCGAATGTGTTCATTTCAACCTTCAACCATTACTGGAACTGCTCGGGGCCAATGTCTTTGCATTTGCCTTGAGAAATCACTCATGTTTACTAGGTTTCTGGTCAACACCAAGTTTATGAGTTGCTTAAACTAGGCAGGATTCAAGTTAATACATAAACTACTTTCTACATTTAATCCCAAATGTGTATGATTTAAATTGCATGGGCTTGGGACAATTAAAAGGGAGCGAGGAAGAAACTAGACAGTACTATCCTTCTCTGCCAGCTGGCCTTTTGTGCCATTGTCCCCACCATGTTGAACTGAGTCCTCTGAAACTATAAGCCAGGCAAGTTCTTCCTCCATTTAAGTTGTTTTTACGAGATATTTTGGCCATAGTCATGACAAAGCTTATCACCTCTATTCTTCTGTATCCATACGATTCCAAGTTGAGCATCTGAAAATTTGAGGTTTGGAATGTCCCGAAATCTAAACATTTGTGAGTGTTGATAGGATTCTACAAACGGAACACTCCAGATCTGACTTCAGAGATGAGCCATTGCCAAGCAGAGTCTCTAGAATACTGCATCCAGTCACCCCAGTCTCTGCGTAAAAGGACAGGAAACACAAATGGATCTCATCTTTTTATGTGAATCTTATCTTGTGGGTCAGAACCTCATTTTATATAGACAAATAACTCAAGCTCCAGGAAATCTCAAACACTTCAGGACCAAGCATTTCAGATAAAACGTACCCAACATGTGTTTCGTACCTAACATAAATCTCACAAATGACTCCGTGTAGATGACTTATTCAGAAGGTCAGCTTGCAAAAATTAGGGAAAAATACTTTTAACTACAATTGGGCAGCTTAATTCTTTTGATACAAATTCATATAGTTGTTAAATTACTTTTGTGTATCTGAAGGCTTTTTTTACCCAGGCAGCCACTTTGTTCTCAGAAATAACAACTCCGAGACTTAATATTTCATGAGTAAATGCCTGTGCCAAAAGCCTTGGCTTATTCCAGCTAGCTCATAATGTAATTACCTATTTATATTCCATTCTAAGTCATGCCACGTAGTTTCTTACCTTGCTTCAGGTTCATTAATCTATCTTCATCAACATTCGTGGCAAATCCCTGCTCTTATTTCCCAGAATCCTTTCTTTCCCAGATGTCCCACCTCCTAATCCTGTCTCAGCTCATTGGCCATAGGCTTCCCCACAGTACATAAAGATTCTCTCTACACTTTTGATTCATTGTTTAATCTTCACTCTTGTTGTTCCTACGCTTTTGAAAGTATGCCACTATTTGCAAACTTCAAACCAAAAGAACGATTTCTCTCCTGATTCCAGGAGTAAATGAAAACAGGAAATAAAAAGGAAATGACATGATTGCTCATAGAGATGGTGGAGGAAAAAGTTTATTGCAGATAAATAGGAAAGCATAGCCAGAGGCAGACACACCTCAGATAGTCCAGAGAAGAGAGGACCCTGAGCCATGTGTGGACTCAGAGACGGGTAAAAGGAGAGAAGCACTGACCAAGAAGGGCAGCCTGGACTAAGAGGCTGACCATGAAAGTGGCACAGCCAAAATGGTTGGATTATATAAGGAAGGGCAGCTGGGGGAAGGGCAGCCCAGCCCCTGGGCTGGAGTTTAGAATGGGGTTTGGACTGTGCCATACCCTGAAACAGGTAGAGAAACTGAGGGATGCTGGGAGAACATGGCTGCCAGGTTCACATTGATATGTTACATAGGCTCTAGAGCCATTTATCCCAGGGCTTGAGACAATGTCAAGGAGTTATAGGTTCAAGTGAATTCTTTCATGAAAGACAGATTCCCCTTCAGCTTTTTATAGCTGCCACCAGAGACTACTAACTTGATCAAAGCCAAGCAAATGTGGTCCTTTTTTTTTTTTTTAAGATTTATTTATCTTTATTTTATGAATATTTTGTCTGCATTTATGTAAACGCATCAGGAACATTCCTGCAGCCTGCTGAAATCAGAGGAGGGCACTAGTTATGCAAGTGGTTCTGACTTGCCACGTGGTTTCTGGAAATTGAGTCCCAGGCTTTCTCCAAGAGCAGTAGATGCTCCTTGTAAATGCTGACCCATCTTTCTGGCCATTGGGCTGGGTGTTTGTGCATGGGCTCCGGACAGCTCACTCGTATGGATCAGCAGTGACAAAAGGGCACAACTAACAGGACAGATTGTGTTGGCCTGGTGGGCAGGATGAACATGTAGTGTGTCCAGGTGGTTCCGCACACTGTTTTTTTTCCCCTTTCAAATCACTTGCTGACATCACAGAAAAAAATTAACCTCCTGTAATGAGGTTAAAGCTTTCTTTTCTCTATCTCTTCAGGTACAGTGCAGATTTTCAACCCATTTCCAGGTGCTCTCAAATTCCACCTTCTACACTTAAATGTTGACGGTCCTGTATGGAGTTGGGTCTATGACAGTATCACCCTGAGCAAACCCCATCTATCCTATATGGAGTTGGAATGATGAATCAGGGCCAGGATGTAGGCTTTTATGCCGTACATGTGAGTCCGGGTACTGGAGGAGGCCTTCCCTGCTCAGGAAGAGCTGCTGGCCCTAATGTGCTTGCAATATGCATGTGAGCTTTGAGATGTTGTCATGTAGAAGGAATTACACTGCTGCAATTCACTTCCACCACACAACACCCAGGAGACCTCTAACCAAGGCACTGAACTAAGCCCATACATCTGTGAACTTGATATCCAACCTCACTGGGTACTAGGCAACCAGTCTGCCTCTCCCTGCTCCAGGTTCCTGGGAGGAAGTCCCAGACAAGGGATAGGATTGCAGAGAGCAGTTCAGTTTCCCTGTTTAGTGCAAGGAGCTTTGAAGGCTGGTAAGAAGGCTGAATTGGGGGCAGGCATTGTTAAAAGAGGAACCACTGACTTCCTGTGAACATGGGTTCTTCACACCCCAGCCTGCAACAGTGAGGAAGCTATTGACTTCATCTTAGAGGCTGCACATAAACACCTCTGAACCTGAGGCTCCCAGGTCCTTTACATTAGAGGTCAGAAAGGCTCTCCCTAGTAATACCGAAGACCCCATGTTCCTACTGCTAAAGCCACCAAGCTTCTGGGCTCACATGTCTCTTAACTACTGCCACGGTTGTGGATCCATGCCTCTCATTGTGAGCTTACAAGGTTCACAGCACATGCTTTGCAGCTGCACCACCCAGCTAGAGGCTGAAGCTAGGGGAGCATGGCAGGCTGAGATCATTTCCGCCCACATCAGAGAGAAGTTTGGGGAGAGCAACAATGAGCCCTCCACCAACTGCTTTACATCTTCTAGGCCAAGATTTCTCATTCTTCACCAGGCACCATTGATGGGAGACCGAGACCACATGGACAGAGCTCTGTGGTGGGAGCTTGCCTTAAAAATGCTTGGGTTTTAGGAGGAAGAATTCTTTCCTTACCTTTGCTTTCCAGCAGCTCTGTTCAACACATCTCAGCTCCGATTCCCATTCACTCTTGGGATTTTGTGGCACTACACACATTCTGGGCACATGGACAAAAGGCAGAGAAAAAGAGAGCTGGGATGGGAGGAGAGAGTAAGGGCTCGGGGAAGGGAAAGGGAGGGAGCAGAGAAGAAGGAGAGAGAGGGTAGGAGTGTGAGTGAATACATCAACCAAGATTTTCTTAAAACATCACAACATAAAAGCACTATTTCTTGATGCAAAGTCACCAAGCTATATAGTTATTTATTTTATAGAGAATAGAAACACATTGGTAGCAGAGACAGAAAATGGGAATCAAGTATAAGACACAAAAAAATGTAAGAATCTGGAATTAAGGGGAAATCAGGAGTTCTTCTCCTTCATCCACAGCTACCCTTTCTCACTGAAAATTCCAGGAAGAGCCTGAGAGGTTTTCCATGCTCACTAATCTGCCAATGTGCATGAGTCAGCCTTAGGGTCTTTGTCTTTGCGACTGCTTCCTAGGTGACCTTTTTCTTAACCTGCCTCTTCTCCTACATGTGGACCTAACTGCTGCCCCCACCCCTTTCCTGTTCTCTGCACCTTGAGCTGTCTGCTCACCCACCCCACTCCAGCAAGCATCCTGATCACTTCCTCCTTCAAGCCACAATACCATTACGCTCCAGACACATGACCCTTTAACTGCTTGCTTACAAGTCTGTTTTCACTTCTAGAGCATGCGATGCCGGTCAGTGTGGGTTTTCTTCTGCCTTAGTTTTTGTGCTCTGAGATCCTATGACCAATACCAAAAAATATCCCTCAAAGAGTAAATACAAGAATACTCCAGAGGGCAAAAATCTTCTTCCACATATTGCTGTTATCACAAAATCTATGCTGCTCTAAGTCAAGAAAACAGACAACTCACTTCTTAAAAACAAATTATTTCAGGATACCACTATACACAACTACATGTGTGTATGCACAAAGTATCATAATTTTTCACACTTCTTGGCTTGAATTTAACATGTTTTAGTTTTACACTGAGAATTTATGTGGTAGCCAGAGAAGCCCCCAAATTCAATCTTTCTTAGCTTTGCAAGTTATAGTCCAGAAAAAAGGGGGTGGGTGGGAAAAGTCTCTTTCTTAGAAATACTAACCAAGCCATTCCTTTATGGTGATCTGCAAATGTTTCGATTGTAGAACTAATCAATGCCTCTGGCCAAGAGAGAGACCTTCTGGATGGGTTGGATCTCAGTGACACATTGCATCTCTGTTGTAATGACCTGTTTTCTAACTGAAGAAGAGGAGGAGGAAGAGGAAGAGAAGGAGAAGGAAGAAGAGGAATTAAGATGCCCTGGTGACTTTTAATCACAGAGATCTGGATTATAGACTATATTCTCTGATAATATAACATTTTTCAAGCCACTTTCATATTAAAAACACTTTGCTAGACTCTTGACATAACATTTAATATAATCCAAGCTCTAATACTGTAAGGTAATATGTACTTCTTCATTTGAAGAAATTGTGTTAAGAAAACAAAGTCTATTTTTAATGTATCATATATCCAAAGGAAAACAAGATGAGCAAGACTTCATTCACCTTTTGGGGGGGATATATTCAAGGGACATTAGATGAAAAGTAAGCAAATAAATGGGCTAAAAAAAATAAATCATATCCTGAAAAATGGTAAGAAAAAAACAGGAATTGAGATGAAGCAGAGAATGGGGTTTTAAGGGTCTACTTCAGTATGGAAGATAAAGGAGAGACCATGAAACAAGGTTTGGCTGCACAAAGTAGGAGTACAGAGGTGTGTCTGAATTCAGCACATGGAATCAGCTCAGAGTGAACTCACAATGGACACACAGAAGCTTCAGTCAAAAGCTATGTAACACCATAGGCAACATCAGGGTGGGACCCTCTGGGTTGTGATAAAGAGTTCAGTTTTATTCCACTTTCAAGGCCAAAACCTAAACAGACTTAATGACAGGAAACAGCAGAGTTACATACATTTGAAAAACTTTCAATCATCCACTGTTGGGGATCATGGAAATGAGGGCAAGGGTGAGCACAGGGAGAGTCCAGCAGAGGAGCAGTGTTGGCTAGACCTGGTGACAATGGAAATGGGAAGAAGCCGGTGTGAATTTGATAGACATTGTAGAGGTGGGATTGTGAGACCTGGCTTCTGGGTTAGCCTGAACTCTCTAAAATATGGATTGGGAATGATAAAACAGGCACTCTAAGATGACTTAGTTCCTGGACTGAATGGCAGCATCATTGGAGGGTACCTACATCTAGGTGGAGACATCCTTGCATCTGACAGTGTTTATTGTTGTTGTCAGCAGACTATGTGGCTAAGTGATGAGTGTCCCTGGAGTGTCTTATCTCTGTACCTTCCCCTTCTGTCATTAAATGCAAAGGACAGAAGCCCCAGGGAATAAGATAGCTCTGGATGGAGACAACAGAATCCTTGAGTGTACAGGTATTTGCTGTCAACCTTAGGATACCACAAAGGATTGTTTTGTAAGAGAGAAATAAGCATCTACCATATTTGAGTCTATGTAAAATAAGTGTTACTCCATAGAGTGATGTTGACAGTGCTTAGAGTAAAAGAGCCTTCCATTGAAACAGAACTGTATCTATCCAAGATAATTCAAGTTTTACATGCTCCCTTCTTCCTGGATACATTGTGGAAAAAAATTGTCTTTGTAAACAGGAGGAAGAAAGGTACCAAATTAAACAAGTGTAGCAGACATGGTTTTGGCATCTCGAGATAGGGGTTCAGAATTACCACATTCCTTTGTTCTCTGTAGTTCAAATTAAATCAAATTTCATTCCTAGGTAGTTTATTCTCTCTATTGTGGTTGCAAGAAGTGACAAGAGCTTTAGGTTCTACTGAAGCATTATGATTTATTCCTTTATTCATTATAACAATAAATGATTGTAATCCATTTCAGAATATGGGCTAGGAGATCTATCTTGATAGAATGTATGGTTTTGTGAAAAATGCAGAATCCTTTAGATAATTACTAAACAACAGAACAAGTAGTGTGAAAAATACAAAGACTTCACTGGACAAACACTGGTAAGATCGTTAAAGAACTTGGGTAATAGAAGGACTGGAGGAAGGTAGCTAGAAATGAGGAGATAATCAGGCTTTTAAGGCAGACAGCCATCCGACCAGGGTAAACACTAGGTTGAGCCAATGTCTCTGAGACTGGGCTGAAAGACTACAGAGATTGTGAGATTGGGGGGCTCAAAAGGAGGGGAAACAGTGATGCTGAATCCAGTGGGCAGGTAAATACTGGAGGAGGATCAGAGCCCAATTTTGATTTTAATAGAAAGGCATGGAGATTACATTGCAAGGTGAGAATAAACATGGCTGAATCAAGCATAGGCAAGCTTGGTAGGAAGCCATTTTGTATTATCTAAGAGATGTGAGAAACGGGCTGCAGAGATTGCTCAGAGAAGCTGGAAACTTGCTGTTTTCCAGAGGACCCTGGTTTAATTCCCCCTATTCATGAGGCAGCACAATAGTCTATAACTCCAGCTCCAGGTGCTTACACACCCACACAAACATGTATATAGGCAAAATACCAATGCACATTTAATAAAAAAAGAAATTTGAGAACACACCAGAACTGATATATACAGATAGAAATGGATAAACTCAAGAGATGTTTAGGAAGTGACATTAGAAAGGTTTTACAACTAGGAACATCAGGATGATTATTCTTTGGAACTTTATAAATTTGCGATTAGCATTTGGAAGGAGCTTTTACTCTGAGCAAACCTAGAACAACTGTGTTGCTTTCCTGCATCCTTTCTGCTGTTCAGCTGACTCTCATTCGTTTAAGAGTATTACTTGCCTTATAAAACATACGTGAACATTGCTAAGTAAGGGTTCATCTTGTAGTCAGCAGTGTCTTCACACTGATCTGAAAAGAGCACCAACTCTCCTGTTTACATCCCATAGCACAGAGTCATTACCACAAGGGTTCTGTTCTTCAACCCCACAGCTTTACACTTCAGCCTCATGTCTGACTTCACTTTGTCACCTCACACCTCCCTTTGTGCAAGGCTTTTTTGTCAAATTCACAGAAAGGAGAAGGTAGGATAAGGTCTTGGGGAAATCACTCTCCTCCATTGGCATCTCCTTTTCTCCTTTTTTATTGGGTTTAGAAGTCAAATGCATCTGGGCAGTGGTGGCACACACCTTTGATCCCAGCACTTTGTAGGCAGAGGCAGGCGGATTTCTGAGTTGGAGGCCAGCCTGGTCTACAGAGTGAGTTTCAGGACAGCCAGGGCTATACAGAGAAACCCTGTCTCGAAAAAACAAAACACAACAAAACAAAACAAAAATCAAATGCTTGTTTTGCAGTGTTAAGTCTATAACCTGCTCTGTTTAGTCTTTGTTGCTCATTGAATACCTGTTCAACTAATTATTACATTTAGTACTTAACCAAAGTAACATGTTGTCACTAGTTCAGAATTACGGGGGATAAATCATTATTAGAACTAGTGTTTAACTCTGTTGAGCATCAGACCCAGTCTTTCTTTGATCCCCATATTAAAGATGTACAGAGTAGAAAGCAAGTCTAGCTAAGATTTAGAGTTATACTGCCCAGAGCTGGAAAAACCACCAAAGTAGCAACATCTTCCAGATTATAAGGCTTGGCATTGGATAGACTTATTTTTTAATGAATGTATTTTATGTGTATGGGTGTTTTATATACATGTATTTCTGTGCATCATGTGAGCCTGTTGAATCAGAAGCCTGATAAAGGTGTCAGATGCCTGGTGGTGGAGTTACCATGGTTGTGAGCTACCATGTGGGTGCTTGGCATTTCACCCTGGCCCTCTCGAAGACTGCTCAGCATTCTTGCCTTCTGCATCATCTCTCTGGCCCCTCATAGATTAATTTTTTTCTTGTAATTAAACATAGAAACAGGAGAGTAGATTTATCCTCTAAGGCAGATGTTTTTGTTTAGTAGAAAGGTGGTGGGTTTTTTTTAACATTTCTTTTTAAAATATATATTTCTTTATTTTTATCTGTTATGAGTGGTTTACAGGGCCCACAGAGGTATGAAGAGAGTGTTGTTTCCCCTGGAATTGGAGATACAGGCAGTTGTGAGTTGTCATTGGGGTGCTCTAAACCAACAACTCATATCTTCAACCCCAGATGAGAAGTTTTTAAATGTCAAAATGCAAGAATTCAAGAATGTGCATTTTTTTTAAACAATAAAGATGTAAAAGCAGTTCCCGCTTTGTTCTCCTGTAAAAAACATTTTGCTCATTGGTGATGATGTTTATTAAATCTGTAATTGTGGATATCAATTCAGTCATAGATCAGCATTGCTTCTGTCAGTACACTTTGTCCGCAGGTCACAAGCTTCCCCACCGTCCTGACAGCTTCCACTTTGATCAGCACCTACTAACCCATGCTTAGACATAACAGTCTGCTACCCACAGGTCAGGTTTATAGTGAGAGGGGTAGATATGTATAAACATAAAGGAACACATCGTTGGAACTGGAGGAAATTAACAAAGTTCTGAGGTTGTGAGCAGGATAGAGGGATTTTTTTTAAGTGAGCCATTCGATGATCAGGGAATCTCTATGAGGAAGTTAAGCTATTGATAGAGAATTCTCCAGGGGGTCAATGTCAAATGGGTAGGAAAGAGGCCAACGTGTAAAGAAACAGGAAAAGGTCAGCATGTCCATAGCATGGGAAAGGTGGGGGACAGAATAAAATGGGTTGAGTAATGTACCAGAGGCTGAATTTTATCCAATTAAACTGTGGAAAATATTGATGTATTTTAAACAAGGTTTAACACAACCTGATTTATGTTGACAGACGTTGAGTTTCCCCCTAGAATGACACTTACAAGGAGGTACAGTGGAAGCTTGGAGATCAACTAAAAATCTTTCACCAGTGCTAGGACTCCGTCTCACCTGTTCCAGTTGAAAGGGGAGCAGAGGTAACAGGTACTCCTGAGACAGAGGAAAAGGATTTCTTCAGGAATTGAATACAGTTGTAAAAGAAAGGGGACATAAAATACAAACTCTTTTGGAAAGAGTTACTGTGAGTATTTAGAGATAGTGTGGTACATTTATAGATAAGTTTGACAATTGAGGCACATTTAAAGGATGGAAGAAGACTTACATTGTCTGCTGGATTGGGTCCAAGGCAGCCAATGGGTTGTCAAGAATGCAGCAACCAATTTAAGTTTAGAGACTTAACAGTAGCTGACGTTCCTATGTGTAAAGCGTGTGAGAACCTGCATGCAACAGCTCAGAGACAGATGTAGTACTGCACCTAAATTAGTGCAACAAGAAGCCATATGCAAACATGTTTATACAAACTAGAGCAATTTTGACAGGCCAAGAACAAGATCTGGTTCATAAATCAGAGCGTCAAGTGCTTCCTGTGTAATGATGACTAATTAGTGACGGTGTTTTCTACTCTAACAAGGCAGGGCATGAGACATACCTAGTTTTGATGATCATTTTCTCCTATGGTCAGGCAAATGATTGTCTTCCATCAGAAGCTACTTTGTTGAATGAAAAATGTTAATGTCCACTTCTGTAGTTAACCTCATGTAAGCTGTTTTTCCCAGATATAAACTTTCTTCCATTTGACAGGATACAAAAAGAAAATATGCACCATTTGTATGCCAAACAAAGAGAAAGTTTCAGTTTTTTTAATTGGTCTGCAAAAAATAGTTTAGTGGTACAAACTCTACCACTGTAGGCCTACAATAAGTCTGTAATCTTTCAAAAAGTTAGAACTACCTTTAAGATTACTTTTTATATTAAAATTTACAGGTACTGACCAATTTACAAGAATTTACATAAGATAAAAAAATCTTAATAAACAGCATAGCTTGTATCTGAACTGCTACTTTCATGTGGAAAAGAAATATTAAAACAGATTTTTATATAAATGTTAAACTTTCATTTATAACTTTATTGTCTTATCTAAAACACTCTGTAGTAGCTTACTGCCTAAATATTCCAGTTTAGATTATAATCCGCAGAAGCAAGATTCTACAAATAGGATATAATTTTATCTTTGATGTTTCAGTTTCCTATCATGAGGAGAATAAAACTGGGAAAACAGAGGTGAAGCAACAGTGCACAGTTCACTGTGCTATCAGAGAGCTTAGGAAGACTTCCCTTTTTTCCAAAATATCGAAGTCAGAGACTTTCAAGCTGTTCATAAACAAGTCACTAACTACTGTTAGTGTTCCGATTACAACAGTACAGAATGTATTGTTTCAACACAAAATCTAAAGCAACCTCTAGAGTCTACCAAAGTAAGGAATGAAGTGCTAATGAACACTCTAAAGTCTGACCCAGAGAGTCAAGTGAAGACTTAAGGCAATTGACTAGTAATTCAAGCCCCAGACATTCACTGAATGAAAGATAACTCTTATTTCAAGTAACCGAATAACTGACTGGAATCTTTACTTGACTAGAACTGAGTAGAACTAGACTACTGTCTACGGCCACTTACACTAAGTACGTATTACTCCGATGCTTTTCAAAATTCCATGTAGCTCTTCAGTATAAGCACGTGTTACAAGTACTTGAAATTATATCAAAACCTTATTTGTTCAGGTAATTTCTCAAAATATATTTTATGCTGAAAAGTCATGCCATGATAATGCCAACATTTTAAAAATACATTTTTAAATCAAAGAGATTATTAGGAAATGTCATAATAAAATATCCAATATTTATATGAGTATCCTTTTTTTATATATATAAAAACCTGAAAACAAAACCGTTGAAAATAAACCACGATGGAGGTAAACAAAATGAATTATGATATACTTATTGTTCTTTATTTCTTGGAAGAATTTAAGAATTAGAGACCGGTTACCTTTTCAGGGTAGCTCTCAAGGGTAGAGCACTGTTCAGATCTCTTTTGTTTTTCAGTCTGTGCCATGAGTCTAAAAGCTGATCCTTGATCATATCAAACTTGTGCTTTTCATGCACAGTTCTGGTGATATTCATTCCATCAAAAGGTTCGTCAACACAGATGTGTCTGTTTCTCCATTCCGTATCATCAGGCTTTGGAATGGCTTTGGCTTTACGAACTGAAATCATCTGAGTGTTCTAGTCAAATTCTGTAGCATAATATTTAAGAAAGCCCAGTAAGAGGTCCCCAAGACTTGATTCCTTCTTGGAGAGGTTAGGCAGAACATACATGGGGCATGATGTACAAGGGACAGCATTACAGAATTACTCTAGGTAAAGGTTTTGGAGGGATAGAAAGATGGCTTCAGGTAGGATTTGTAGATACTCCAAAGGCATCAATACAAGACTACAGATGCTTAACGTGCCACATCTGGCATCTTTATCCTGTGGTAACTTGCCTGCCTCTTTTTTTATTATTATTAAATCATTTTCTTTATTTACATTTGAAATGTTGTCCCATTCCTCTTCCCCTTCCCTGAGTTCTTCACCCCTCCCCTTGCTTCTGAGAGGATGCGCCCCCATTCACCCACCCACACCTCACCTCATCCCACCCACACCCACTAACATCCCTCTTCCTTGGGGCATCAATTTTCTACAGAATTAAACACATCCGCTCCCACTGAGGAAAGACAAGGCAGTACTCTGCTATGTAAGTGCAGAAGGCTACAGATCAGCCCATGTATGCTCTTTGGTTGGTAGCTCAGTCTCTGGCAGCTCCCAGGGGTCCAGGATGGTTAATGCTCTTGGTCTTCCTATGGGGCTGCAATCCCCTTCAGCTCCTTCAGTCCTTCCCCTAACTCTTCAATAGAGGTCCCCAATCTAGGTCCAATGGTTGGCTGTAGGTATCTGCCTCTGTCTTAGTCAACTGCTGATAGAGCCTCTCAGAACAGCAATGCTAGACTCCTGTGATGCATGTCCTTTTGGGTCTGAGTTACCTCACTTAAGATGATATTTTCTAGTTCCATCCATTTGACTGCAAAATTCATGATTTCCTCAGTTTTAACAGCTGAATAGTATTCCATTGTGTAAAGGAACCACATTTTATGTATCCATTCTTCAGCTGAGAGACTTCTGGGTTGTTTCTAGCTTCTGGCTATAACAGGTAAGGCTGCTATGAACTTAGTGGAACACATGTCCTTGTGGTAATGTAAAACATCATTTGGGTATATACCCAGGAGCGGTATAGCTGGGTCTTCAGGTGGAACTATTTCTAATTTTCTGGGAAAGTGCCAGATTGATTTCCAGAATGATTGTACCAAGTTTTCAATTGCACAAGCAGTGGAGGAGTGTTCCTCTTTCTCCACATCCTTGCCAGCATGCCTTCGCTTAAGTTTTTGATCTTAGCCTCTCTGATTGGTGTAAGGTGGAATCGCAGGATCATTTTGATTTGCATTTTCCTGATGTTTAACATTTCTTTAAATGTTTCTTGGATATTTGAGATTCCTCTGTAGAGAATTGTCTGTTTAGCTCTGCACCCTATTTTAAATTGTGTTGTTTGGTAGCTTGGAGTCTAACTTCTTGAGTTCTTTGTATATTTTGAATATTAGCCCTTTATTGGTTGTAGGGTTAGTGAAGATCTTTTCCCAATCAGTAGGTTGCCATTTTGTCTTATTGACAGTGTACATTCCCTTATAGAAGCTTTTCAGTTTCATGAGGTCCCATTTGTCTGTTGATCTTAGACCCTGAGCGATTGGTGATCTGTTCAGGAAATTTTCTCTTGTGCTAATGCATTTGAGGGTAATTCCCACTTTCTCTTCTACTAGATTCAGTGTATCTGGTTTTATACAGAGGTCCTTGATCCATTTGGACATCAGCTTTGTATAAGGTGGTAAATATGGATTTATTTGCATTCTTCTACATGGAGCTTGCCAGTTAGACCAGCACCATTTGTTGAAGATGCTTTCCTTTTTCCACTGGATGGTTTTGGCTTCTTTGTCAAAGATCAAGTATCTTTGTGATCAGGTATGTGTATTTATTTCTGGGTCTTCAGTTATATTTCATTGATCAACCTGTCTGTCTCTGTACCAATACCATGCAGTTTTTATCACTATTGCTCTATAATACAGTTTGAGGTCAGGGATGGTAATTCCCCCAGAAATTCTTTTATTGTTGAGAATTGTTTTCATTATCCTGTGTTTTTTGTTTTTCCATATGAAGTTGAGAATTACTGTTTCCATGTCTGTGAAGAATTGTGTTAGAATTTTAATAAGGATTGCACTGGATCTGTAGATTGTTTTAGGAAAGATGGCTATTTTTACTGTGTTAATCCTACCAATGCATGAGCATGGGAGATCTTTCCATTTTCTAAGGTCTTCCTCGATTTCTTTTTTCAGGGACTTGAAGTTCTTGTCATACAGATCTTTCACTTGCTTGGTTAGAGTCACACCAAGATGTTTTATATTATTTGTGACTATTATGAAGGGTGTTGTTTCCCAGCTTGTTTGTCTTTCTCAGCTTGTTTGTCATTTGTATAAGGGAGAGCTACTGATTTGTTTGGGTTAATTTTATATCCAGATACTTTGCTGAACTTGTTTATCAGTTGTAGAAGTTCTCTGGTAGAATATTTGGACTTGCTTATATATAATATCTTATCATCTGCAAATAGTGGTACCTTAACCTCTTCCTTTTCAATTTGTATCCCCTTAACTTCCTTTTGTTGTCTAATTGCTCTAGTTAGAACTTCAAGTACTATATTGAATATATAGGGAGAGAGTTATCCCTGTTTTTAGTGTGAATGCTTTAAGTTTCTCTCCATTTAATTTGATGTTGGCTATTGGCTTGCTGTGTATTGCTTTAATTACGCTTATGTATATGCCCTGTATCCATGATTTCTCTAATACCTTTAAAATGAAGGGGTGTTTGATTTATCAGATGCTGTTTCAGCATCCAATGAGATATTCATGTGATTTTTTTTCTTTCAGTTTGTTAATATGGTGGATTACGGTGATGTAGTTTTGTATATTAAATTATTCCTACATCCCTGAGATCAAGCCCATTTGATCTTGATGGATGATATTTTTGATGTGTTCCTGCATTCAGTTTACAAGTATTTTGTTGACTATTTTTGTATCAATGTTCATAGGAGAAATTGGTCTGAGGTTGTTTTTCCTTGTTGATTCTTTATATGTTTTAGTTATCAGGGTGACTGTGGCCTCATAGAATGACTTTGGTAGCATTACTTCTGTTTTTATTTTGTGGAATAGTTTGAGGGAGTATTAGTATAAGCTCTTCTTTGAAATTCTTGTAGAATTCAGCACTAAAACCATCTGGCGGTTGGCATTTTTTGGTTGTGAGGTTTGTAATGACTGCTTCTTCTTCTTCTTCTTCTTCTTCTTCTTCTTCTTCTTCTTCTTCTTCTTCTTCTTCTTCTTCTTCTTCTTCTTCT
>JADRCH010000079.1:5471214-5520998 GCA_019843965.1 Rhynchomys soricoides | reverse complement strand
GACCCATTTAATTGTACTGTTGAATTCACAGCGACCTTTTTAAAAACTGTAGGCATGTTCTTATTGACAAACTCACTGAGAATACCATCATTCATTCAGTTCTCATCCTATGCTTCTTTTTGCGTAGATGGAGACCATTATAGGAAGGCGCAACCAGTCAAATACAGAGAATGACTTACCTTGAGGTGTCCAACCTCAATTGACACATCTGTAACACAAGGCGTAGGAAACATACTTAAGGCTCAGAAAACTTCACAGAAGTGGGAGTGGAAAGAGTGTACAAGTCAGAGAACCAGGAAGTCTGCTGCAAGATAGTGTCGTTTAGATATGCGGGAAGGGTACTCTCATGGAACCTCAATACTGGCTTGCTACCTTCGCACGACCTGAACAGTGACAAAATCAGTTGATACACTAAAGTTCATGGGAGCGCGGGGAAAATCTCAGAGGCCCCTACCCAAGATGAAGCATTAAAGGTAGTTAAAGATTGCTGAATATGAGAATTAGACTTTCCCATGGTGAGCGCCCTAATTAGTTATGTGATACCAGGTGGTCAGCCCTTATTATACACAGACAAACATAGACACATGCGCGTACTCTACATATCTACACACACACACACACACACACACACACACACCACTAAACAGACTCAATAGGTTGTACCTTCAGGGGTGTGTGTATATGTGTGTGTTTGTATGTGTGTGTGCATGTGTAAGGGTGTGTATGTAGGAGTATATATGTGTTTGTGCGTAAGGATGTATGTGTAAGAGTGTGTGTGTGTGTGTGTGTGTGTGTGTGTGTGTAGGGATGTGTTTAGCAATAATAGTTAAAGAACAAAAGGCCATGAATTGGAGATGGAGCTGTGTATTTGGGCATAGGAGGGGTTCTGGGGGAAAGAGGGAGTGGGGGACATAATGCAAATACAGTGTACACGTGAAATTGATCAGGGATGTGTGTGGTGGGTGGGAAAGTACAATGTCAGAAGAAACAAGTTAACTTTGTAAAAGACAAGGCTTGGTTTTCATTGCTTTTCTTTCACTGGTGAATAGCACAGAGCAACCCCAAATGTAGAGGTCCTCCTGTCTGGAAGCCGAATTCACTGAGGCACAGAGAGTCTCACTCCACTGCTCATGGAGATACCTGCATAAAGCTAAATGAAACCACTACCAGCAGCCCTTAAAAAAAAAAAAACAAATTGGGAGGCTCTTTAAGATCAGCGAAGGTAGTTTTGCATAAGAAAGCCACATAACCGAGAAAACAGGCATATCATTTGGGTCTGAGCTCCTTATGGTAAATAACAGCAGTTGGCAGACATAAGCAGAAAGACAGTTGGTTTAGGTCACTTGGTCATCTTCAACGGACTTGAGAGCCTCGTACCAGCTTAGTCACTGTCTTATCTTGCCAACCCCTATGTTGTTATACTCATGTGGAATCTGTTTTGTCATATCGTGGGTAAGAAAATTATTGATGACTTGGGAGGGATGTATCACTTTTGAATAAAGCTTTCTCAAAAGAATATTTAAAAGGAGCAATATTTCTGTAGTTTTCCTTTAGAGGAAAATTGAAAAGAACTGCTAACAGCATAATTACTTTTGAATTACGGAAGTAAGAAGCCATTGCACTGACTTTGAACCACTTTTTTTTTTTTTTTAACTTCCTGCAAAGAGGACCCTTTACAGTATTTTTGGAGAAGTTAGTAAAACCGAATCTGACATCACCATTTAGCAGTGCATGTAGCTAGCAAGTGGTTTGTTCTTAGGGTAACAGTGAAGGAAACTTGCTCCCCATCTGATAAGACAGAGTGCAAAGTATGCGTTCATTTCTTTTAGTTTTGACTTAGCTTTATAGGGACAAACTTGGAGAGAGATAACCATTATTTTGCTTTTCAGGGGGACCCTATTTCTTAGGGACACAGCTGATCTCCAGATATGACCATGTATTTGTGGCTCAAACTTCTGGCCTTTGGTTTTGCCCTTCTGGACACAGAAGTCTTTGTCACAGGTAAGCACATCTATATTAATTTTTACTTTCTCGTATTTTGTTTATTTTGTGGGACAGGCTAGTTTTAAAAGTTACGTGTGATGGATATTGAAAGTAAGAAGAGCCGCTCCCTACTCCATGTTCAAGCTTGTGGTAGCTCAGAGAAACCAGGCCTACTGGAGGGCAGCACACACTGTTTCTGTTCAAAATACATAAATGTTTCAGGGAAAGATCATGGTTTAATAGGAAAGTTCCCTCTCTCTCTCTCTCTCTCTCTCTCTCTCTCTCTCTCTCTCTGCAAACTTTTCAGGGATGGGACTAAAGCAATTGATCTGACCCGCATCTGCCACAGTTAGAGGAATTGTTAACTAAGTCAGTTTTAATGCTTTTGATCAAAATATGAAGGTTTAAAATCATGGGACAGCTTTGGTTGTATGTAAGCCAGTCTCTTCAGATGAGGGGTTGTTTCCTCAAATGTTAATGATTATTAAAATAAGGTTTTGAATGCTCAGCTACAGAAAGGCTGAAAAGTGCATTAGGTACTTTAAAAAAATGTTTGTCCTCTCACAGAATGTGTTTTGAATTGATTATGTTAATTCTCTGATAATGGTTCTTATGAATTTTGTTGTGGAAATTCTAGTAGAGCCACCGCCCTTCCTGGATGATGGGTACAGAGCACAGCCTTGAAAAGCTAGAAGTGTTACAATCTGTAAAATTCACACAAATGCTGTGTCCTTTAGGATAGGGTGACCAGGCAGGCACTGCTTTCTGAAGTTCAAGGCCTTCTCACACTTCTGGTCTGGTTAATACATATTTCTTGAGCAGTTTCAGTTTGAGATGTGAGTCTGGTGGATTGTCAAGTAACAGATAGATGACATTTCTCCTTGGAGTATTTAATCTTAGATACTTTTAAATAGGAAAAAAAATTAATCTTCCCAGAACTCAGTTTAATTTTTTTCTGATGTTCACTCTCCCCCTTTCCCCTGATACATAGGGTACTAACATGGCTAACACACACTTTGCGATCGTTCCTGGGCCTGGAAAAGAAACACAGCCTCAGATACTTGTTTGTTGATGTTTTCACAATAAGTTTGTTTTGCTTTTTAATTGGAAAGATGGATTTTTTTTCTTTTTAAATCCATTTAGGTAAGTTGTGAACTTGCTTGGCTGAGGTTTCCAGTATAAAGATGATTCTAAAAACACACAGAGCCACAGAATCTTGTCATAATGCACAAACTACCTCCCATGTCGTCAGCCCTCTATGATTTTTGTTATGATGTAAAGTGAATTATGAAGAAGAATTGAAGGTTGTATATATGTATTTTATCATTCATTGGCATATTTCCACTGTAAGTCCCCCCTTGGGGCAAGTTCTCAATTTTTTTTAAATGGGTGTGAAAGAACATTGAGGTACCTTCAGGTCGTAGAGCAAGTCACCCCTGAATTATAAATCAAGGTTTTAATTTTTTTGCACAAGAAGCATATTTGAATTAATCAGCAAAATTTGTATAAAGGGTTCTAGAAATCTTTAAATCAACTTTGCTAAATAATTTATTCTAAAATATAGTTTATTAATCAATATATAAATAATGGATCGTTGATAGATTGCTGACAGAATGATTTTTATAAAGACCAAGTTTAATATAATTGCTCCCATAATACAGAGGGTAAATATTTTTCTACAGGACACTGACAGGTTTTCTTAACATGTGTACTTACTGTTGAAAATACACATTTACGTAATCATTTGTATTTGAAGATGGTGTTTAGCATTTCAAGACACATTTTTATTTAGTGTTGAGAACTTATTAAGGCTTTAAATTACATGCTTTATTAAGCAACAAAAGACTCAGTTCCTACATTTTATTTTTGTGTGATAAATTAATGCAGTATCTACAGGCAATACACTTTTGGGGAGCAACTTTTTATTATATGCTTTAGAAAAATAAAGAAGCACAGAAAAACATTAATGAAGCATCCATGGAAAGTACACCCCACTCCAGAATTTTATTTAGCTTATGAAATCCACAAGAGACCAATGTCAAATTTAAGCTCTTCCAGGGTAATTGGGATGCTGTGTTCCCAACTTACAAATGTCTCTGATCTCGCTGCTTTGTTCCTCTTTGCCAGGACAGTTGGACTCTGAATGCCTGTTTAAAAGTTGTACGTAATTCTAGGGCACCATGATAAAATAGAGAGCCCAGGTAGAGCTTAGGTTTTCTCCCTCGGGTCGAGGCTAACGGTAGGTCTATCTACTATCCGCATCACCTAACGGCTGAAGACATCTTTAGTTGGGCCCTGAGGAGAGTGCAGTGAGCTAGATTCTGAGTCATAACGGTGAGAACTCAATTCCAGAGCACAATTCTTAATTTTCCATCACCATTAAAATAATCTCAAGTAACAATTATGTACTTGGCCTTGCACATCATAACATTTTGATAGAAATTATTTGTCGAGTTTGACAAGCTCTCCTGTTATGTTCTAAAAGTAACGGGAGACCCTAGGCTGTGAGGGTGAGGACTTTAATTTCTTTTTAAACAGCTAACATGTTTTCTGTGACCCTTGTCATTGCTAGGATTTGAAAAGCACTTTGTTAGAGCAAACCAAAGGCAAGTTAGAAATGAGGGATCCCTCTGTCTTGCTCTGATCCCAGGATCAGAGTAGTGACTGTAGGCAGCTGCCTTCTTGATTCAATTTGGTGCCTTTCCCACAGTGACAAGCGGCGAGTGCAACATACACTCATTTCCGCATTGCTCATGTGCACATACATAACTACATGCAGATCTGCAGACAGGACACATATATGGAGTGCTTGGTTTACGCACTGTGGCCATCTGTCACTGCTGTGTCTACTGGATTGCTACACTCTCGCCTGTTTCCTACTGAGGGTCTATAAACACATGTCCTTCAGCAGGTTCATTTTCCTTTGGTCTACATTGATTACCCCTGTGCTCTGTGTTCTTGAGCTTAGTTCCCACCTCCATACTAATCCCTCAGAAATGGGGAAGCCCTTTTTCTGTGGGTAGTCATCCGTGCTCCACAGACTGTCAAACAAACAAACCAAAACCAAAAAGCTCTTCCCATATCTCTGTTGCGATCACCTCAGTTCCAGGCCTCATTATCTTCTGTCTGCAATGATATGTCAATTTTTTTTCACCAGTCTCAATCTCATTCTTTCTTTATATAATTTAAATGATTAAAATGGCAGGAGTGGGCACTCCTGAGATTTCCTCCTCAGCTCTAATCTTTATTTTAAAAGGCCAGCACGTATTCACTGTACACAATGGTATTCATTTTGCTATCCATGCAAACAACAGTGCTGGTCTTACTTCCCTCTCCTCATTTCTTCCCACACTCTTCTTCCTGAACAGCCTCCCCTTCCCTTCACCTCCCCTCCCCTCCTCCCCTCCCATCCTCCCTTCCCCTCCTCTTTTCTTTTCTTCTCTCTTCCTTTCCTTTTCTCCATGACGGATTCAAAGAGAACTAGTGAGACCTGGTTTCAACATCCAGTTCTTCTACGTCCACCAGGCCAATAAGGTTTTCCATAAAAGTCCTGTCTCCCTCTCTGACATTTTCTACCACCTTTCCCTGGAATCTGTCAAGGATTATTTCAATTATTGTGGTGGTGGTGGTGGTAGTGGTGGTGATGATGATGATGATGATGATGATGATGATGATGATGATGAAGGTGAGAATAAATGAACATGTGTTTTTACTGCCTGTACCCCACATGGAAGCAGAAACTTCATCACACCTTTCTCAAATTCTGTATCTGGGTAGATCTGAGTTCTGGTGCTTTATGGGTGTCTGATGGAACTCCTCCATAAAACTATAGATGATGATGGTGGTGGTGGCTATAGAGTAGGAATAGGGCAGGGGATGAGAGGAAGGACAGAAGGAGGAGGATGGGAAGGGGGAAACCTCTGAGGCCAGGAAGAGAAAAAGAAAGAAAAAAATCTATCAAAATGCAGATTGGGAAACTGGAGACAGAAATCTTGTCGTGCTTATATAAATTTATTTTTAATGAATACATTTACAGTTTGATCCTTTTTGTTATTTATCTCTTTCATACCTATCTCATTCGGGGGGATTGATATTCCAAACTTCTTAAAACCTCATGGCTTGAGAATATTTTCCTTAGTTCTTCCTTGAAGGGCTCTCACTAAGGTCAGACACACATAGGGAGTCAGGAGGAGAGGGAAGCTCATGCAGCAGCTCCAACAGGTGGATCAGAGCAGACTTTGCGCGCATTGGTTTGGACGCTCTGTTGCTGGTCGTAGGTTCCCTTCAAAGGTGGGTGGAAGATTTTCCATCACCTCACACAGTATTCTTTCTAGCCATCACACTATTAAATTATTTATATAGAAAAGAAACTGTGATGGACTCCATTTCCATCCAGGCTTAAGTTATATGTCTTTTTTCATACTAGATTCTCAACCCCAGAGAGGTCGCCTGTCAGTGAAGGATCAGGTGTGGCTTCTGCTCACACATAGATGGAAGTTTTTAAAGATGAGATGAAATCAAAATTTAAACATTTCATATTATTCGCTTAGCAACATCATATGATATCTATTAATATACACTATCTAAATATACAAAAATAAAAATTATACTGGTTACTGAGTTTTGTGTACATAGCCTTAGCCAATATTTAGATTTTAAACCACCTAATTATTCTTGAAAGACTTGAATGTATTCTTACTTATATGTTGATGAGTTACTTCAATTTCTATCTGTCAGTAAACCCTTAGGGAAACCAGTTAGAAGCAGAAAATTACATGCTTGGACACCACACAAAAAAGACAAAGAATAAATCAAGATAATATGTCTCTTCCCCTCTTTTCAAGGACTACAACAAATGTATACAAAGCTGGTGTGTGATAAAAAATACAAGAGTCTTCAGTGTCTAATCAGAGTTCCATCAGTTGATTCCTTTGTGAAAGATAATAAACAAGATTTTCAATGTTTTTATTTAATTCTTTATTACAGATCCAAACTCAAACAGATGAGATTGTGTTTTCTGGCACTTAGCTCTATAATATATGTAAAAGCATTTATTTCCTGTTCTTTCTAAAAAGAGAGACAAAAATCTAAAGTGAAAAGATAATTCACTAACTAAACTGATCTTAAGTGTATCATAGTTATGATAAAAATTATAATTAAAAGGCAATGATATTCAAGTAAAAATGATCAGCATTCATACAGGAAAATAACTATTCCTCATTAAAACTGTAGCAACTTCAAGAAAACAATCATCCCTTCACATCAGTCCTTAAAACTGTGATCTCCCTCCTCCCCAGACAAAAGGTAAGAGCTGAGAGTAACTCATTTCTTACCTCACATGTATTAGTTGTCAGGGGAATGCGTGGGAGGTCTCTGAGAGATAAAGACAATTCTCTACAATTAACTAACACATTTTTTCTTCCCATTCAAGCAGTTTAGTGAATCTTATTTAAATAACAACCATGCCAAGAAATGCCATCAGAGTTCTGGTGATAGAATAGGTTCATTGTATCTTACGTGTGCACACACAGAAAAGAACCCATAGTAACTTATCTTCTGATCAGAGAAATACTGAGCATAGTAAGGTATGAAAGGGAAGCCATTCCATACTGGGAAATGCTATTACACTTGGAAAAGGAAATATTTTCAAAGTCTAACTAGATAGATTTTATAACACTGATCTGCAAAGTATCATATAAGCATTAAAAATATACTATTCATGAAAATAACTTGAAAACTATGCAATATTTTCTGAACTCATCAGTTATATCCATGTGGTTCAGTAAAATCACAGTGCACATCTCTTTGACGCACTTCCCATTCAATTGCTTTCAAAGTAGCAGAGAATATTCAGACCATATAATCATGGTAATGACAATGTTTTAACTTGATTTTTTAAAATATAAAATAAATATTCCTTTAGATAATACCAACACATTAGAGTTTTCTTTAAACTGTAGAAGAAATTCTTATTAGGTCAATTTAATTCCTAGGGCATTTTTATATCCTATCTATCTCCACACTAATAAATTTTTCCAGCTGTATTTTCCTGAATCAGTATTCAACAGCATAACATTTCACCTTTACAATTGCCCGTATCATTAATTTGCTAGATCAATTTTATTCAGTTCAAATTGTGCCAATTGCAGCCTGTACCTATAGGCATTTTGCTTGGTAGCCTTTATTTTTCTAAGTATAATTTTGCTAAACAGGCAATAAATGTAATTTTTAAAAAAATTTAGTTCTTTTTTTTTTTTCAAAAAAAAAAACAAAAAAAACCAAGAAACACTTTCCACAGGTTGATTCAGCCACTGTTGGTTTTAAATTTTTACTGTTTAGTTTCAGTGCACATGCAGTACAACAAAATCCAGTTTTTCATGTTTTCTCAAGCTCATCTGGGGGCAATGGGAGCGTTCTGAAGCATCTGTTTTTAGCTCTTGGCCATGCTGTGAGGTGAGAGCTCCTTCAGTCAGAGTCATCTTAAGATTTTATTTTTTTAAGAAATAATTTTAATTACTTCTTAGGTAGCCAATGGGAACATCATTTTAAAGACTGGAGTCAACTAGAATTAGTTTTATCAATGACGTTGCATTTGCATATTATTCTGATTAGCGTATGCATCTTAGTCTACCTTTTTATTTCTCAGTGGAACAATGACTAAAGAACAGGGTCCTAATACATGGGAAGTATCAAAGCTTCCCACTGTGGCTCCTTGTGTTTAGTAGAAATGAAAGCAATTAACATTGTGGACACAACTCAGCTTGAATGCCCTCTACACATCTGTAGCTTTATCTGTAGCCAGGCTACTGTAAGTTGGATTTTTTGAAGAACATTTTCCTGCCTCTCAATGGTTGGCCATGCTCCCTTTTTATTTATATGTATTTTCCCCCCAAGTGTGCAAATTATAATTGCTTTTCTTTCTTTTTTTTCTTTTTTCTTTTTTTACGTTTTTGTTTTTCGAGACAGGGTTTCTCTGTGTAGCCCTGGCTGTCCTGGAACTAACTCTGTAGACCAGGCTGGCCTCGAACTCAGAAATCCACCTGCCTCTGCCTCCCAAGTGTTGGGATTAAAGGTGTGCACCACCAAAGCCCGTCTATAATTGCTTTTCAACAGTCTGATCCCTAGAGTTGGCTTCACCTCTCCACTACTTTCTGTGCTATGAGGATCCTGTCTTGGGGGGAGGTCTCTAGGAGTGCTCTTCCTTCCTGGTCCCACCCCCCATGTCTATGCCTCAATTTCTACCATTTTCTCTCTGTACCCACAGAAACCCATATATATCACTGATTCTTTCTTATTTACCAGTGTCAACTGCGCCACAGCGCTTGTCTTGGGAAGGGATAGGTGGACTATAAATGTGACCCTGCCCTGTGTGTATAAAGCACTTGTCAATTCATATAAATAATTTGAATCCTGTCTTTTTATTATTGTTGCTTATGCAAAGTGCTCAAAGTGAAATTTTCTACGTGGTAGGAATATAAAGAAATAAAAAAAGAATGCAGACTCTGAAACTACAATTCTCCTTCTTTTGATTGTAGACTATGGATAAAATCCTTTAATTTATAGCCTAATTAAACCAATATTGTTTTAGACAAATTGAGAAACGCAGAAACAAATAAAGAGATGAAGAGTAGAATCAAGGTGAGATTTCCCAAATAAACAAAGAGAAGTTGTCGATTGTTGGCACTCAAGACCTAAGATATCCCTCAGTATCTCACTTAACCATGTCAACTAAATCCCTCCACTCATTTATTTTGTGAATCTGATGAACAAGTATTTGGAGAGTGACTTCTTCATACAGCATCTAGAATTCTGTGCCTTCCACTGAAGGCATCTGATAAAGACTTCCATAAGGTCTGTGATCTGCAATATGTTGGCCAAGAGGAGAGAAGTCTTTCCAATTTCCAACCCCAGACTCAAAAGTTCTTCCCCAAAATAGTAATGTGCTTTACTGTAAATAATTGTTGGTGATATCATATATGTATGTATGTATATATTAAAAATCAATCTTTTAAGACATAATACTCAAAAAACAAACAGACAAAAATGTTCTCTAGTTTTATAAATTATCTTCAGGTCACCAGTTCTACTATTTTTTTTTCTGTTGACATTTCTGGGGAAGATGTTTAGAACTTCCAATGAGCTGGGCAGGTGATTAGATATTTAATAGAAAATAGTGGTTAAACACTATGAGGATCTGGGCAATCCCTGCAATTTGCTTTACTTGTTTTTTGATTTCTTCTGAGAAGAAAATATGTGGAGAAAAGTTTTAAAATAGACACCTGTCTATATTACTATACAAACAGCTCTCATCTTGATTTGAATTCCAGAGTAACGGTCCATAGTCATCAGCTAGTCACAGATTAAGGCTGGGTCAGGGACAGGCTCCCATTCTAACCTTTGTTTATCTTTATCTGTTTTTTGGTATATTTATTTTGTGTTAAATCAGTCTTGTTAGTGTTCCAGCTAGATAACCAGGTACTTAGAGGCATGACAATGTTTATATGTAAAACACGGCAGGAAGAGATGGCAGGTGGCCATCTCAGAGGTGCCTTGTAGCAGCATTTTCTACAACCCACCCATTTGGTTTAGCTCCTTCCATGCACCATTGCTCACTGAGTTGTGCACATCTTTAGCAAAATCAGACTCACTAGAGATTGTGTTCCCATGATGAAAAGCACACACACACACACACACAAAATCATCTTTGATCAATATCTGTGTGCCACAAATGCCAGTGCCACCAAATGATACAAAAGTAATATGCTGAGAATTCAGGAGGGCAAAGAAGCACAGGATGGCATCTGTCTTAAGGTGGGTCAGTTGAGGAAAAGAATGGATTTCCCCCCAGTTCGACTTGCTTTTGATATTACACAAAGCGAAAGGCATTGAGTCATTTGCTCATGTGTCTAATTCTTTTTTTTGTTGTTTTGAAGTGCAAGGGAAGTAATTTGACCTTTGCTAAATACTTTGAACATAGCAAGCACAAGATGCTCCCATCTTGCTTCAGGAAGTACAGGCATCAGCACATCTTTCCACAGTCAGCCCAGAGCACCGCAGATGCATCCCACAGTGGCTCTGTCCACATTTCCACTCCTGCAATGTACTTACTGATGGCTTAGTAAAATAAATATGGATGGCCAATCAGAAAAGTTCAAGTCACAAATGTTGACCCTTCTAACCTCTAAGGTAGGTGTTAACTTATGCCTTATGAATCTTGAATAAGTCTAGTTTCCAATGACCTGGGTTTCTATGCTCTGAATTTTATTATGGGTCCTTTAGATATGATAAAATCATATAATGGCGAAAAGAACATTTAATGATGCCCAGGATAATCAATTCAGAGTCTTGGTTGTGAAATAGAGTGACATACACGTGAATAGTAGATAAACAAGGGAGACAGAGTCTGGTACCTAAGAATAATAACACAGAGTGGATGTTAGTAATGCTAGATTCAATCATGTAATGATGAATCATCCTTAAAATATTACCGAGATTCTTCTCTGGGTCTTCTGCCCCCAAATACTGTGGAAATTACACATTAGAATCTCAATTTCTTCAGATGTAAAATGGAAATAATAACAGGAAGCATAAATGAGATGATCTATTCACTGAATCAGTTGCTTGTACAGTCCTCCCTTTATGTTGGAAATTGTTCTACAAAAGAAGGGTGCTCCACTTCCATGCAAAAGGTGCTCACATGTGAGGAAGAAGAAGTGATTAAGAAATAGTCACATACTAGTAAGTGCTACAGAGAAAATTAAACAGTGTAATATGGGAAAAGGCCAGAACCATGAGTGTGTGTTTCTTTAAGTGGAGGGATCAAGGAGGATGTTCAAGAGGACTTGTTGACTGCTGTGAAGAAGTATATGATGTGTTGAGAGTTTGGCCAGAGCAAAGGTCTTGTGGTTAAAGCAAACAAAGCAATGTACTTAAGGCATAGAAAGGTCAAGTGCTGTGTCATGGTGAACAGGAAGATGAGAGAGACAAGGCTAGAATTTACCATAAGCTGGCATGGTGGCACATGCCTTTGGAAGCAGCACTCAGAAGGCAGAGGCAGGTAGATCTCTGTGAGTTTGAGGCCAGCCTGGTCTATATGACCAGTACCAGGAGAGCCATAGCTACATAGTAAGACCCTGTCTCAAAAGAAAAGAAAACAAAACAAAAGAAAAGAAACAAACGATAGAATTCACCACAATTATAGTGAGAAGATGCCATTTGGAATCTCTAAGAAGAGGACCATCTAATCTTTCTGTGTTAATACACTGCCCTGGATGCTGTAAAGAAACTGAGTTGAATGTAAATCAATCCTAGCACAAGAAGAATTGGTGAATGGGGGGAGTGGGAGCGGGGGAATAGACACTTACATGGAATCATGGTAAGTGGCTTCATGGAAGGTACACGAGCACCATTGAAAATGATCCTGAAGAGGAGTGATGAGGAGCTGAGACAGCCTGTGAGGAGACACAGATGTATTTGCCTTACATGAGTGTGAAGGACTTAGCACACTTGCTGGTGTGCAATAAATGATATATCACTTAAGTGCACACACACACACACACACACACACACTCCAAAATCCTGACCTTTCTTGAAAGAGATTGTGATCCTTTCTGTAGTGTGTATGTTGCCTTCAAGCACTCCGATAAAACAGGTAAAAAAACCCTTGTATTCAGCATGGGGGTGACTTGAAGCTTTGTTGTAAGATTGCTGTTATTGTTTAAAAGGTTGTTTCTAAACCAAATTTTAAATCTTCCATTTTATTGAAAAATTTGAAAGTTAAATGGCTACCAAGTTGGCAGGTGTTAGGTAGAAACTAATACCCTTAATAATTATAAATCATGCTCTTAAGAATAAATCCTTTAACAGGTGACTTATGTAATACATGTATCATTTTGACTTCAGGCATGGTAGATATTTTATTTCTTTTGTTTTGTTTGTTTGGAGCTTTTATTTTAGTACATCTTGTTTTGTCCTTACTGGTTAAGTCAATAAAAAAGATAGCTTTGTGAGGGAAAAAAACAAGTCCTTTTAACATCTCAACATTCCACCGTGCTATTTCACTGCCTTTAATATAAATAATTCTCCTACCAGTGGCTCCAGATATGTAGGCAATGTACCAAGAGAATATTCTAAAATGAAATAGCTATATTTAGTTTTCCTTGTTCTAATATTAAGTTGTAAAACTGAGGAAGAATAAATAAGGAAAGGGAACTAGCACTGAGTGTCCGTTTCACTGGTTCTCTACAAATCGCTCCATCAACTTTTGCAGTCTGTCATTGCTGGGCATCCTACCTGGGTTCTGATTACGTGCTCTACTACTGACTGAGCCAAGGTCTTAGGCCCTTGGCTATTAATTTCAAAAAGAGAAGCCACATATAAAAACTCAAAAAAGGAATGATCTAGATGGTTTTCACACTTATTTTGTTTATTGTGGGTTTTTTTTCCTTTTTTTTTTTAAAGTTGAAAACAGACACTAAATGCTTTGACATTTTTCTGTGATGTCTGTAGTGAGAACAATGAAATGACACTGGAGAGAGAAGGTAATGCAGTTTTCTCTTGCTTATGTCTAATGTTCATAAAGTCATAGAGAAGCAACCCAGCACATCCACTTAAGCCCCGTTTGAAAGAATAATCAAGACACCAAATGGAAAAGGGATGGGGGGGACAAATACTGAAGTGTTTCAGAGATACATCATCACACATGTATGTAGTCTGTGCCAACTGTTTACCAAAAATAAAAAAACAAAACAAAAAACCCACAAAAACAAAACATGATTGCAACAATGTAGAGAGACCTACATTGCATAAGCGTAAAGTATATATATATAAGCTTAGGAAATGTAAGTAACCCTTTCTCAAAAGGGTTAGCTCAATTACATGCACAGCATTAATTTTTGTTTCAGGGATAAAAGTGTGAGGCAGAGATACCATTCTGTTGAAATGATAGAGGAATGCAATCTTTATAAATGTCAACAGCTGTGACTGGCCCTTGCTGGGTGGCAATCCTAGCACAGATGGAACCCACCAGACAGACCATCCGGAGGCTCCGGGGGGGGGGGCGGTCTCATAGTGGGTAAGATGAAAGATACTTACAGGTTGACGTAGAAGAGGAAATCACCAAAGCCTTTGAAACAGCAGATTTTCCCCTTTCTGAGCATAGACAGTGGTTTGTGAGGGCAGCTAGGAAGCATGGAAAAACCAATATGGAGGTTGGCCAGTGAGAGATCAAAGACCAGCGGAACCTCAAAGCTCTGGAAGTGAAACAAGTCGGATCCAGCGCGACGAGGACTTCAAAGATGGGGAGCAAGATCATAAAAATAGTTTGAGTTGTCAAGTCTAAGATGTATGCCAGTTTTGTCACATTCTGTTTCCGGGAGGGCTGTAAAATGGAAGATACTTTCAATTCATGTCAATTTAATTATACCTATCTTCCCATGCATCTTAGCCAATTTATAAGAGAAAAGGTATATATGTATTCTCAAACGCAAATCCCTTTTCTTATTCTTTGATACAATACATTCTCTTAGCATCGGTTTTAACATTTATACTTTTAAATTTGGAGTGACTACAGAAAATCAGTGTGAAAGCATTTCATAGGGGCAATGAATGGGACAATATAAGGAATACTACAGTGTTTAAGTGTTTGGAAATTTACCAAGGGGTTTGGAATTCTGCCGTTAATGATATATGCAGCTTCCATTTGGTTCTTCAAGAGTTGTGGCTTACGTTGAAATCATGGCGCTGGACCTAGGTCACCTGCGCATATGTGGCAGATGAGCTGGTTGTTCTTCATGAGGATCCCCCAACACTTGGAGCAGTGGCTGTCCCTGAGCTTGTAGCCTGCCTGCCTGTGGATCCTGCTCCCCTTGGCAGGCCTCAGTGGGAGAGGATGCATCTACTCCAGCAGCAACTTGGTGTGTGGGGGCAGTGGGGAGGTCGGGGGAGTGGAAGGGTAAAGGGGATATACGTGAGCCCAGAGGGGAGCTTCCCCTAATCAAAAGAGAAGAAGAAGGTGGAATTGGGGAGGACTTGCATGAGGAGGTACTGAGAGGAGGAAGGGCTGATACTGGGATGTTAAGTAAATAAATGAATAAATATATTAATTAACTTAAAAAGAGCAATAGTTAATGTGTTATTCTTTAAATCAAAATAGAGGAAAAAATGAAACGCACAGCCATTTTTAATGCAGATTCCTATCTTGAAATTAACCTGTTTTAAAGTCATCTATATTTGCTAAAGAACAACAGATAAGAAAAAAAATAAATGTAACTCATAAATACAGTTTTGTGCAAAGTTGACTCCAGTTATCTATTTAGTCAGTGCTTATAAGAAAGAAACTTCCCATAGATGTGTTATTTAACTGGAGACTAATTGGTATAATTTAGAAGGGAATGTTTACGTAAATGTTTTTGTGGCCAAAATAAAAAACAAAATAAGATCCCCAAACCAAAAAAAACTGGAAACAAAAACTCACACATGGGCTTCTATCTTAATTCAGACATTACTTTATCATATATATTGTTTTTTCGAAACAGGGTTTCTCTGTGTAGCCCTGACTGTCATGGAACTCACTCTGTAGATCAGGCTGGCCTTGAACTCAGAAATCTGTCTGCCTCTGCCTCCTGAGTGCTGGACTTTATCCCATATATTAGGTTGAAACAGAAAGTTTAATAATTTTAAACAAAGGTAAGACATACTTTATTAAAATAAAAAAATCTCTGTCACATTTCTAGGGCTATCAGACACCAGAATTTGCTTTTCCTCCAGGCCACCATCTTGTGGGCTGAACACCTGGCTCTGATCGGAATGGGGACTCCGTCTCCTGGCTTTTCCCATGTTCCTCTCTTATAGCTATGCGTGCTTTACACTTGTTAAGAAACTGGCCGAGGTTTGATATCTACCATTATAACACACAATCAACTGTGGCGGTTTCAGTGGTTTTTCAAATTAAATACATTTCTAATTTCTTTAAAAAACAATATTGAGAGCTACCTGTAAAAACATTAGGGCTCCAGATGTTTCTCTTTACTGTGTTAATTGATTTGAAGTACATTGAAATGTTGTTAAAATGTCCAGAAGTTCACAATAATGATGACACATGATTCAGATTAAAATTCTTTTTATGCAGAAAAAAATTACAACAAAAAAATAGTTTACTCTTCTCTGTTTAAATAAGTTTTGTGGGTGGATTACAACAGTCAAGTCATAGTTAAGGTTTTATTCTTAATTATGAATTTTCTTAATTTATGATAAATAAAAGAGATGTAAGGGAGTATATAGTATGCCATAAACTAATACAGATTCTCAGTGCAAGGTTTGGTTTTGTGAAGACACACAGAGACACCTTTTCTGTTTTAATTTGTTGTGGTGGTTTGCAACTGTGCCAATTTGCTAACTGTTTTAAGACTATTTCTCTTAATTTTGAGATGTTAATGTAATTACACCATTTCCCACTTCACTTTCCTTCCTCCCACGAACCTGTCCTTGCTCTTATTCAAATTCATGGTTCCCTTTTTTACATGAATTGGTATTACATGCACATATGTGTGTATAGATATAAATTCCTAAATAATCCTGTTCAGTCTGTGCAATGTAACTTGTATGTATGTTTTCTGGGTTGACCATTTAGTATTGCAAAACCTGTTGGTATGCTCTTCTCTGGGGAAAATTATTTATTCTGGTCTCAATATTCCTTAGTTGCCTCTAGTTCCTTGTGAGGACTTGAGTCCTTGTGAGCTCCATCCCACCTACTTTGTCATGTCTGTTATTGTCCTTGTTCAAGTCATGGTAAGGTTGACAGGTTGGTGAGACTTTATGAATGTAACTTCAATTGATAAGATACAGCATTGTTTTTCAGCCTCTTAGCCCTCTCTCTCGAGATATTTTAATTTCCTCTTACCTCATTTCAACCATGCTTCCCTGGTTTTAGAGAGTTAAATAATATGCTCTGTAACCTGAGAAAAGCATGGGAAGGAAGGTCTCACAATGTTCACATGAATGGGTAAGTAACAGTAGTAGTTTAGTAAAATTTACGTTGCATTTTTATAGAAAGTAATTGAATATTAAAACAAAGTTTAAATACTTACTCTTTCTAGGTTAAAGTTATGAGTTAAAGGTAGGATGTGATGCACAAATATTGAAGAAAATTTGTCCAAGGAAAAACAACACTGGACTGGACTTATCAAAACAATTCAGTTTATTCAGTATAGGACTCTTATTTATATAATTTAATTCTGTTTTACTTTCATGGAGTTTATATTGCGTAGATGTAGTCAAAGTAAGGGCTTTTTTTTTTTTTTCTGGTGCAAAATGTAACAGGCTAGGTATGGGAATGCCGTTCGTGGGTATTGAATGAAGTTTGTTGGGTACTGTTCACAAAGTGTACCCAAAGTACAGCGTTCAAAGGGGGCAGCATATCATTTATAAAAACCTCAAGTGTTCAGAAGCATTTACAGGTGAGAAATATTGTCAGTTGCAATGTTATATGGACTATTTAAAATGTGAAAAGGGGGTTAACAAATCAGTATTGGTAAGTGCTCATTCTAAGTGATAATATACATATACCAACAGCTGTGTGGTCTAAAGACAGTTTGCTGTTGTTTCAGACAGAGAGAGAGAGAGAGAGAGAGACTCCATGTCACAGGTATTCGTTAGGCTATGTTCACCTTTAAAGGAGATCCCTGCAATCATGTCAGTAATGTTTTCAGATAATGTTTGTTAGGGGGAATAAACAGTGTGCATCTGAGATGCTCTACTCTTGAAATGGAAGAAGAGTAAACAGTGTGCATCTGAGATGCTCTACTCTTGAAATGGAAGAAGAGTAAACAGTGTGCATCTGAGATGCTTCACTCTCGAAATGGAAGAAGTAGGGATCTGTTAGCTTCGGTTTTAAAATAAAAGGGTATTGTTGCTTTCTTTCACCTCTGCCCTTTGTACCCTTGCCTTTCCTGGTCCTGGTATCTGTTGCTAAAAGACAAGGGCCGGGTATAGAGGCAGCCACCTGCTCCGGGGCTACTGAGGCATATTAGATCCCAACTCACGGTTGATGCCAGACCAAAGAACCAGTCTGCAGAACTTGGTTACACAGTACAAGGTTATATGCATTGCTCCACCTTCTACAAGGAAATCAACTGACTTTCTGTTTTGCAAGAGAGTCACGTCATGGAGGTGGGGATTAGAGAGTGGGTCTATAAGGGAAGTTTAGTTTCTATGAGGTAGGAGTTGAGAGCTCAGGCACTGTTCACAGTCTTCCAGATGGACATCAAAACCAAGGCATCACTTCTTGTGACTAAGACTTGTTAAAGGAGTGGACATGTATCTAGAATAACAAAAATGAACTTTAGACAGGGAGGTGAAATCAGAAAAGCAGAAACAGTGAATTTTGCATAAAATGGAGGTTCTGTTGTTTGTGTTTCTAAGGTGTATAAAGTTCACCTTGGAATGAAATAAAAAGATTTACTTAGATTGCATGTGTGTGGATTCATGCCCGTGTTAACTGCTTTGACTTACTGTTTCCCATAGAGCAAAGTTTATGTTACTAGTGCAGTGAAAATCTCCCACTTGTTAGTAAACTACTCTCATTTAACTAAAATTAAATTCCTTGTAGATACTGCCTGAAAAATCACACACATTCCTGAGATGAAGTGTGTGTGTGTGTGTGTGTGTGTATCGCCCATTTACTGGGCAAAATAATTTATAATTTCAATAAGCAGTGTTTTTATTTCACACTCCCTTGCTGCTTCTGGATTCTGCCTGAGTCCAGAAGCAGAAGTTAGGAAATATTAGGAGAAATGATTTGCTTGTATTTTTTCCTTAATTCCCACCGAGATGGAAGTCTGTAGACATCCATTCATGCTGAGTTCTGCCTCTTGGGGTTTTTCGCAGAGAGCCTCTGGCCAGTTACCGTCACTGCTCAGAAGCTATCACCTTAGAGATCTGTGCTCTTCCTAAATGGACATAGATGCCTTTAGCTTTCCCACACCACTGGGCCATCTTGTATACTACTTGAATGTGTATGGTAACATTTCCTTTATAATTAGAAACAATTCAACTATTGCTAGTACTGAAAGCATGTGCTTAATTAGATTTATATGTTTGGTTGTGAGCCTAGCCTGAGCTATCTCTCCAGCTGCTTGATTAAATTTAAACTCTATGAAATAGTAGGTGTGCATGTGTGTGTGTGTGTGTGTGTGTGTGTGTGTGTGTCCCTGTGTTTGCTCTTCTGTGTCTGTGTCCCTGTGTCCATGTCCAATTTCTAAGACAGAGTTCCAGACCTGGGAAATTTGTGTGAAAGACTAGAAAAATGTGAGGCTTCCTCATACATGCTGGCAGATGGCTTTTTTAGCTGGTTTCTCTCATTATTTGCTGCACAAACCCGAATTGCCCCTCACATTCCATTGTATCATTGTATCGTCTCAAACATGTTACTTTCATAGGCAAAAACAATCGCTCTTTGTTTAATTCGTTGGTTTGCATGTCTTTTAACCTGATCTTTTGTTGAATCCTATTGTGTTTTGTCTGTTTCCTCTTTGAGGTGATATTGCCTGAGCTCAGGGCCTCATGCTTACTAAACACAAGCGCTACTTTGAACTGTTTCTCCAGCTGCAGAGGTATTTTTAAGTTGTGTATTGTACATATTTCTACTTCTGTAAACATATTACATGTTATGGTCAAATTTTTGTGTGAAGTTGTGTAAAAGCTGATTATGCATCTGAGGACCAGGTAAGACAGTCCCATGATAATGACCAAGGGTGACAATGTTTTTTGCTGTGTCAAAGCCTTAGGCAACTTGGGCTTGCATTCTCTTTCCTTTTAGGAGTAATCTCTCTCTCTCTTTTCTAAATAGTTTTTATTCACTTTACACTGTAATTGCAGCCCCTGCTCCCTCTCTCCTTCCAGTGCTGCCCTTACAAATCCTTACCCCCATTATCCACTTCCCATCTCAAAGAAGTGGTTGTCCTCCTTGGGTACCACCCCACCCTAGGACATCTAGTCCCATCAGGACTAGTCACCTTTAGGAGGAATCTTAGCGTACAGCTTCTGAGATTCTCAGAGAACCTCATAAGGGTAATCTTGACTCTGTTCTCCTTCCGAAGCAGTGAGCCCACTGTAAAATCTAGATGACTTTTGGCCTGGAGCATCGAAAACACTCTCCATCTTGAATCTATTGCTAGTAGCTGCAGTAGAGCTCTGCACCTGCCTCTCTACCCTCAAACCTCCACCTCTAACCACATGCCTAGTTGTTAACTTTCACACCAGGTCTCTGAGAACAATACATTTGGTAAACTCCACCTCCACCCCCACCCCACCCCTGTTTTTTTTTTTCTTTTTTTCCTTTTAAGATGGAGTTGAAAGTCACTTTAGAGGCCAGCCTAAGGTTTCTAAGGGTCACGGTCTGTAAACCTTCTATCCATCCTCACGTTTCAACCTTTTCTGGCGACCGTTTTAAAAGGTCTACTTAAAAACTTTCAGCTTCTCAAATGAACTGAAATGTGAATTTCAAAATCTTACACTATTGCTAAACCTGAGGATTCTCCAACTATTTAGTTAGGTTTTCTTGCACAGTCTTCAAAATTGTTTCATCCTCACACGCAGTTATGAACGATATAGTTTCCATGTGCATCGTGCGTGCTTTTATGATAAAGACGATTAAAACTACTTTAATAATCCCAATAATGTGCTAATAAAATGACAAACATGAAAAATTTTCAGGAGAAATAGTTTTGCAGTTCTTACAAGTCCCTACTTGTTTGCTTTGGGGTTTCCCTGTGTAGTCCTGGCTGTGCTGGAGCTCTCAATATAGACCAGGCTGGCTTCAGACTCAAAGATCAGCCTGCGTCTGCCTCCTGAACGCTGCGATAAAGGTGTGCACCACCATGCCTGGCCTTCTTACACGTTCTTTTTAACATCTGTCTACTTAGAGGAGTGCTAAAGTCTGTCACTTGCCTTTGTATCCTGCTTGCAGCAACGTGAGGTGTGTTACCGGTTCTGGAAAATGTTTACGAGAGAGGATGAGGGAGACAAAATGGCTTTCTGGTATCGTCATGAAAATAATACTACATATACTACTCAATAATCTTTATTTCCGAGATTTAGAGATTCCATGAGAAGCTCCTTGGGACACCACAGGTGTCCAGAACATGTTTTGAAAACACTGATGTCAGCGTACAGGGTAGGATTTTCTCCTCAGAGCAGCATGGAACTTGTCTCCCCCTTCCTCTAGAAGTGCTGCAAGCTTTGAACATGTCTCTAGTGTCTCTAACATCCTCACTGAAGCTGCACTTTCTTAGAACAGAGCATCTTAATCTTCTATGCCTTCATCCCCTTCCCCGTTTGGCTAATTCTGGACTCTAAATTTCAGGTCCACTGCCAGTGACTGGCACTCTGTGTTGCAGACTGACTTTTTGGACCTGGTAATTTGACTGGAAAGGCAAGGAAGCTAACAAACAAACATGTATCTTCCCTAAACTGGCTATTGAGAAGTTAGCATGTCCACTAGCTGGCTATTCCTTCTATACATGTAAATATATACATATACACATGTATGTAATTACATTATATACATATCTATGTAATGTAATGATTTGATTCACATACCAATCATATAGATATCAAATAAGAGTAATTTACATGCACATCACCTCATACAGCTACCTTGTATTGTGAGAATCACACTTACAAACCTCTTTTCTGCTTATTTTGAATTGTGTAACACACTGCCATTAATTACAACCACCCCATTGTGTACAGAACACTGATTCTCCATCTCTTCCTATCTACTTGTGACTGTGCAAGTCAACTTCTCTTCTCTCCCCATAGGCTGATAATCAATATTCTACCCTGTCCTTTTGTGCGGTCACTTTAAAAAAATTCTGTATATGAATGGGACCATGTGTTATTTCTGTACCTGGCAGGATAGGTTAATCCATGCTGCCATAAATTAGAAAATTTCATCCTTTACTATTTACAAGTAATGTCATGATCAGCTTATCTATATTTAAGCAATATGTTGGCTCCGTGATATATTGGCTATTTTAATAACAGTGATGACATGAAAAATAACGATCAAGTCATTTGGCAATAATAAACATTCACTGTAGTAGAAGATTTTCTTAGTGAATATATTCACCCATTCACCTAATCTTGCTCAATGATGAATACACATTTTTTATTCCTGTGTTATATAATGTGTACTTTGAGAGTTAGACAATTGTGACTGTATAACTAATAATAGATGAAGATTTGCTCTCAAAGCACTTTTATTAAAGAATCATCAGTCTGAATACTTTTACAAGAGTGTGTTTGATGTGTGTGTACATGCATATATATGATAAAACATTTTATTTTATAGTTTTATAAAAGAATGGATCTCAGACTGAAAAGTTATCATTGGATTGGATTTTTGATAGAAATGAGAAGCATAGAGGAAAATGGAAAGAGAGAAGAAGAAAAGAAAAATTCATTATGACTGTTGAAATCTGTCCAGTTGAGTTCCTTCCGTGTCTGGTTCTCAGCACTCAGCTCAGATGTGGTGCGGTGCCACAGAACAGCGATTTCTTCCCTCCTAGCAGACTTCCCTCCTTGCAGACAATGTTACAGACTGTTACATTGTTACAATGTTACAGCTGCCCCTCTACCTATTTGTCAGTTACGTATCTAGTCTTTTAAATGTCTGTCTCTGTAAGTGTAACATCAAAAGATTTCAATAGGAAACTGCTAAAATGAAGATTTCCCTCTTGATTTTAATGACTGCATCTCAAACCCTCGTTCTAGGCCAACCACTCCCATTGTACAGCTGGCATTACCGGGCAACATGACCGTTGTGCACACTTGTGAGGGACAGCTATAACGAGCCTGGCTTCTGGCCAGAGCAAGAACTGTTTGCCAAGGGATGTGTGTGTGTGTGTGTGTGTGTGTGTGTATGTGTTTGTGTGTGTGTGTGTGTGTGTGTGAGAGAGAGAGAGAGAGAGAGAGAGAGAGAGAGAGAGAGAGAGAGAGAGAGGAGAGAGAGAGGAGAGAGAGAGAACACCTGTGTCCTACTTCCCATGTCTCTGTACTTGGGAAGTGTGACAGACTCCTGTGCCCAGGATCACCTTACTGGTGAATGAAGACACTCTGCCAATACAATGGCTCTGCAGGCAAGACTGAACTCAGCCTACTTCTTTTGTGTAATTCTGCACTACCTGGGCCTGAGCCCTGCTGAGTACACCTGCTCCCTCTCTACCTAGTTGAATTCCGTTCTTTTCAGGCTATTAGCAAAGCCAAAGCAAACTGCTAGCGGTTACAATTAGAATAATAATGGTCTTTACCTTTTTTCTGTTTTTTTTTTTTTTTTTAAATGTACAGCTGTCAGGAGCACCTTGGCTATGAGATTCCATTATCTAATTAAGTAAGCTTTCAAGTGCTCAAATATAAAAGGACACTTATGAGTTTGTTGAAATAGACTCAGTCAGTCCTCAGTCTGAGTATTTTGAGGTATCAGCAAGTTTCTGGAAAAAGATGGAAGGAGTCAATCAAGTTAGAAGCTTGTTGGGATGAACATGGTCTGAGTAGGGGTGCCAGAGTCATTTGACTGCTCTCAACCCAGGTCTAGTGTGGCGATGAAAGTATATAATTTTGCTATGCAAAAAAGTCTGTGGCCATTGAGACAGCAGACTTTAACAGCAGATGTCTTGAATCAGAGATCAGCTCTGTCTTTTCATTTCTTTGGGGAAGTTAGTTAAATGCTTTGTGCCCGGTTCACTAGCTGTAAATGTTAAGAATTTGACTGTCTCCTTCTCAAGTACTAAAGGATAAAGTGAATGGCCATAAAACTACTGAATGGATTTTACAAATTATTATAACTGCTATTAGATTTTAAAAACTATTTCTTTAAGTACTACCTGGCTAGTAATGGAGGTCACACAACAGAAAATTTCGGGTGTTTGAGAACACAAGAAAAAGAATTTTTTCTATATTACTAATCACAGTAAACAACTAAATGTTTCCAAAATACATAAATTTTTACACTGCACATGACTTTGTGTCATCTAAGGGAAAATTTGTGTAACAGTAAGAATACAGAGGGGGCAAACGAAAAATGAAATAAGATCCTTAAGAGACTTTCTACTACAGATTTTTATGTATTTCTATGAAAGTAAAGGCAAACATGCATACATACTCCCAGAAGACTGGTCTGTGGATCAAGGTGGGAAGCATGGTCTTTTATTTATGTCTGTGGGCAGCTGTGAGAAATAAGGAACAGACAATCTTCCCATATTTAAAAGGAACCGTAGGGAGATGAGAAACATTTGTCTGAAATACAGGCTTGAAATAAACCCTGCCACAAACTTGAAGTGTGTTTACAGCAATAACATTTGTTTTACTAGGAAGACTAGAGGTAAAGATACTATGGGTAAGAAAGATTAAGTCTCTACCTGCCCTGTATAGGACAAGTCTATGTGTCCCTGTAAGTTTGTAACCATGTCAAGAGGGCAAAAGGCAGACACTGCTATTTATGTCTCATTAGAAAACAACTGCTTTGTCTCCTTTTGTGAAGTATCATTTTTAATAGTAGTTAAGAAGTGGACATGCTGAAAACCATCACATGATTTGATACAGTCAGTCTTTGGCAGTGGCGGCTTGTGCATGTGTTCTCAGAATCCAGGAGTTTCTCAGTTTCATGTGCTCCCGTCTTCCCTCAGACATCTCCTTCAGCCTGCCCTATAAGAAGCTCTCTAATGGCTGCTTTAGAAGACAGTAAACTCTCTCCCTGGTTACTCTGAGCCCTGATTATTAGCTTGAGAATCAACACTCCACTCTTCCTCTGCTCTGGTCTTTGAATTCTTCATAGACTCTGGCATGCTATGGAATGGTTCTTTTAGTTTTGTGCAATGCATATCAGTTGTGATGAAAGGAGAAAGACTCTGGTGTCATTGCCTTGAGAAGAATGATTTAGACCTCGTTTGGAAAATATATTTTGGATCTGAAATGGTTAGAGATGGTATAAAGGAGGGTTTTTTAGAGAAATATGTTTTATTATTCATTATAATTTCAGTGAATGCCATTTGATATTGTGGGTACTCTGCGGGCTACATATGTTGGGCAGGAGGGGCTAAGCAGTGGACCTGACAGCACCCCAAATGCAGCACTTTCCATGGAGAGTGCAGTACTCTTAAGTCAGACCCCACCTGCAGGTAAACTGTATAATTACAATCCGGATCTCTCCAGGCAATCTTGTATCTCTCAGAACAAATGAATCATCTACCTATTGAATGTAACCCCTTTCCCTGGTTCCTCACTGACTGATTGATAAACACTGAGTAAATCTCCAAGAGTGAGCAGGGAACAGCAATAAATACGACAGCACAGATGGGCATGTATGTTTGGCAATGTGAGGTAAATAAGTTCTGACTGACATTTACTGAGGAAAGAACTTGAGAAAGCACAGACAGAGCATCATGAGTTTGAGGCCAGTCTGGGCTAATATAATGATATCTTGTCCTTAAGATAAGATAAAATTATAATAAAGGGAAATATGAATGAATCTCTTCCTTGCCTAGAGAGATGCGTTCAGTGTCTCTCTCTCTCTCTCTCTCTCTCTCTCTCTCTCTCTCTCTCTCTCTGTGTGTCTGTGTGCACGCGCATGGGCAGTTACCTAAATAAGTTAGTATTCAATCTGCTCAAAAATTCACATTTAAAGAAACAAGGCCTCTGTCTACACAGACTTGAATAGTGAAAGCAAAACATATGTATGCATGAAGTGTGTAGGAAAGAGAAATATGTATGTAAAATTGTGTGCACATGCGTGTCTGTTACACTCATAGGAAATAGGGAATAGGAATAAAGGAGAGGAACTTTAGATGACCACACTAGCCTCTGGGCAGAATGTTTACTCCTGATCGATCTTTACTGAGCTAAAATACTTTTTAAAGATTATTTGTAAGCATGGTCTTTTATAAGGAAGATGAAGTAACAGCATCATTTGGCAATCTTACATTGGTGCTATAGTAAACGTAAAAGAACAAGAATTTAGGTTAATTTATTAACTCATGTGAAGCTGTGATGCATGGATAAAGTTTTAGTGTGCAGAGAGGAAAAAAAAATGAGAAGATGCTGAACAAGCTTGAGTCCTTAATAGTAAGACAAGGAGCAGGCCTCAAGGCCTATGGCATCCCACAAGCAATGTGATCTTGAGGTAATGGGTTTTCCAGTTACTTCCACCACAAATATGGTTTTAAAAATACTAAGTTCATTTGCATCTGTCACCATTACTTAAGTAATTGTATTCCAAAAAGTTACAAGACCTCTCAGGAAAGTTCTATAGATTACTGTACCAGGTATCTTTTTATCCAGATGTCATACAAAGTAAAATATGAATGGAGTGATAGAGCCTGAGTTCTAGACTGAGCTATTGTGATGCCATAAGCCATCCAAGCATCAGACACCAGAGTTTTAGACTGGGCTAGAGCAATGCCATAAGCCATCCAAGCATCAGGCACTTCTCTGTCACTGTATTCTGTGTGTTCTTGCCTTCTTGCCTGCTGTCTAACATCTACACCTTTCATCAACCTTCTAGAAAAAAAGAGAAGGGACAAAATGCCAACAATTTTACCTAGTGAGGCTTTGTCCTTTCGTTTAGAGATGCAAGTCTTCTCCAGAGGTTTACTGGATTAGAAATGTATTCTGTGACCAGTCATTGCTAGAAATAGTGGGAGAGGTATGGAGAAGTAAACTATATTCATTTTAAAGATTCCATTTTAGAGTTAAACATTGAAGAACTAGGTTCTGAATAGGTTTAAAGTGTGCCCTTTAGTTGCCAAAGCCACGGGTGATGACATCTCATAAGGTTACTTTAAACACTGAGTTTCCTAATGTACAATGACAAAGGAAAAAAGAATGCTGTTGTCTCAAGTAGGAGTCATTCTTGACTAAGTAATGCCAACCCTTGGCCACATGAGTTTTGAAATCCAGTGTTTTTGTCTTAGCTACATGGCTGATGGTCTAGGAGAGGAATGGCCATTCATTTTTCTGCCTCTTAGCTAGGCTACGGGATGGTAGGTACCTAGAAATAAAAGTCAGATCCAGCAAGACCACAGTCAAAAAATTCCTGGTCCCCATCTTGAAAATATATCTCTCCACGTTGTAGGAATAAGACTTGTGCACATGTATACAAAGCACAATGCACAGTATGCCATTAAATGTACAAAATGTTTGTAATAACTACAATATCCAGAGGAATAGTATAACTTAACTCTTATGACTTGCAAGAATTACTATGCCAAAGGCATTCTAGACATTGGCCAGCATGAGAAAATATGAGAATAAAGTTGGTGTTAGAGAAGTGAAACTAGTGAGCCTACATCTGTATGCAGCATGGGGAAAGGGTGTTTAGACACTACATGGGAGTTACCGGGTTGCTGATGCTTCATGCAGAAGTGCGCGTTAACATGTCTTGTTCTAAGAGTAGACCATTGAATGTTAAGCTGGTCAGGGGTGACTTTATACAAAAAAAAATTAAGCAAAAACAGACTGATATCATAGTGTTAGGTTTATATAAGTAAATGGAGAAAGTGCCATTGTGACTGAAGTTATTAACATTTAGCTGGGCTTTGAAGACTATGTAGAAGTTTGCTTCATTCAGAGAGAAAGAGTCTAAGATACAGAAAAACATACTTAAACATCAGAAGGTTGGGAGGAAGAGGAGAAGGAGGAAAAGGAGGAACAGGAGAAGGAGGAGGAAGAGAAGGAGGAGGAGGAGGAGGAGGAAGAGAAGGAGGAGTTGTTTTTCAGGTTAATTACAAGTGTAAATGGCTGAGAATGGAACAGTGTGGGGCAGAGAAAGCAATGTATGGAGGGCTCCATGAAAGCTCGAAAAACAGAGAGGCCACAGGGAGTTCAGAACCCCAGACTGTGTAGGACTACAGTTTTGTTTTTTATTCTATGAAAGAATTTCCCAAAGGGAAGTTAAGAGAACATAGAGGAAACCAGTCAACTATGCGTTAAGAACAACAGTAGAATCATAGGGATCTTTGGCACACCTCACTAGGGGCTGTTTTTGTAGGTATCATAGACAGCATGTAGCATGCGAGCTGAAGGACATGAATGCTTGATCAGTAGCCTTCTGCAAAAGGATCCATTTTGTAATTCCAACCTAAAACCATCAGCCTCAGAAGAGCAAGCATAAGACAAGAAGTGGAGAGGAAAAGGCAGCCCTTTGGGTAAAGTGGTTTCATGATTTATGAAAATATTTATGAAGGTAACCAAAAAGGTAAATTTTTACATTTTAAATATCTTCTAAAATGAATTAGGTAGTTTGATGAGTTACAGATCCAGCCGTGTGGCAGATCACACTTTATGAGAACAGAGGACAGAGAGCATAAAATGAAGGCACTGGGTGTAGGTGTGTGGGTGTGAGCCCGGAAAAGGCTGGCAGACAACCAGAGCAAAGCACACGTCCAGTGACAGCGAAGAATCTTCAGCATCAGCTCTAAGAATTAGTCACTGCCAAACTCTCACATCTACCACAGTTTGAACCTTGATAATGAGCTTATTCAGTTTTGTGGTTACTATGCAACCATTTGCATATTTCTTTGTAACATCTGCCTAGTGTGCCAGTTTGGGATGCTATTTCAACCATGGTATTTGAAGCAGAACCCATTTCTGATCCAGGCTTTGTCTCCACAGAGCAAATGATCAGCATATCTCTTTTGTATGTGTGCAAAGAGATACAACAGAGAGAGCTCTAAAAGTCAGGCTTTATTTTGAATGAATCCTAGAGACTTTGTTATCTCTGAGTCTTAAAGGCTACAAAATGATTATATACCATTTTGTTCAAATACCACCTCTTTCTCCTCAGTTCTTATGCTCTGCATCCGCAGAATCTTATTGGTCTAGATAGCGCATTTTAATTAGGTATGCATGTGGACTTTCTTCTACACTTTAGTAAAAGTACGCTAACCATACCGCACTAAATGACCCTGCATCCAGGCACATACTGGCAGTACCAAGTAGACTGCTTGGGTTTTAGTACAAAACAAGTAACTCATGAAATTGGGAGGGAGTAGTAGAGAGAAATCAGAAACAAAGGAGCAAACAAACTAGCTTGCGTGTATGAAATTCTAAATAACAAAAATATCTGATATGATTTTGTTATTCTCCTGTAAGAGTTTTGATTTAGAAGTTTCAAAATATTTCTTCTTGTTGAAATGTCATAGGTTTTCCACTTTGAGTTGGCACGTAGATTTTTCTCAGGAGCTTTTCTAGAAATGTGGACATGTGTAAGGAAGATCTGCAGCAAGAGTAACCCTGGCAGAGCTCAGTCAGGGTATAAAGTGGATGTGTTCTGAAATACCAAGTCAAAAGTTCCTGTTGACTTTCTTAGCTTTTCTTTTTAAAGAATTAACATTGCCAGCATAGATCTCTGTGAAGAAATATTTATAATCATTGATCAGCATCTTAGGGTTTTAGTAGGTATAAAAACATACTCAATTTCTTAAATCTAGACCTGCTTAGCTCCTGCCTGAAGGATTAGTAATTAAACAACAACCCACTGAAATATGTGAGAAAGGAAGGTACAAGAATGTTGACACCCCTGGGGCTTAAAACAAAACAAACTGGAGCAAGGAATGAAAACTACATGTGAGTACATTAGTTGAAGTACAATAAGATTAAGATATATATATATATTAAAATTTGGTTTTGGGACAGGTAATTAATTGGAGATGTAAATAGCAAATAATTCTCTTTGTCTACCCCCTCCTCTCTTTCTTCCTTCCTTCCTTCCTTCCTTTCTTTTGATGCTTATTAATTTTAATTCTGGATTCTTTTAATCTTTCTTTCAGGTTTGGTACAGAGTTAACCAAGGGAAATTGGAATTAGAGAAGGTGAAATATAAGTGGGACTGTTTGTTACATTTTTTACTTCTTACATTTCCTTATGCGCATTGTAGAATCAACTGTAATATTTATGTATTTATTTATCTGTATTCTATGTGGGTTTTTATACCATATATTTCAGTGAGAGAGTCTCCTCCTCCAATTCCTTCCAGATCCTCCCCACTTCTCCACCCACCCAAGTCCACATCCTTTCTTTCGCTCTCTTATTAGGATATAAATAATCATCATCAAAAAAAAAAAAAATAACTAACCAGAGTAGGATTTCTAACTAGTACCCTTGAGCTCTTTCTTGGGCTTCACAGAATCAGAAAAGATCTTTTGTTCAGCTGGGCACAGTGGCACATTCCTATAATGCTAGCAGCTGACAGGCAGAGGTGAAAGCATCTCACATGTAGACCAGTGCCAGCTTGGTCTACACAGACAGTTGCAGGTCAGCCAGGGTTCTGGGTGAGAATCTGTCAGCTTCTGTGCTGGTTTCCCTGTCTACATTCTGTTATCTCCCTGTTAGTCGCCTGCTGTGTAGCTCCTCCTAGCAGGACCCTGAAAGTACCAACATGCACACAGCGATAGCATCTCACCCGGATCCTTTCTTTAATATATTAAATCCAGTGGATCAAGCGTAAGTGTTTACTTGACATCACCTCTCAAAAGAGTTTGGCCTTACTGACAACTTTCTTTCTGAAGTCTAGACTCTCCCAGCTTCCACCTGGAACTTTTGTTTTTTTCTTACTGCTTGTCCTGGACCTACGTTAGCAAGTTTTCAATTCCAGGGACCCCCAGCCCTTCTCCCACAGTACTAAAGGACACCACCAATACCACTACTTAGTTTTCTAATCATTGATTTCTCTGTCTTCAGCTCCACTCTTTCTTCTATAGCAAAGACCTGTTTTTTTTGTCAACAGTATATTTGACACCTCTGACACATGTCCCAGTGATACCATGATTTTAGCTTTATCAAAATTGAATGCAAAACTTGTGTTAACCTGCCTTGCTCACACATTCTACCTACGAATTCTACCCTCTTGTTCCAACTGAAAATCCAGGTCATGCTCTGAAGCGTTCCATCTCCCATAATGCCATTTCAGTTGTACTGTATTATTATTTTGCACATGTCCACTTTTACTTTCAGTGTCACAACTCTGACTTGGGCTACTTGCCTTTTGACAGCTGTTTCTGGGACTGCCACACTCCACAGCTCTTTTTCTTGCTAAGCAAACCTCCAGTTACAAAGCATAACAACTTGTGTCTTTCTCTTTTATGAAATTCTTGATGGGGTCTTAGTATTTTCTTGAAACTTGAGCTTAGGTTCTGATGAGAAAGAGTCAATCCTGGTGAGTTCAATATTTCTTTTTTCAGCAGTGTTGTTGCTCAGACCAATGAGACAAAAAAGCATCTTAAGAAAACTGTTCCTTCATCCTGAAAACAGACAAATCCCCAGATTAGACAGATGTCCCATCTCTGTGGATATTCTTTGAGAATATAACAGTCATTTTACAATCAAGTAAATGGCTAGACCATTACCTTGTAGATGGCAGAACAAAAATAAAGATGGAATCTTAGGTTGGATATTATGGGTTAGGATGAAATTAACCCAGATTTGTGAGAGAGCAAATTCCTTAGGGTTTAATCTATAAGTTCTTTTTGTTTTACCTACTAATTGCAGCAGAAACTATTTCATAACACTTTAAAGCATCTCACGGCCACTTGATTCACAACCTCATGTCTAACCTTGTACTCCTGACTTCCCCTTTCCTCAAACCCCAGATGTTCACCTACGTCCTGGCAGCCCATGGCTGACATGCAGACTTTTCAGCTGTACCGGTGGCCTTTTGTCACCAGAATTTCATTTTCCTTTCTAAAACCCAACAAGGCCTCTTTGGCCTCAAGCCTCGTTCTATGTTCAGGACCCAGCAGAGAGCCTTTAGCCCATTTCATTAGTCAAGAATCAGCACTGACTAGCCATAAAGAGGATTCCAGAGCTTTTGATAGCACCATTGAAAGATAAACTCAAAGTAGTGAATGGGGATTTTATAAAGCAGTCTTGAGTATGGAGGATAGAAATGGCTCCATATTATGTTTTTTATCGAGAGATTATCTCATTCCTTAACTGCTGGTATGTGACATGCTGTCTTCTACAATCTCAGTCCCCACCATGCTCATGGCTATTGTAATGATGAGCCATGGTTACAAGCATGACCCTAATGTCCTATGGAAATTCCCAATTTCAAAGTAGTTAGTTCAAAGGATGAAAAAGAAGTTGTTATTTAGATTTCTTCAAAGTGTTAACAAACACACATTTAAAAAAAAAAACCAACAACCTGTAATTTGGAAATAGATTATAGAAACACTCCAGATGGTATGGATTCCCCACACTCTGTCTGCTCAGCTTTTGCTGAGAGTAATATTTGTCAAAGTGCACATTTGTTAGAGGTAACAATTGGTGGTACAATACTGAAAACTAACATATAGTCTTTGTTTGAATCCCATGTATTTTTTAACTGAGTGCCCTTGCATAACCTTGAATCTTTGAGTGCTAGTAGGTGCTCAGAATATTTTTGAACTTACATTGAGATAGAAAACAAATAAAGCAGTAGCATAGGTGATGTCCTTTAGATAGTGTGGAATGAGATGGGGTGGGTCTGTGGATGGAAAACATGTTGATAAGTCCAAGTCCAACTTATACTGTATAATTTGAATGTTTAAGTTCTTTCTTGAACATGGATGGTAATTGTAAATAAATTTCAGGCACACTTTGTCATCAAAATGAATGTGTTTTTTAGGATTTCACAATTTCACATTAACAACATATTACTGAATGTTCATAACTACCCTGAAGCTCACACATCTATGCTTCTGCTCTACTGCCCCATGAACACAATGAGTGGTCCACATCTCACACTGTGCAATGAATCTGGGTGAGTGTGTACTCCAATTTATCTGAGCACAATGAATCATCCACATCTCACACCATGCAATGCAGGTAGTTGAATGTACATTACGATTTGCACTCACTGGTATTACTGAGTACAGAATTTCTTCTAAACCAACTTTCCCACTGATGTTTGTGACAGCCTTTCTATAAGTGGTTGTATTCTGCTTTCAGTTTGTCTTCATAGTTTTGACAATAACTATCATCCTGCAGCGTCTGGGAGGTGGCTGATTCTCTATAGAAGCTATCTCTGATGGTCACCACATCATGGCACTATAGGCTTTCTTCTGCTACCCAGTGCTCAGATAAAAAGGAAAACATGATGTTAGGATCTAGTCCAAGCAGTGCTAAGAGACAGACTCTGGACTAAAGCTTAAGTCTCCAAGCTCACTGTGGTTTAACTAGCCCATAGTCTCACAGAATATCTATTACAGAAACAGTAACCTGTAAACAGTAATAGACTGGTCAGGGGGATAGGAAGAGTACTAAAACTTAGTAATGTAGTAACAGAACTTGCAGAAAGTGGCATAATGCTATGGGAAAAGGACAATTTATTCATGTGAGTTTAATATGGTTACATTTCAGCAGATTACTACCACAGATCAACATGCAGCAAATCAATAGACACTACATCTTTTCAGATTCTCATCACTAACTAAATGCCACCACTTCTCCTGTGGTTTGAGGCTCCACATAGCTGACTTACTTAATTCTGCCATTTCATCTTCTTTATATGTAAAGGTGCCTCCAGTCTTTGTAGTTAGTGGACTCATTAATAAGCTGGAATGGAATCACCATTCCAGCTTATTAAAATATGGCTATTTGCTATGTAGACATCTTCAAATGGTGGCTGTTGTACACAATTCTTGCTCTAAAGGCAAAATACAAGGGTTCTCTTATTTTCAGCCCCAGTTGTGTGAAACACTTTATTAGAAAATATACAGATAAAATATGGCTTCAAATATATTTATTATAGAAGCAATCGGTTTTAATTCATAATTAAATTGATAGATTTATAATAGCAATTTAAGTGACAGGAATACATGAGTCCAATGTACAACACTGATCAACAGTTGATGATGCTTAATGCTGATATGATTACGTGTGTTCTCCAGGAGGTTACACTAAAGCTTCTGTCTTTAACTCACAAAATGTATCCTATCCTATAAGCTAAGTTGCTAGACTACACTTTCAAGATTGGAGTTACTTAATCCAGTAGTCATCAGCAGCCAAATAATATGAACTTCACTTGTTATAACTAAAATATGGATTAGAAGCCCAAAATCCCACAATTAAAGATTAACTATAATATTTCTGAGTCATCCTTGCTATTTCTAAAGCATTTCTCAGTCCCTGACCCCTTATGAAATGGTAACCTAGAGCTCTATGTTGTAAGCCCACCTTTACTCATGGCCAACACAAAGTTTTCACTCTTCAAAAAGCACACAGCACTCCTCAGATCTAATTAACAAGAAGACTCTGTTTCAATGTGATTCCCTCCTCATTTGGAAAAACCTAGTTAAGATTATCATGAGACAATATGTCGAGGAAAAGAAAAAGAAATCCATGAGTTCTTCATAAGAGTATCCCTAAAATTCCTCTCTGAATTTGTTGTTTTATGTCCTGAAAAGGTGGACTGTGCCAAGCACTGGGTCTCTGTTGTCATATACCACGCACAAAGTATCTTTCCAGGTCAGTGAGTTACATGAAAGAACATTAGCAAAACTGTAATTTCAACAGTAGCCCAGCTTCTTTTTGTCACTCCTTCTTTTCTCTTCTTGCAATCTTCCTTCCTTCATCTTATTTCCCTCACTTTTCCTTTCATTTTAGAGACAGGCTCTCGCTTTGTAGCACAGGCTGACTCACCCTCTCCAACCTCTCTTGTGCTTCAGCTCAGGAACGTTCCACCACTGTGGTCAAAGGATGTGTTTCTCCCCCATAGATTTTATTATTTCTAAAAGAAGGTAAAGACCCTCTTTCTTAATAGACAGCTTTATTAAGACATTTGCCAACTACTGCTATGGGTGAGGGAATTTGTGTATAAACTGCTGATTTCATTTGAAAGGGCAAGTAGAGGAGGCTGGGAGCAGGGTGTCAGAAGTGCACAGTGACAAGGACACCACTCCTCCCTTAGTGACACCTCAGACACCAGCTGTAGATGTGATTTGGGATTCAGATGTGGATGCTGTGGTGAACAAAGAAAGACATGAATTCAAATAGACAAAGAATGAGCAGTTTTGCTTAGTTTACCCTCTCAACGACTCTGAAGGACAAGAAATTGCCATGCTGTTTTATTCATTCAGTTCAGTCTACACTGACATAGATGGGGAAGGTTGATCCTGGGTACCAAGAGGCCTAAAGGTGTCATGCTTCCGGAGTTTTACTGCAGCTCTCTTATGATAACATCAATACAAACATTAAGTGTCCTTTGGCATTTGAAAATGCCTCCACGAATCAGAAAGATGATTAGTCAAGTAAACACAAACCCACCAAGAGGCCTTCACTTTCCCCTTTCAACTGTGAAAATGTTATTGGACCATTATCCAGCATAAGAAACCAGTGGCTGATGAGTGTCATTACACAGGGGAAGGTTCTGTGATGACCTCCAGGAAACAGTTCTTGAGTCTACCTGGCCTAGTATTGCTCTGAGGACCTCTAGGGACCTGGGATTCAGAAGGGCCTCCTAAAGGGTAGCAGGTCCCATTGCTTGGAGATGGATTTGCATGTGACTGTCCACTTGAAGATCAGGTGTCTTGGAAGACTGATGTCTCTGTTGCAACTCATCAATGTCATTTTGATGATATTTCTTTAAAACCTTCCATGGGATGAGGAGACATACAAAAGGCAGGTGATAACATACAACACCAAATGTGATAAGTGTGGTCAGGCCTCAGGGCACAGTGTGTACTATCATCTGGGAATATTGATCAGGTTGTTTGTGGTTTTGTTCAACCTGAGGAAATTATACTGCAAAAATTAGAAGAATTTTTCAGAAATCTTCTTCAAGGCAGTAAGCATTTAGATGCCTATTTCTGATGACTGAAGGAATGACCTGCAATACATAATCATTAACCTTGTTCTGTAATATAGCACCCTCTCTTAGTGTTGCTCTAAATAATAATAATAACCCTCATCCATTCTAACTATTGTGATCTTAGGTCTGTGAACAAAAACTCAAATATGATTTATTTTATTTTTAATTAGTAATATTTGTACAAATTTACAGATACAGTGTGGTGATTCGACACACACTATCCAGCACTGACTAAATGTCTTCATCACCTCAATCAATTACAATATTCAGAACACTTTTCTAGTTCACTGGAAATATATTCTATTTCAAACTTTAGTCACTCTGCTGTCCTGTTTACCTGTGACTTTGTAGACTGTGAAGGGCCTCCCTTCTGCCTCTCCCGTCTCCTCCCTGGTGTCTCATTACCACATCCCTCACTATATCTTATGCCAAACACTTCGGACTCCACATATAAGGAACATTAGGAAAGGTTTGCCTATCTTTGCATAGTTCGCTTCACTTACCGTATCCTTTGACCTTACCCATGCTTTTACCCAAGGTAGGATTCCATCTTTTCATGCCTGAACAGTATTCGTCCACCATGTATCTTGATTTCTGTGTTATCACATGTCTTGATGGACACTTAGGTTTCCATTTCCTGGCAACTGTCAGCAAAGCAGCAAAGAACACAGATGCTCAGATGTCTATAAAGCATGTTGATTTCATTTCCTGGATGTATTCAGTAGCCCAAAATTAAGATTGCTGGGTTTTAAGCCTTCACAAGACCCTGATTGGCTCAGTTAGGGTTCAAAATCAGGTGAGGTGCACACAATACAAAGTCCAGTTTACTCCTCCACATGGGTATTGATGTTTGGGGGTATCACTTTGCATTTTGTTCTCCATTGCGTGAATGTAAGTGTAGATAAATATGGAAATTCAGAAGTGCATGAAAATGTCAAGAACACAGCTGTGTCTGATGGAAAGCCCACACGCGCCCTTTTTCACAGTGTTTCGACACACCATTGTTGCAATGGTAGCACTACATGACCAAAGGCACACATCTAAGTTACATCAGGACTATTTACCAGTTTCCTTTCATAAAGCAGACACTCTGTGGGGCATAAAGGATGCTGATTCTACCAGCTTTTTTCAGAGACATATTTGATGAAGGCAGACTGTAAGATTTAGTAAGGCTTTCTAAAGTTTGTTAATTCCTACTTGTGGAGGCCATCACGTGCAAAGTGAAGTGCTTCTGAAATCAAACCAATTGTTACACAAAGTTAGCCTCTTCGTCGTTGAAATACGATTTCACTAAAGCAAAATCAAGTAGACCTGAAATTCAGTATTTTGCAGCAGTTAAAGTGTACAGCCAGGCAGTTCCAACAAGAACTAGAGAAGTTGCGGTTTTACCCCGAGATAGGGCTGATTATGCTGGTGCCATGGCAACCGGTTGCACCATTTGGAAGCTCTTGTGTGCTTAACCGCATGAGCTGCGCCTCTTCCTTTCCTATAAAGACTTAGAATGAGAAAAACAGAAGTGTGCGAGGAGAAGAAACCACAAGGGCAGTAGAGACACTGCTGCGAGCTAAAGCTTTTGCAAACAGCAGTGCGGCAGAGCAGCACACCGAAATCCTCTTCTGATGAAAGCTGCCTCTCTCTTGCTTTTCCCATTATGCCTGTTCTTTAATGATTTTGAAAGTGAGCCAAGTGTTTCTGTTCGGCATTTTCATGACTGAGAGATGAGAAAAAATTAGTTGGGCATTTATCAACCTTGGCTTTGATTATCCACTGCTTTGGGGAGATTGGGGGACTGGGTGCAGCCTTGGGGAGACATTTGATACTCTTCATGAGTTGGAGAACAGTTTAGTGGAAGTCCCACAATGTAGCGCTCGTTTTCTGTTTATTTTTTATTTGAGCTAACACCACACACACACACACACACACACACACACACACACACACACTCGTTTTGTTTTTAAATCTTGAAAATACTAAAAAGGACATCCTCAAATTAGTTTTTCTATTTTTCTCTCTTTGAGGGTCTGGGTACACGGCCAGTCAAGTCAAGCTGTTCTCATTCAAGCTTGCTTCAGGCTGCTCATTTTGTGTTCTTTCCCCCTAAACAATGAAAATGTTCCTTTTATTACGGTCATTGTCTAACAAGTTTCACTTCTTCCGACATTTTAGTCAGTGTTCACAGTAGTGGGTGTCTTTGGGGGCATTTTCTACATACGCATCGTTGTGCTTTGTCTTCTCCCCACCGTGCTGCCCTGGTCCCCCCTTCCTCCCCGTACCCTGGTCTCCCTCCTTCCCCAAGAGCCGTTCCTTCTGCCTTTATCCCTTATATAGTCCATTAGCCTTTCATACCTTCCCCTCGCCTCTTAAGAGTTCTTTCTTCCATCTCACAGGCCACTTTTAATTTTTATGCCTTTTATAAGTCGCACAGGCAGACAGGCAGACACATACACACATACGCATGTACAAGTATAGGTAGATGCAGATACACATAAGAACAACACATGTGGTGTATACCTTCCCAAGGCCAGCTTATTTCATTGAACATGATTTCTAATTTGATCTACTTTCCCGTGAATGTTCTTACTCTTCTTCACAGCGGAAGGCAATTGTGTGTGTGCGTTTTATGTAGAGTGCTTGGCTGTTTCATTTTTAATGATGATTTTTTTGCGGTGTGAGAATCCATGGTATATCCCTAGAACTTGGGAAACCGTGGGAAGATAGGCAGTATAAGTTGGAGGGCAGCTCAGGCTACATACCTAGTTCAAAGCCTGACTAGATCATGTCTCATACAAAACACAATGAAGGAAAACACTACTGCCTTTCACTGTGTCATACTCTGGATCCCATCTTGATGGGATATTTTGATAATTTATTTTTAAATTTTGATAATTTAAAAATATTTTGATCATTGTTAATTCTCTCCTAGCTGTTTAGCACAAATACTGACTTTAATATAAAATATGTTTTTCTTATCATGGTGCACTTGAATAAACCTTTTTTGTATCAGACAGATCTTCAGCTAAGTTTAAACTTTATTACCTTATGTTCTTTAGCTTTGCATTTACTTACTTATTTATTCATTCATTCATTCATTTGTTCATCCATTCATGATTTTTAGCTCTAAGAAAGAAGACAGTGTTACCTGTTTTACAGAATTCCTGTAATGTTACATAAAGTATAATTTAACATCATTCAGCACGGTACCATAACCTAGTATTTCATAAAACATCACTCAACACAGTGCTGAGTACTAAGTACACCCAATACTTACTAAAAATAGTGACTATTATTCTTGGCACTGAAAACAGTAAAGCATTTTACCGCTGTTGCCAGCACGCATTGGTGCTTCTGCATAATCCTTTGACCCTGACCTTACTCTATTTCAGAGGAAGGAAAGAGTTAAAAAATCATACTAAAATGTTAATTAGTATAGTTAGATAATTTTGGCTGCTGGCATGTATTTTCTACATCAGGTTTACACATCTGAATTTTAATAAAATGCAAAATAGATAGCTGCATGAGACTAAAACAGATATTCTAAGTCTAAAAATAGGTCTATCCCAGGAACTGTGTCAGACAAGCGAGTGGGTGGGGAAACATTGCCACCAGCGAGTCTTCTTCCCCTTCTCTACCTGCATCTCTACTCCAATGTAAGAAAATAACAAGTACACGGGTCACGTGGTCTCCTACAGTCTCATTTTTGTACAGAGTTTGTGTTGTCAAGCTGGTTGTCAGTCAGCTAATGATACAACTGCAGGATTCGAGCTTTCTAATAGTCAGTGCCGAGGCATATACATATTCACAGATGCACATGATTGGTATAATCTGGAATGTCTTAAGATGTGCTCTCCACAGTCCTGTTGTGTTCATATGCTGGGTTATCCTGGAGAATGTCAGGGGATGATGAACACTTTGAGTAGGAGGAGGAGATGATGATGATGATGATGATGATGATGATGATGATGATGATGGCGACAACAGTGACGATGATGATGTTTTAAAAAATATTTCCCCATTTTATTAAAAAATAAAGTCTTTTCTCATACAATATATCCAGATTAAAGTTTTTCCTCCCTTTGCTCCTCCCAGTTCTTCCCGCCTCTCCTCTCATCTGGATCCACTCCCTTTCTGTCTCTCATGAGAAAAAAAGCAGTCTTCCAAGAGATAACAGCAAAACATAACCAAATAAAATACACTTAGGTAAAACAATATCCATCATATCAAAGTTGGACAAGCAGATCCACAGAAGGAAAAAAACCCAAGAGAAGGCATAAGAATCAGAGACACAACTGTTCCCACACTCAGGTGTTCCGTAAGAACGCTAAACGGAAGGCTGTAATTTATATACATGCAGAAAATCTGGTACAGGCCCGTGGAGGTCCTGTGCTTGCTGCTCTGTGAGTTCATGTGACCTGTGCTCAGTTGATTTAGAGGGTCTTATTCCCCTGGTGCCCTCCATCCAGCCTGGCTCTTACACTCTTTCTGTTTCCTCTTCTGTGGCATTCTCTGAGCTCTAATGGGAAGGAATAGGTAGAGACATCTTATTTATGCCCGTGGGTCTCTGCATTTGTTCCACCTGCTGCAGGATGAAGCTTCTCTGATGGTGGTTGAATAGGACTTTGAGATGATTATGGCTTTCAAGAAAGGCTCTCACCATATCCCAAGATGGCATCAAACTCACGATCTTTTCCCTCAGCTCTCAATGCCTTGAACATGGGTCATGTGAAAAACGTGTACATCCAGTTCAAGACCCTGCTGTTGCCATTACTACCCACTGATGTTGCCATGACCACACAGGAAGGGCCCGTCTATGTTGTTTCCCTTACATTGAAGACATTTTTTATAAGATAAGAAAACAAAAATGAGAAATATCACTTTTCTCACATGGCCACCTGGATTTCTTTTCTTTTCTTTTTTTCTTTTCTTTTTCTTTTTCTTTTTCTTTTTTTGTCACTGAGAATCTTGTGCAGCTGAGGCTTGTCTGGAATTTGCTGTGATCTAAGGGTGATCTTGAACTCAGGGTCCCCCAGCTTTACTCTCCCAGTTGTGAAGGTTTCACTGCGTACAACTGCACTCAGGTTTTCCAGTCTTTACTACATTCTGTTGCTTGCTTACTTAGTTAAGTAGCATAATTGAAATTGATAACAGGATATGTCTGGCCAAATATAAAAGAGTGAAAGCACATGATGATTTTTAGTGTTGCATGTGTATATTCTTAGTCAAATAGAATCACAAACAGAAGGCAGTATTTGATAGTATGAGCAACAATTATCTAGGTTCAGAAGACAGGTAGACATTGTTTCTATATTAAAAAAACATTGTCCTATCTGATTTTAAAGTGCCTTCATTCATTAAACATTTTCTGCTTTTATCCTCAATTGTAGTTTGCAGGCTAACACTGTCCTTATTTTTAATTTATGATTTAAGAGGAATGCGATAGCTAGCGTTGAATGTTTAATTGCATTATATGCCTACAGTCGGCAAGACTACTACTCTTTTGTCCCAACCTTGACTCCTGTGTCTCTGTCATCACTTGAACGTGTTACTTCACCGTTTGTGAGTAGTATATGAATTATATTATGCGGTTTACAAAACGATTTTAGACAGTGTTTCTTAACTCCCCCCTCTCCTCCCTCCTTCTTTTTGATTTTGATGCTTGCCTTTTAAAAAACTCTCCTGCTCTTTGTTTCCAGACACAATGTATCCCAGTTCTGAAGTCTTGTGTTAGAACTGGTTCCAATATCTCCTGCTCTTGTGTCGTTTCTGTTTGTACTGAGTTGTTCTTCAGCGCATCCTGCTGTCTGTCTGTCTGTCTGTCTTGTACTTCTTTGACGTCCATTTGCATGAATGAGGGAGGCCTGAAAAATGTATGTTGACACTCTCTGAACCTTGGTGCTGCTTGCACATCCATAGGCCTCGATATTGAATGACAGCAGAAAGGAATGGGCTCTCTGGCTCTTAGTTTCCTTCCTCACCAACTGGATTCCATCTCAATAGCCACTGACAGAGTATTGTGCTGGCCCATGAGCATAAATCACGGTGATTATTTTTGAGAGGTAGGCAGCCATTCTTTAATTCTACAGATTCAAGATGCAATGCTAACACAATCAATATTTTAACATCAAGATGATAAAAAGAACAAGGGCAAATATTTTTAAACACACACTACTTCAAGCCTAATATGCCCTCATATGCCACGTTTGTCCTCTGCTTAATTACATATAAAATGCAGAAAAGAATGGCTGCCTTGTATTGAGATGACTAAATTAAAAACAACAGTTGGCAAAGTGACGTTCGTATTGTTTGTGATAGGATTTCAGTGAGTTGTTTACTCTTGGTGTTCCATCAGTGGATGGAAGCAAGAAAGGTTACTTCCAGTAGTTCTCTACATCTTTTTTTTTTTTTAGTTCAATATTTATGTGTGTGTGTGTGTGTGTTGCTGTAGATGGAGTACAAGAGCCAAATGCACCCCATTGACCTATAGCTTCAGAACTCTCACCTTGTATGTGGATACAGTCTTACCAAATCTCTCCGTCTGGATTCAGTCTGCAGCCTAGTCAGGTTTTGAAATTGTGACTCTTGCTGCAGCCTCAGGAGTAACTGGGATTGCATGGCTACACTACCATGCACAGTTTAATGTAACATTGATCGTAGTTCGGTCATCATTACAGACTGGATCATATACTTAGCTTATAGAGTGGACATAGTGGCTATAATCCTCCATTTTTATTGACGCCCACTGGTACTGCCATACTAAGAAGAGAAAGTGAGCAAACTGCTCTGGCTACCCCTGCTTTTGTGTTTATCCACTGCCCCACCCCCTTTGTACAGCCTTTGGCCTCATGGAGGGGAGATACATGGGATCATGGACAGGAGTTAAGCAGATACACATTCTAAATCTTCTAAACACTCCCTGTTCCTTTTAGGCTAATACTCAGAGTAAGTATTATTTCCTCTATTCTGCTCCACTCTTTTGTCTTTGCAAAGCAGACAGGCTTAAATCCCCCTAGACACGGTATTCTGCGGGGTTCTCTTTCTTTCCTTTTGTTTTGGAAGGGAGGTTGGTGGTGAAATAGATGATATTTAAAGCCCAAATATGTCCTTTGAAATGTCATTTCCACTCAAACTGATTCCTACTTTTTCTTAACTCTCTGATGGCAGACTTAGGGGTGTGACTTCAAGGTAACTTTGATTTGCAATCATTTAAACATTTCCAGTTGTAAAAGAAACATATTGGGAAAGGTAAATTCAGTTAACAATACACGTGTTAGAATAACATAGCTTTGAAGATCAAGGGCTCTGTTATCTCCATGCTCACGTGTTTAATGTATCTAGTCAATTCCGCTGGTAATTCACAACAGGATTATAATGGGGAAATGCTCACCAGGTGGATGATTTACAGATTTCTGGTTCTCTGGTGCCATCTACTGAAATATTGCTAAAGAAAATAAATGCATGAAAATTGTGTAACCAGAATAGTAGCGGATTCTGTAACACATAGACACACTGAGTAGAGTGCCCTGCTTGTGTGTGTGTGTCTATACTTGTGTTTACAAATTTTAGAAAAAGACTTTAAAATCTATAGTTTTAGAAAAGTGATTTTCTTCCACTTTACTGTTATCTACCTATACAAGTACTGTTTTTAATTCACATGGCTACTTCATGTATTTTTCTTCAGCTATTGTTATTTCTTCTAAATTCTCTTCATGTCTATGTATATGATGTACATGTACAAGTACATGTATATGTATAAATACACAAACACATAGACATATATATACATATATACACACACATATATACATATATGTATGTACATGTATACATATATATAAATGTAGCATCTCATATATATGTATGTATATATACATGTAAAAGTAGCACCATCATGATGGTGCTACTAGTACTAACACATCATCCTATTTGCACTGGTTATGAGCCACTTTTCAAAGGTTTTATTTCTCAACACCAGATGTATTGACAACAGATGGTTTGTTTTTGGTGGATAGTGCTGTTGATATAGAGGGAGCAGATCAGAATGATACCTTGACTTATTTGCTCTTCATGGCCCTAGCAGGTGACTCTGTGACCCTGTAATAGGTCAAATGAGAAGGCCAGGTGCTAACTAAATGCCCCCAACCAGTCATTTCAGGTTTTTCTGTGTAACAATAAGGAGCCTGGGAGGCTATATCTACTTATGAATTTGGTGATAATCTATTCAGGTAATTTAGAAAGAATTCCAGAAACATGACAGACACATCTCTAACTGTTACAGATCTTAAGAGTTCAACTACTATAAACATTCATGGGAAGCCTTCCACCTTCCAATGTATTTGATATGTAAAGTATCCACAGAGTTAGCTGATAGTATATGCAAAGGATCTTAAATAACATGGGAGTGGTGGCCTTCTGATAGTGGCTTTATAACTAGGCTATTTCTGCGGGCGACTTCACTGCATTCCTACTTTTGTAGTGTTTCTTTTGTGTTTTTCCTTTGACAGGGATACCTGGGGGATATTTATGTGTACTTTGAATCTTTACTGCCGAGGAGAATTCATAGTTTCTTAAAGTGATTAGTTTATACACTAGATGATTTAAAAAAGCAAAACAAAGCCTTATTTGGAGTTAGTACAACCTACTCTAAAATGCCCCCTTCTTCTATGACCAAAGCTGTTATTTGTTTTCTTCTTCATTGATCCTGTGGTTTCTGTCACGTTCAGGGAAGCATCCAATCCTTTATCAGGATCTACAACATCTATAGTTGAGCTCGCGTCTGAAAACTGTCATCTGATAGCTTTGGCTTCTTCTTTATGTATACTATGTGCTCAGAGTCATCAAAGGATTTCTCTGCCACGGATTACCTAGTAGATAATACATACCTCCAGTACAGTGGCTTCTCCTCCTGCTCCACTCATCACACTGTAGAGTTCTCGCCGACTGTTAATTATCAGTCTAAATAGGGTACGTATATGATTTAAATGTTTGTGCAGATGCATTCGTCCCTCACCTTGCTGTTTCAGGTGAAGATCATGCCTTTATCATGCTCGACTCTCACTTCTAACAGCAGACCAATAAAACAATAGCTACTTCTTAAACTTAAGTGAATAAAATGGTGTGAAGCTCCAGGAAACCATCTGGTGTTACTGAGAAGGGGGGGTATCAAACTATCTGTAGATGTTGGAAAGTTTACGTGTGTCTTACAGGTGTTGCTGTGGTTTCATATAGTCAAAGCAATGGGAACATTTTAAGTTGCTGGTACGCTATATTCTTCACAATGACTACAAGTTGTTTTTCATCTTATTTAAAACATGATCTATTAATGACTGATATATTTATACTTTGTTTCTTCTCTTTTGCAAACCAACATAATTCTTAGGGGTTAATTTGGAAGGAAATTAGAATGTATCAGAGGACAGGAATGCTCTTAAGAGGAATATAAAAATAGAATAAAAATTACTATTCTATTACTATTTTTGACTAGCCAAAAAAAGGGACAGTTTTTCAAATAATGTTTTCAAAACAATACAGTCATACACCACATACCGATGTCACAGTCATGAATGGACCTTAGTTCGCCACCCAGTGACATTTTATAGCCATTTTAGTTGTGAAAATATACTCTGTGATGATTATTAACATTATTAGTATAATGGCAAAATCACCTCATGATGCAGGGCTCAAAAGATTTGCCCATTGATACACAATGCACAACAGTACTTAAGTATGAATGATCAAGAGAAAAAGAGAAGACAGAAAGAAGTATTAGTATCATTCATATATATATATATATATATATATATATATATATATGATACTTTACTTAAAAGAGGAACATATTTCAACAGGAAGCTACGTTAATTACTGGCCAATCTCTTTTTCCTTTTGAGGACTGTCATAGCACTGGTCTTCCTCTTAGAAAATAACTTTCTATTGTTTTTGTTAGTCATTTAGTAGGAAAGGTGAGGAAGCCTGTCTTTTCTTTTTTCTTTTTACTCTTTACATTAATTAATTATTTCATTTATTTACATCCCAAATATTGCCCCCCTCCCTGTTTTTCCTCTCAGAGCCTGTCATTTCACCGTGGGCTGGATCCAGCTCCCACAAACGCTAACAGCTTGCCTCCTGTACTCAGCATGTGCGCTCATGATGAACCCTTCTGATCTGTGCCATTGGCACATGATTTCAGAGAAACCTTTCTCCATCCATTTCTTTCCTCTGATGGGGAGTACGTCATCAGCTTTGCCAGCTTTCTTCCTGACAATCATTTAACTTCTGCATTCTGTCTTAGACTCTTGTTTTGGCTACAGTGTCCATCTGTGTGCTTTGGACATGTGCAGCACGAGCTCTCGCATCTCCACACAAAGGCTTCTGTAATGTGCAATCAGCAGCCATTCAAACTTGCCTCTTTCCTTTGAGATGTTTCCTCTTTTAATTCAATGAGAATGTCCACACTTCAGCAACCCAGTAGTACGTAGAAACACCTATGGGACTGTTTACTTAACTCTTCGTTTTCTCTTTCAAAGACATGCAAAGTCCTGGGGGCCGCTCCCTGAGAGTGCTCCCTGAGTGGTTCATGGATGCGTTTCTCTCCCGAATATTCTCCCAAGGACACTTTCTTATTGAGAGTATCATCACGAACTTTGTGTGTGTGTGTGTTTCTGCTACTCTTTGTATTTTTTACTTCTTAGTTTCATCTTGTGTTCATTTCCAAATTATTGATTCAAATTTCAAAATTTTTCTATAGCCCTCCCATTAAAGACATTGCTGTACTGGCTGACTCCAAACTGTGAGCCCCACCCACCACACCTTCTTATTTCTCTCGGACCACATCTTAAACCATTAGGTCAGCCTGCAGCCGTCTTCAAAACATCAAAACACTAACAGAAAAAAATGGGAACTTGGCTTCATTGAGATGACATGTGTGTTGAAAATAAGCATGTATAAAGTATATGATGTATAATTACATGTATGCTTTAAATCGGAAACTTTCTAAAAGTGTGTTTAATTTCATTTTATTTTTTCAGGGCAAAATATCACTACACACAGCAATGGTAAGAATTAATATTTGACCTTTAATATTTTATTTTTGTTACAATAGTCATGTAGTTAATATAGATATGATTTTATGTTTATTTGGAAAGAAGTTTAAAGAAGAAGGTTTATAATAGTGTATGGTTCCTCACTCTCACATGTTCTTAAAATTCTTTCTAATATTAAATTCAGTGACTAGTTGAACATACTTTAAATTACATAATTATTATTGTATTTGACTTAAACTTCAACATTTCTTTAAATTGACAATAAATGGCATAGCGAGTTTCTAATCCCTTTAAAATTTAACACTAAATAATTTTTGAAAATCTGTATTTTCTCAACATGGGTTAAGATTTGAATATAGAGAAAAAATTATGATCAGAGTATATTGTATAAAATATTTTAAATAAAAAAGAATTGAATTAAAAATTTAGTGGGAAGCCTAAAAACAATGTCACATTTATTTAAGGAAGAATTCATTCTATAAAGTAATTGGATCTAGAATTCACTTGTATTTAGAATTTAATATATGTTTCCTTTTAGTTAAAATTTTATTTTATAATATTTTTAAGAGTAATTTGCCCTTCTTTAAGTTATGCTTTGAGATGTGATATTAAGATTTTTGCATTAATAGTTTATAAAATGTCCTAGTATAATTCAATTAATTTTTTTCTAAAAGCTTTTGAGTAAAGTAAACGTAAATAATGATGGCAATGCTAGGGTGTTAAAATTCCCTAAACCCCAAATCATAGAGGAGTTGACCTGCAGGTGGGTAAAGAGAAATTAAATCCCTTGCATGTTGCTGTCGCTGTAAATGTTTGTTTCCTGACTAATCATGTGGCTGGTGGTATGTCTTAAGAAGGTAAGTGAGACCATAAAATATGACCGTTTTAATAGTTTAAATGCATATTTCAAGGGGAGCGAATCTGACACTCTAAAATTAGATTATCATAGGAATTACTTGTCATTAAATGAAAGTTTATTCTGAATTCTAAAACACTACACAGATACTAACAAATCCCATTCCTGAGCTTTAAAAACCATATTTTTTTTTATTTTTCAATGTCTAATAATGGAATTGTATAGTTGTGTTGTGTGGCAGAGCAGATTGTGATTGGTTCATGCCAATTTCTTAAATGAAATTTGGCATTTTCCTTCACAAAATACTAAGTTACTCTCAGCCCACATGAATGAGACATTGTGGCAGAAGAGGAAGGTTATGGGCTTGAATGGTAGCCTATTCTTTTACCTTGTTGAGAATTAAGTTAGAATTGTGACCTATAATACAAAGCAGAATGGTGTAGCCAAATATTACCAGTGAGAAGGTAATCAGTGCAAAATGCAGAATGTTCAAAGTGACGATTCAGGGACAGTAGAGAACTGGCAAGTTTACAATCATAAACTTTACTAGTGAGACTTGAACTTAAGTGTCTGTGAAGTTATTAATGCTTCTATATGAGCGACTTCTCTGAAGCCTCTTCTTCATACACCAAGGACTGAATTTGCTTTGCAGGAAAATGTCTTGAGGAATCACACTCTTCAAAGCAGCATAGGTTTTTAACATTGAGGGTTCAAAGCAATGCTTCCAAAGCCTTTTGTGGTTAGTCTACTCCATGTGAGTGTCGGTGTGTGTGATGGACAGCTTGCTGCAACATTCTCTCAGGCCAAGAGACCATCGCAACCTTCCCATTTAGTTGATCTCACCTAAAATAAAATTGTCATCTGTGATGAGGGCACTGAGTTAACATCGAGTGCACAGGATTTGAAATCCCTCCTTCCACTTCTCTTCTCTCCCTCTCTGCTTTTCTGTTCTCTACTTCCTCCTCCTCTTCCTCCTCTTCCTCCTCTTCCTCCTCTTCCTCCTCCTCCTCCTCCTCCTCCTCCTCCTCCTCCTCCTCCTCCTCTTTCTAATTTGATCTTCCTTTTAATCAATGCATACTGGGTGAGAGACAATTAAGTTAGAGTAGTGACACTGAATATGAAAGGTATGTCTTACCTCCAGTTCAATTTGCAAAGGTTGTTTTAATCTTTATTTGGTAAAATATACCTAGTTTTAATTAAGTAAATTTTTAAAAATTGCATATTTTCATACTCAAAGATGTAAATACGCAGTAAGCAAGGGGCAGTTAAAAAACAGCATCCCTAATAATCCCAGAGAGAACATGCTGATTTTAAAAACTAAATTTGGGGGACGTGGGAGATGGCTCAGTGGGTAAGAAAACTGGTTACTCTTCCAGAGGTCCTGAGTTCAGTTCTCAGCACTTGATGGCTCACAACCATCTATAAAGGGATCTGGTGCCCTCTTCTGGTGATCAAGTGTACATGCAGATAGACCATTCATATCCATAAAATAAATAATTAAAAAAACCAAATTCCATTTATTTCTCTTTTTCACAAAATAAAAACATTTGAAATAAAGGAAAACAGAGAAGTGTTTGATTTACCCCATTGTACTAACTCCCTGCAGACAGTGTCCAGCGTACATACCCACACCCACTGAACAGAATTTTCTTTCAGTCCTTCCTGGCATCCCTCCTCTAGAACAGTGAGCTGGAACAAGTTTATTTCAGTACCACATGCCTCTGATTACAAAGGCAAACACAGTTTCATAGTTTCATAAAGCAGATCACTCCCACTTCAGTTTGTGAATTTTGTTTTCCAGACTTTACTCATAGAACTCTCTCTTGGTTTTATTTGATTGATTGGCTTAGTTTTTGAATCTACACATATATGAAAGTTTGTCTTTTAGACGGGAGCTCCTGATGTAGTCCAAGCTGCCTAGAACTTGCAGCCCCTCCCCACGTCTCAGCTGTTGAAAGATGGAGCTGCAGGCATAACCCATACACCTGATTCATCCAGAGCTTTGCTTTGCTTTGCCCTTTCCTTTCCTTTCCTTTCCTTTCCTTTCCTTTCCTTTCCTTTCCTTTCCTTT
>JADRCH010000079.1:5448935-5471204 GCA_019843965.1 Rhynchomys soricoides | reverse complement strand
TTCCTTTCCTTTCCTTTCCTTTCCTTTCCTTTCCTTTCCTTTCCTTTTTCCCATTTGGAATCCTAAGTCTCCCCAGTGATTCATTTCAGGCTTTCTCCTTCTCCACTATTGCTTATAATCTATAAGTCTTTTCAAGTTTTCTTTAGACATTGAGTTTCATTTTTTGAATCCAGTTGCTTTGGGTAGCTACCCAATGATTAAATTGAAAGGGAGCTAAAGGGAACTGCTTCCCAGCCAATTTCCTCATCTTTATTTTTAAATTTTATTACATAATTTGTATCTGTATATGCATACATAGTTAAAATCTATCTATCTATCTATCTACCTATCTATCTATCTATCTATCTATCTTTGTGTGTGTATGTGTGTATCTATATGGATCAATGCATATGAGTACATGTGCATATGTTTGTGTGCCTAAGTATAGTTGTACACACATATATATTATCTATATGTATGTACATATGTAAGTATGTGTAAGTGTATATGTATGTGTGCATGTGTATTTGTGTATATGTGTGTTTATGCATATGTGTGCAGGTGTGGAAGTATGCATGCACCCTCTATAGCACATAAGCTTGGTATCTGTGTGTGGGGTTGGGAAGTTGTATATGAACATGTACATGATTGGACATGTTTGGGACATGATTTATATATTCCTTCTCTTCTATCATCCATTAACATAACAGGACTGAACACAACAGAGAAGTCCCTTCCTCTGTCTCAAAGTGACCCCTTACCTGCTCGCACCACTGAATTCACACCCCCAAGCATCTCTGAAAGAGGAAATGGCTCCTCAGAGACCACACATCATCCAGGTAACCACTCAAGCCACATCCTCCCAGAAACTTGGATAATGCTCATATTCTTATTATGACAGGTTGACACACAAATGTATGGGGGTGAATTTGCCTTTCCAGATCTTTCTAAGGTGATCAATCATTTATGTTCTGTATGCAGTTTCTAAGCATTTTTTCTCCAAGCTAATGGAATACAGGTGATAGAGGGCATCGAAAAGGTTGTCTAGTGAAAAATAAGGTGCTTAGACCATGGTGAAGATGTGAGGGAGGATTCCCTGCGCATAACCAGGGGAGGTCCTCCAGTGTCCTAGGATTACCACATCTGTGCCAGCTGCCCGAAGACTGCTTGTAACCCCCTGCTGCACCGGACAGGACAGAATTCTCCCGCACAGCATCTTGACACATCTGAACTTCCTTACAGCTGCCTTGAAGTGGGATATTCCATTTCTTAGTTCCATTCTTGGTTCACATCTCAGAAATCCTAAAGTTGGGGAACATTTTTAACAGTCCTCTCAGAACTGAGGATTCAGTTTTGAGATGTGCTGTTTTCGCAGAGATGTCAATTCTTAAAACAAACAATCCAAAATTGTGAAGTCTAATAGAATATAAGATGCAGCCATATTTACAGTAAATAGCAGAGCAAACGGGAGTTTTTTGCTCAGGGAGGCCTGCGGCATTCCTTCTTATTTGAACATATCAGAGGTCTCAGCTCCTCTTCAAGTTTAGATTTTTAGCATAGTCAGTATCTGCATCTGCCAACATGAGGTCGTGCACACATTTCATAGTCAGCACCTGTATTTGCCAACATGAGGTTGTGCACTCATTTCTGAAATAACGTCTGTGATGCAGTTTTCTTAGGCAAGCGAGTTTCCAAAAACACTTCATAAGAAGCTGTGAAACTCAACTGCTTAACAGAACTGTTTATCTTGGTCTAAAAAAGCAACATGCACATGCAACACCAACACAGTAATTTCAGGGTTTTGAGTACAATGCTGCCAGGTATGGTCTGTTAGTAAGCAGCTGAACAAGGGAGTAATTTTCTTAGCATACTCAGGACTTCCTAGTTCTTCTTTATCTCTGCTACCAGCAGAGGAATCACTTGGAACCTGTATAAACCTCTGAGCATAATGTCTGACCAGCTGGAACCTATATTAACCTCTGAACATAATGTCTGACCAGCTGGTGGCAGCACACACTTTTCCATTATTAATCTCATCTCACATACACAAAACACACAAATTCAGCATCCCTCTTCATCCACAAATTTTATTTGAGCACATTAAAGCCACAGAGCTTCAGATAGAGCATCTAGGGAAAGGCTTAGAGTGGAGTGGATTAGAAACCCAGATGTGTAATAGCAAATTATCTCTTGGCACAATTGGGTGTTGCAATTTGCCTGGGAAACTTCTAATGCATTTAAATAAAAGAGCGTGCTTTCTTTATTTTAGAACAACATTGCTATCTAATGATATTTCACTTAGTGCTGGGCAAAATTGTGTAATTTATATTTATGATTGATCAATAGTTTTAAAGGTAAACTTTTCTTGGTTGCTGATATACTTAGGGTAAATATTTTAATTCAGTTTTCTAATGGTATAAACTATTCAAAGTTCTTTTGTTTTTAAATTCTTTATACTAAGTATTCCCATGTTCACATCACACTAGAATATCAAATACTATTTTATAAGACAGTGTAGGAATTTTGTAACCAATATAGAATGATGTTTGTATATGTATGAACACCAATCTTAAGATGTATTACACAATGAAAATCCCACCCTCTCAAATCTTGTTTTCTTTTTAAATAAACCATTTTTTTTGATCATATTTAACATACTCAAGGTTCTTGAGCTTTGATTCTCTGTGAACATGTGTGTGTAAGCATTCATGTATGCATGATGATTTTTCCAATGCTTGATATTACCAATCTGTTAAAACTGCCAGTAAGGCGATTTAAACTGTTTTGTGTTGATTTTACAAATCTCCCATATTTCACAGTGCTAAGGATCTTTTCATGTATATTTTGACCATCATACATATTTGTTCTATCTCCTGTTCTTCCTTTGTGATTTTGTAATCAGCACTTACTATGTTTTAGAATTGTAGAGTTTTCTACTAGTCAGTCTATTAGGGCAGTTTGCCTCCAGCCTCAGTCTGTAGAGTTATTTGTGTTTCCAACAAGCTTTCGGGGATTAGGAAGTCAAAGAAGTTACCTGGACAGGTGTATAAACAGGAATTCAGGAGCCTCCTTCCTGCCCAGGGAACTTCACAATTGTAATAATTGGGGTCACACCACACTGTGCCACCTTTGTGTCATATGGTTTCCTTAGAGTCTAGACTGCCAGCAACAGGTGTGGTTGACATAACCATCTCACTTTCTTAACCTCAGGTGTTTTATCCACGCTGCTGGCTCACGTGCTCCCACAGCCCACCTCGCAGACGCCCTCTGCCAGAGGAGCTGACACTCAGACACTCAGCAGCCAAGCTGACCTCACCACACTCACGCCTGCTCCCAGCGGGACTGACCCAACAGGTTTGGGGGCTCTTTAGACATGGGCAAATGTCAAGAGTTCTGAATGTCACCTCACTTTGAGAATAGTGTGAGGAGCTGTAGAGCATTTGTTGATTGATGGTTTAGTGATTTTATAGTTACTGCAGGATGCAAAACAGGGAGACAAAGTTCATTCTAACAGATGAAATAATACTCAGGGCTGAGGCTACAGCAATGTTCTGTGTCTATAGATATAGCCATTGTTTATTGGAGACTGTATTCACTGGTAACAAAGAATAACATATGTGAATCTTTTAGACCTTGAGCTTCAAGCAGCTGTTAAGAATGAAAGTCTCCTTATTGATGAAGGAGATGCAAAACTCATTGGCACAATGGCACTGTCTTTAGGGAGTGAGGAAAACAGAGGCAGACACTCACGTTTCCCATGTAGACTTCAAGATTCCCTCCCACCTTTATTCTGTTCTTATGGCAACACAACCTACTCGCTCCTTTCTTTTCCTAAACCAGAGTGTAAATAACTTCGTGGTGCCATTTTATATGGATGAAATTTAAGTATGTCCTCTCTCAGGTCATAATTCCATAATTATCGTACATGTCCATTCAGTGGCCTGAGTGCTTAGCAGTGAGTTAGTCATGTAACAGCGGCTTGCTGGCTTCAGGATGTATCAAGCATGGAGGTGGGCAAGTCCACACATGGGGTAATTATTATCAGGATGTCTCACCTGATCCTCCAGCAGAGCAAAATGGTTTTGTTTGGTTGGTTGGTTTGTTGTGTTTTAAAAGCAAATCCAGACTTAGAAATTGGAGAATGAAAGATGGCATGATCAAGAAGCATACTCCAAGGGTTCCCTTGCATACAAACCAACCTGTTCAGCTATAAGCAAAAAAATCTTCTTGTTCCATTGGTTAATTTTGCTAATTAAAAGATTCATTCTGTGTCATGAATAATTAAAGTGGTAAATGCCATCCTTAAGTGGGGGCAGAGGTTACCAACTTAATAAGGAGATGGTCATTTTCCAGTGAGGAGGGGAGCTAGGGATTCTGAAGACCATGATGGCGGCAGTCTCAACTGCAGGGTGAAAGAGTGGGTTGGGAAGGGGACACATGTAGAAAGGAAAGCAGCAGAAATGGGAAGAGAGCTAGCAGGCAGAATCAGCTGCTTTTGCCATTTCACTGGTGGCCAGTTTGTGTCTAAATGAAACTTTAAAAGGCTGTATTCATAACCATTCCTACTCTCCTGTTACTGTAGATCCCCCTGACCATTGTGTCTAGAACTAGTGAACAGATGCTTCCTGTATTCATTCTATTTCGTGGTTTACATAAAGCTGAAAGATTAGTTAGTGGCTTTTGAAGAGTGGGCCAAGAACAAACTCAATTGGCAAAGAGATTGATTTCCATTTCTCAAACAATGTGTTTATGATAACTTATGGATTCAATCCATTTGTTATTGGGAGATGCATGGCATGCTCTCATCAAAGCTGTTCAGAGAACAGCCATGGGCTACTGACAAAAGAGAACACCTTGCACCAAAATGCATGCACACTGACCCACATGTGAGCTTAGGTTTGCATCACTGAACCTAGAGATCTTGACAGTGAAATGACCAAACAAGCTCTCCAATACAAGCCAGCTCATATTTCTTTTGCTTTCTCCATGGCAGCTAGTATAGTGCTAGTCATCTGATGGGTAATTAATGACCATACATTGATCGCCTATCCTGGAGTTCTGGTCATGATGTATGGGGGAAACATGTAATAGGCATGAAGTGCACTGAAGCTTGACAGTAAAATTCTAAGCAGTGCATACAACTGGTTTAACTATATCACTTGGCACTCTGCCAGCAATTGGGAACTAAGGGGATTGTATCAGCATAATGGGCAGTGTGTTGATATAAAATTAATCTGATGTCTGCCCAGCATGGGCGCCTTCTTAGTAAATGTAGTATTGTGAGCATCAGCCAATAAAAAGGAAAGGACTGTGGCTCAGATGCTGGACAGGGAGGAGACCATTTAGTTCAATTACAAAGAAACTGACGCAGAGTCCCAGTATATAGGATTTTCCCACCCAAAGAGGTGCACACACCCGAGACTCTCAGCACATGTCAGGCCCCATTTCCTCCTGGGCAACCTTAACAAGGCAAGGCTTTTACACTCAGACTCGGATTACTCTGTATGTCATTAGCATCTCTAAGACTGTACCCTTCTCTTCTCTTTGAAATATTTTTACTACACAAGACAACACTTGACTTGGGCATTGACCTCCAAGTTATTTCCTAAGGCCAATACTTTTTGTTTCTGTCAACTGGTACCCAAGCTATACATGTGTCTGCTTTTAAGTTCATCTTTCTCCAAGTTCTCATATTGACAGCACATTCTATGGAATAGGGTTAGGGTTTGGCTTTGTAATGTGCTGTAGTAGGTATACCGGATAGCTCCTTATTGTGCCATACCTCAATAATCACATCCATGTCAACATGTGGCATGATGGAGTGATAGTGTTAGTGATCCTTCTGATTGCAGGTGTGCGAGGGGAGAGGACTATACCTGGGACCTTTCCTGCAGACACAGCCCTTCCTGTCGATACCTCCAGCCTTGCACGCAACAGCTCTGCTGCCTCACTTCCACACACCTCCAATGTCAGCACCACAAATATCTCCTCAGGTGTGACCATTATGTGGTATGAGTTTTAGGCTATGGAGGTTCCAAACTTGAATGAAGCTCTTCTTTTACTCCAGATACTTTATCTTTTATTTCTTTAATCTTGAGAAGAAATTAGACAAAAGAAACTTAAGAGAAAATTTATATGGGGGGGGGATATGTGATTTTACTATTATTATTATAAAGTCCATGACACTGAAGTTGATAATATACATTTAACGGCTTGTAGCTCTAGGATTAATCCAACTGTCTGAATTTTTCTAGACAATCTAGAACAAGCAACTTAGTTTCTCTTTTGTGCAAGTGGCTCCTATAATACTCATTCCATAAGGCTGATAGAAAGGCTGTGCATGGAAGGGTTTGGCATAACAGGTGTAGGAAAAGAATTCAACCATTGGCCACATTAGTATCTAAAATAAGAAGAGCTTATTCAACAGAAAGTGCTAGTTTGAGACAAATTCTTTTTCAGGTAAAAATTATACTCAGGAGTGAATAACATCCCCTTTACATTGTGACATTATATTTAAAATTACTTGAAATGTGTGTTATGTGAATAGACTTGTACATAAGTCTTAGTCTCACTTTGTTATCTTGGAAAGATATCAATTCAAATGATCAATTCAAAAGAATCACTTAGCAAATTATCTTGGGTAAAGATTTTTTTCTCAAGCTTCGAGATAATAAACTCATTAACGTTTACCCTTTTGTTCATTTCCTTGCAGATGACAACCACACAACCATTGCACAAACCACTGGGCGCCTTGCAAGCACTGACCCTCCAAGCACAACAATAGGTGAAAATCTTACCCTCAGTCATGCAGGCATACCTCTACCACTGCTGGTGATGTCCTCACAGACTTCCTGGCATTCTTTACCCCAGGTTTCCTTCTTTGTGGAATCTGGAGTTATAATCCTAATGGTCATGGAGCTGAATCTAGACACCGGTGCAGCAAAGCTGTAGTTGAGACCCTTGGAATATAATGTCACTTCCTTGCTCCTCAAGAGTTGTGGTGTTCATGAGGAACTGCATAAGCAATAGCCAAGTCTATTAGAACTTATTTCTTTGAAGAGAAATTGTAGTGTGCAATAGAGTAATTTTTAACAAAGCCATTACCCTTTTCATTGAGGAAAGGCAGTTTCAGTCAGTTACCGAGGGGCATGGAGATAGATGAAGGTGAGACAGCTCTTTGAAGATTTGTGGCAGTGATGTAGTTCATGGTCATGAGGCTAGTGTTGGCAAGCCCATCATTCTCTCAAAATCCTCACAACTTTGAGAAGATTAGCAGAAATACATTTACTTCCAGGGATTCAGACTCCCAGCTTTTCAGTTAAATTGGCTGTTCATCCTCAACCTGTGGTTCTCAACTTGGGGGTTGACCAACCCTTTCACAGGAGTCATCTAACACTGTCAGAAAGCTCATATATTTATGATTCATAACAGTAGCAAAATTATAGTTATGAAGTAGCAATAAAAATAATTTTATGGTTGGGGGGGTCACTACAACATGAGGAGTTGTATTAAAAGATTGCAGCGTTAGGAAGGTTGAAAACCATTGAGTTAAATGACTTTATTAATACATGATAATTGCTATGAGATCAATTAGTTACCTTGGATTTTGTGCTTGGGAAGCATACATAGGTTAAACCTAGAAACGAAGCAGTCCTTATCTATTAATATCATCTGATTAAAAAAATGAACAAAACAAAATCACATCACATTATAGGGGTTATAATTATGGAAATCTAGTTTGAGACCAAAAAAATGAATGAAGGCTTAAAATATTTTGGTAATATATAAATTTGTTCCTGTCACCAAAAGTCTACACCAAAAAGTCTACATATTGCTACAGTCACAGTTGGGTTTATTGTATATTTTAATGAAGATAAATTGTAATTAGCTCACTAGTTTATAACATTTGCATGTTTGAGATGAAAATACAATATTAAGCGTTATGTGTTAAGCCTAAATAGGTAGACTTTCCAGTTTATGGAAGGTCTATAAAGCAGAGTCTCAAAGATGAACACAGCAGACATATTTTAAACTAATATTTCAATGATTTGCCTCTTTTTTTAAATATCTATTACAGTTACTCCAATGAAGCCATCATGTGGTAAGTTTGTTGACCCAACAGTGGTCTCTGTCACTTGGGAGCAGCATCTTAATCCTGTCTCTCTTCCTTCCAAGCTTTTAACCTTTACCCAGTGTTTCTATTTCTCACGGCCAGCTCGAAATCCTTAAGAGTCCCTATCTCTCTCATTTTCTTCTTACCCTTGTGGTGGAAGCCAAGTCCATCTTTGTGACCAATGTTACCTTTCTGTACCCTTAAGGAGTCTTAGCACTCCAGTCAGGTCCCCATTCACTCAAGGTCAAGGTCATGCTCCACTGATTTGTTTTATTAACATGATGTCTCAAGTTCAAGTTCCTTTCCCCTCCATCTGCATCATATCTCCTCACTTTCACTCTTGTCTTGAGTCACATGGAACTGCCTGTATCTTTCTTCTTGACTTTATCTCCCTTGCTTTTCTTCCTCTATGTTTGGAGTCCTTCTATAACTTTGCTTTTTGGTACCTGATTTTGTTTTCTGACACTTTTCCTCTACTTGATAAATTAATCCAAGTTGTCTAGAGTTCTTCCTGCCACTCGGACTGCATTGATGTCTCCTTTTACTCTTACATTATTTGCTGCCTAATATTATTTTATATTTTTGCTTAGCTCTAGTAATCCAGTCTATGTCTATCTCAGTGTAATACTTCATTTTTATAAAAATTAACTTCATCTGATTTGTCGCAGCATGCTAAGTCTTTAAGACAATATTTAAATGTAACAAAGGACATATTTTTGTAAAATCAGAACAAGTAAATGGGGGCTGTAAAGATGGTAAAATGCTTGCCACAAAAGCAGAGGACGTGAGTTCTGCTCCCTGATACCCCTGTAAAAAGGTGAGCTTGGTGGCAGGTTGCTGTAATCCTGTTCTGAGATAAAAGTAAGAGGGTCCTTAGGGCTGCTGGTCTGATGCGATGGCCAGGCAAGAGATAGACTCTGCCTCATAAAATTAAATCAAGAGAAATAGAGAAAGATGCCTCATGTCAGTCTCTGGTCTCCATACTCATGTGCATCTGTGCATGGTATTCCCTCACATACATGCACAGATGCACATCTATACATGTACAGACATAAATAATACACATACATGTAGAAAACAATTTTAAAATGGAAATGGAAATGAACAGTTATTTAAATGAAATTTTTGCCCGTCAATAGAAATTGCTGACACTAACCAACGGAGTTTAGGAAGGATTTGTTATCATGTGGAATGATATTCTACAAGCAATGGAATGACTGAAAACTTATGGTCTCTGAATAATTCATAATTAGATAACTAAGTGATTTATAAAGACATTTGAGAAAACAAGAGAAGTTATAAAGCAAGAAAAATTTTTCATATGAGTTTATTAGAAGAAAAACTTATTTGTGAGTTAATTAAACAAGTATTATTGAATTGTTAACAGATCTATCATGAACATGAGTTAATGATAATGATCAAATTAGACTAGTTGTGGTTCTCATGGACTGTACAGTTTAGTAGGAAAGATAGATACCAATCCAATAATTATCAGAGTGTAAACTGACATCCTTTATAGGAGAGAGGATTACAGAATAATGACATAGGGGCACAAGATACACTTCTTCTATTTTTCATATTCCTGGAGATACTGTGTTACAACCTATAATCTGCTTTGGTGATATTTTGGTGTCTTATCTCTGCTATATGCTAATTATTCTTTTACTTCTGCTTGCTGATCACTGAATTCACTCCTTTGAAACCCAAAACACAGCTCTTGTAGATCATTCTCTGTACAAAAGAATATGGTAAGACATTTGTATCCAATGCCATCTCATTCATTCTCGATGATGATAATACTAATTTTCTTTTTCTATTTTTTCCAGATGAAAAGTTTGGGAACGTTACTGTGCATTACACCTATTACAATAGTAATCATACTTTTAAGGCAGACCTGAAAGGTGAAAAAAACCCTCAGTGTGAATCTGCAGATTGTAAAACAAACTTAACAAATCTACAAGAATGTTCACATAACAACGTCACTCTGTCTAATGGCTCATGTACTCCAGATAAAATTATATATTTGGATGTACCACCAGGTGAATGTCTTTTCTTTCTATCTGTGTATTTAGAATAACAGGGTGATTTCATGTGTGTGTTCTGGTGCTTCTTCTGGCTAATGTGGTCAGAAGAAAGAACTGAGGGAAAGCAAGTGAGCTTTGATAAGAGTGTGTTCCCTGCTGAGAACCCTGGAGAGCACAGAGAAATATATACTTCTTCCTTAGGGCCGTAACCTGTCTCTCTTACTTCTGTTAAAATGAGGTTCTTGGCTGGGAGGTGGTGGCCTTCACCTTTAATCTCAGCACTCCAGATTGAACATTAGATCTCAATGTTCCAAGGCAGCCATGGTTTGCAGAGCAAGTTCCAGGCCAGCCAAGAATACACGGAGAAACCCCGTCTCAAAACAAACAAACAAACAACAACAACAACAAAAAACCCAAGCAACAACAAAAACCCAACACAACAACAACAAACCACTGAAAAGAAGTTCCTATGGATTAGAAACAGCCTATTTTGTATTTTGTGAAATAATTAAACATGAGATTGCTGGTATTTCTTTTTAAATTCAAAATGTTCTCATTAGAGAAAAGAACATAGCGAAACATCTAGTGTTTTTTAAAAAATATCAAAGAGGGAGTTGTAGATATGTTAATACCAAAGATGTGATCACAACATGTGGAAGACCAAGGCAGTAAATTTATGTGTTCAAAGCCAGCCCAGGCTGCATCATGAGTTCTGAGCTACAATGTGAGATTACACCTTGTTTCCAAAATCCAAAACAGATCAACAGAAAAGCAAGGAAACCCCAAAGAAATTATTTTCAAGTGGAAAAATCAGCTGTTTGATCTTGATGTTTCCTTGAGTTGCATTTATAAAAACAGCACATATTTCTACTAAAATCTGTGGAATGGAGATAATATGTTATCTTCCATAATGAACGGCAAATATCTGAGGTGATAGACAAACTGCCTGCAAATGGTGGCTACACATTATATAAAGTTCCTATGGATTTTATATCCATGGATTTTGTATCCAAACACCGTAATGTACACATATTTGTATGATTATGTGTCAATTGAAACAAAGATAAATTGAAAATCAGGAGTGTGAATAGATCATCAAGAAGCATCAGACCCTTGGGAGAGTTTAGACTCCTCTCAGCGAAATCTCATGCTTGTAAGACTGGACTTCATGGGTATGATTTCAGAGTCTTTAGTTGAGAGGGTTCTCATCTCCACACCAAGAACCATAACCTAAAGGCACTTCTCCATTTTCTTCACAGGTATTGACAAGTTCATGCTACATGACTGCACACCAAAAGAAAAAGCTAATACTTCAATTTGTTTGGAGTGGATAACAAGAAACTTTTCATGCGACAGTAAAAAAATTTCATACAAATTCCACTGTGAGACAGGTATGATACTGGGCAGAGAAGTTCTATTATTGGAAGTTATTCCAGACGTGGCTTGAATGTTCTTTCTGTACCCTTGTCCTCCTCACCCAGCCTCAGTGGTCCACCATAAATTAGAATAAAATAAACCCAGTACCTCTGGCACTGAAACAAATTCACAAAGTAGATAAATGAAAAGAACAACCCATGGATGATAAATATTATGAAAAATTAATTAAAAGAATTTTCTTGAGTACTGTTATATACCAGACATTGTTGAAAGGATGATCAGATTCAGGCATTATAAAAGAAAGATGGTATCCATAGTCTGTAGACAGGAAGCATAGTATTATATGTATCCAGAGGTTACTTCCTCAGACTTTCACTAATGAAAATTATTTGAAAGGTCAATAATCTGCAGGTAGCAAGGAAAACAAGTGCTTCTAGGATTGAACTTGCGTTTCTACAGTGGTTGGGTCTTTAAAAACGTATATTTGAATTCAATGAGGTAGACTCTTTCTCCTCTGGGCATACAGCTATGTGCCAGGACACATTTGACAAGACGGAGAGAGGTACATACACACAGTGGCAGAAGAGATGAAGTTTAACTCTGATTGTCAACATTGTTCTAACAAAAAGTTGCTGGGCTAAGTTGCAAGCAGTATGTTCACAGCTGGAACAAATATATATATATTTATGTTTAAATATATATATATTATAAATATAATATATATTAAAAAATATATAATATATTTATATTTATATTTATAATATATAATATTATAAATAATATTATAGATATAAATATCTATCTATCTATATATTACATATATATATATAGAGAGAGTTATCAATTTTTAAAAATAAGTCACAATACTGGTTTCTCAACAAAGTTGAGTATAGCATTGGCATTTGTAGAATCTTGGCTTATTGTTTCACTATTTGCAGAGACTTGACTCTAACATGAAGTCTTAAACACATGGTGCCTTACAAAAAGCCCATAGGCTATGTATCATTTCATATACTCACGTGCAATATTAACTTCTTTCAGGTAATCTAAACTACCCTGGACCTGATAAATCCAAACCTGGAAGACTTCAGTTACACAACCTTAGTGTCCAAACAAATTACACATGTGCAACAGAAATCCTCTATAACAACGTAAAATTTTTTGAAAATAATACAACTGTGCAGACCGATTTTGGGAGTAAGTATATTGCTTACATTTATAAAATAATTAAAATTTCTTTTTCTTTTGTGGGTTTACATTTTTTTGGAGAATCATGGAAAATAATGGTATAGAATTACAGGAAGCATATCAGTGAAGAAAAAATGCACTTTAAGGTGAATTTTAAAAACTAGGTTATACAAACCTAACTAAAGTTCTTTTTCTGTTGTTCAAATTGTGTCTGCTGCGAGACTGATAGAAACAGCTGACATGGTTTACATGGATTATTCCCATTTTATTCATTTTTCTTCCCTTCTTTTTTGTAACGCCATTTGCTCTGTATTCTAACACTTCTTTCCACGATTATGTTCTAATTCTAATAGAAATAAAATAAGCAAAAAAACTAATAAAACTCAGGCAAATCTAAGTATTTAAACATAAAATAGGGACTATAGTTAGCAAACTTTGGCAATAGAATTAATAGCAGGATAAAGCTTATTAAATGGAAAGAGCTCTAGAAATGTGGGAAGGCAGAAGTGAACATTTCAAATTACATTTAACATTTGCTGGTAAGTGTTAATTTTTAAAATGGTGATTAATGCATAACCAACCATAAAGAAGACAAAAGATGTCATTGTTCACAAGCAGTAAAGACATTTCTAGAAAGAAGAGAAGAGAAACAGTAGGAAAGGAGGAAGGGAGAGATAGATGATAGATAGATAGATAGATAGATAGATAGATAGATAGATAGATAGGCAGAGACAGAGACAAAGAGACACAAAAGGAGGAAAGAAGAGGGAGGGAGAGAGGGAGGAAGAGACGGAAGGTAAGGGATGGAGAAAAAAGAGAGAGAGATAGAGAGAAGACCTAAACAAAAATGAAAGCTAGGTATGATGGTAGATATTTGTTATGCCAGCTGCTTGTGAGTCTGAGACACGGTGATCACAAGTTGAAGGCTTGCCTGGACAACTTAGTAAGACCTACATAGTATGTGAAGGCTACCCTAAGCTACATGCAATCTGTCTTTCCAACAACCATAACAAGAACAAGAACAATAAAAGAAAACCAACAAAATAATTATGATTTTCTAGTTCTGTACTTCTTGTTGTTGAATTTATTCCTGGTAACAGAAAGCTACAGGATAAACAAAAAAGTTTAATATTATGTGGGAGTTAAAAACTTGGGTAAGGCCAGGGAGATTGTTCAGTGATGAAGACACTTGCTGTCAAGCCGAAAGACCTGAGTGCATTCACAGGACATACATGATAGAAGGAAAGAACCAGTTTGTATAATGAACACAAATGCACACACACAAAGGCACAGACATGCACGCACGTACACACATGGATAAAAACCTAAAAACAAAAAAACAAACAAAACCAAATTAAAATTAGCACAAAATTTTAAAGTCAGTTTAATATAGGGAGATCTTAGAAAACTAATGTTTATACTTGATAAATACCATGTCATTTCAGTTAATTGTTTTAGAACCTTTATAGAAAAGTGCTGTCAAATGCCCAGCAGCCATTGCGGCTCAACACACAGATGTTCCATTGCTCTAAAAACTAAAGTTATGAAGCACTGAATCAAAACAATGTGGAATGATGTTTTTGTATGTTCAGAGTAGGCAAGTTTTCCTAAGAAATTTTTAAAAAAGCAAGATCATAAAGAGATCAATAATTTTGACTTCATAGTTTAATACTTCTTGTCTTTGAAGTGATTGAAGGAAACAGTATATACATTGTATACTATAAGAAAATATCCATGATTTATTTATTAATTTGACATAGACAATTTCTCAAAATATATCAAAAGCCCTTTCAGTTACAAAGCAGGACACAAAATATTCCAATTTAAATAAGGTAAAGCATTTTGACTCTGCAATTTACAAAAGGTATACCAATCATGACTGAACTCATGGAAAACTGCTCCACCTCATCATCCATCTAAGAAATGAGAGTTAACATAAGACTGAGATTCACTAGCAGAGACTAACCACATTAGTGATGAGGATGTAGCTATTCTCTCAGAATAAGAAGAAAGATTGTATCTACATATCTACACGGCAGAGTAGATCCATGCATATGCATCCACTCCTGGAAAGTGATCAAAGAGCCACCAAGTGCTTCCAAGAGAGAAAACATTGCAAGTAAACGAAGGACAAGGTTCATCTTTCTTTGCTCTAATGGTATGGTTGCCATCTAAAGACAAAATATTCTTTTAGATGGTCAGTTTGAAAGTTTCAGTCTAAGGCTGGATGTCCCTGTGACACTGAGTCTCTGGTAGGGACATCAGTTAACAGCAGGAAGGTCGTATCATGAAGAGAACTACTCATCTTGTGTGTCATGAAGGAAAAAGAAAAGAGAAGCATGGGGAACCAATTGATTCCATTCGAGGGTGTGCTTGTCATGATCCAAAGACTTTTCACTAGGCCTTACCTCTCCAGCAGACCACCAAGACCTGTTGTGGTATTCACCATCAAGCTTTAGCCATAATGATGACTAAAAGGACAAACTTAAATGATGTGTAAAAACATCAAAGTGCCGTATGAAATTCAATATAATGTTTTTAAAAATATTACTGTTTAATTCTATTCATATATGATGAATACAAGGTAACATTCAATCTACAGCAATAGAAAACAGATAAGAGGAGATGTGGTGTGTCTCAAGAAGGCTCATTTTGATTTGCAAGTGGCAAGGAAGGATGCTAGAAATGTTCTATTAACTGTGGTGGTAGCGTATGGATGAACAAACTCATAACTCATCAAGCTATATCTTAAGCAAGTGCCTGTGGATATAAACTATGTCTCATTAATTTTATTTTAATATTTTGGCATAGCAGTACCTCAAAATACCAAAAAATGTAGCCAACAATGAGAATATTCTGTTAAAAGAGAATATTTTTGGGTATTCTTCAAATCAGTGGGATGTCTAGATTACCTACTGCTATATGAAAGCAAAAATTAATCTGTAAAAGAAATCTGCTCTAAACGACCTAGGATAGGTCTAAGAACTTCACTGAGATTTTATTAATTCACAATGAATCGAAAGATGGCTATTTGTGATTCAAGCTGGTTATGTAAATACTTGTTTTCAGGGTCTCCTTTTCCACATTTACAACCTTTCTGTTTTTAACAGCTCCAGAAAAGCCTAAGTCTGTTAAGTGTAAGAATTCAACTGAAAGCACAACGTTAGTCTCTTGGCACGAGCCTGCATCTAAACTCCATGGATATTTTTTATGCTATGACGGCCATTCAGGTAATGTAAAATTCTCACTAGAGAAACAAAATCAACAATTTTTAAATGTTGTAATTATTGCTTTAGCCAGGGAGCTACAGGGCTTTTATGAAGAGGATGAGAGATTCATGTTTGTTTCAGGTTCAGAACTGTCACTTATTGAGGGTTTTCAAGCCTCAGCTGTAGTAAAAAGCAAGACTATTCCTAGGACCTTTCTTAATCTGTCTTTACATTTAATCTTTACGTTTGAAACCTCAACAAAAGAAAACTACATGTACTTATCCTGCAAATATTATAATTCATCTATACTATTTGAACTCAATTTATTTTAGAACTCATATTTATAAGGAGCCTAGAAAAACAAGCAAACAAATGCTGACACACAATATTCTGTAAATAAAAATGAGTGCCCTCGCATTTAGCCACATTAGATGGAAACTTGAGTGATTTTATTTCATCATTAATCTGCTTCAGAAATTAATGTAGCCACCCCCCAAATGTGCGAAGACTAGCTTTAAATCAGTCTGCTTAGATGAACACAAGTCTCATTGAGAAGAATACAGATCTAGAACATTTATTAAAAATAGTGGACAAGACTAGAGCCCTTTAGAGCAGCCCAAACATCATGACAGTCCTTTATCTCTGGGCTAAGGTGGGAATAAACTGAGCCCTCATAGAATCCTCTCTGGGTTTGGCTGGAAGGAGCCAAACATAAGTTATGATATTTGAAATCTAAGGGAACATTTTTGTATATTCTGTTACATTTCAATAGCATTGTTTTGTCTTATTCTTAAAGTCATTATAATTAAATGACTAAAAGAAAGTTAAGTGGCATGTTGTCCTTAGCCTACGTGTTAGGGGGAAGAACTGTAAATCTTGTATCTGTGAGTGTGAGAAGTCCAAAGTTATATTGATAGGACAGCGGAAATAAAGTGAGGAAGATGAAACAAGGGCTGCTTATGTCCTCTGTTTCTTTGGACATGCGCTTTATGGCTCTTTCAGTGTGGCTTTTTCAGGAATACAATGTTTGCTTTTCTTCCTGATTTTAGGCTCTTCCACTAGTTTTTTCTACTGCATTTCTATTCTTATAGTTATTCTACTGTACTGTTTTTATGTCAGAATATTTGGTAGAGTTAAGCATGTCTACTGTTTTTTAAATACTGTATAGTCTAAAAACATCTGTATTCGTACTGAATCGTATGATTGGGGTAAGGATGGGATGAGTCATAAACAATCTGAAGAGTTTCACCGCTCTGCAGCTAGTATAAAGTCTGTATCATCACATCCATATACAGCTGTGCAAACATGATGCTTGCATGTAGTTTAAGGAGAATGGAGAGAAGCTTGGGTGATATCATGTATCTTCTATTCTCCCCAACTATGAGCTAGTAACTGAATTGATCCTCCACTCTTGAATGGGTTGAGATCCCTTAAAGACCAGTAGAAACCAGTCCCCAGTCCGTGATCTCTGACAGCAATCAAAATGAGTTGTCCCCATCTGAAGGCTGCTCATCCTCTGTTTTCTCACCCATGTCTAAAGTGTACTGCAGTGAGACCCAGTCTTTCTACCGGAGGAGATTTAGCAGGATCATAGCACCATTCAGTTCCTTAAACTCTGCACACTGGTCCAGGTGAAAAGCCCTATTCAGAATGCACAGGCCTAAAGTCTTGGAGAGCAATGCTTTTAAATCTAACTCTATATTTCATCATATCATTTCTCTATTTAACTGTTTCAGCATCTCCAACAGTTAGAAATTAAGAGAAGGGAAATGTATCTAGTATTTACTTCTCTTGTGTTATCAGGAGATTTTATAATGTTCTACGTAAAGTTTTATTTTAATATGGTATAATATCTCAAGAGAGTTGTTCATGTGATGTAAATCAGAGAGTGCAATTTAAGATGATTTTTCAGCAACCTTAGGTGAGCTGCTTGCTATTGTTACATTTGTTTTTTTCCACATGTTATATCTTGAGGGGCTGTAGCTATGTCATCAACTTAATGATATGAGTGACAGCAGAGCTCCCCTCCCCCAATCACTGGGGAAGAGGAATTTTCAGCTTTGTGCCTTCAAAAGATTGATTTTGAAGAGCTACTAAAAGCAATGTGCACATTTTGACACTGAGATGATGTTAGGAGTCATTGTGTATATCTTTTAATTATGACCCTTTGTCTCTTTTGACATTGCTAAAATCCCTTGGCTACTAGTATGTGTTCAGTAATTCCATTGGGTTGAACATGTTTATACTGTTTGAAATAGTGCCCACAAAGATACTTTAGAGGAGATCAAGTCTGAAAATTATCAGTTCATTTCTTCTGATATTCTCAAAAAAAAAAAAAAAAACCCCCAAAAAACCAAACCAAACCAAACCAAACAAAACAAAAAAAACCAAAACCTTGGTGGGAATATTGTTATTACTTTATGTATAAAGTAAACTGAAACATTTAATGAAATAAGATGTTGACTTGTTATATACAGTTTGTTTCTCTGAGACCCGAAAGTATTTACGTTCATAAAGGAGCCAAGAACATTCGTGTAAAATATTATGGGATGCGTTCGTCAGAGTTCTTTACTGGAAGAGAACCAAGAGAATGTGTATAACAATTATTAGATTAGATAACACAGTCTAAGACTGGGTTGTCCTTCAGCATCTATCTGCCAGCTGTAGAGCCATAAAAAGCAGTAGCTGTTCAGTCCAAGAGGTTTGTAACCTCAGAAAAGAGGGACCACATTCCAAAGCTGACAGCCTAAATAGCTCCTGCAGATTCACTACTGTAAGTTGTGTTCAAATCTTAAAAACGTGGGTGATGGCAACAGAGAGAAGCACACTCAGTCTGAGTCTGAATTCCGTTCACGAGTGAGCTTCTCCTTAATGTCATGCATTTAGGCACCCATCCTGAGACAGTGCTCTCTGTATCCAGGGGCAGATATTTCTCATTCATTCCAGGGAACCATGTACAAGTCATATCTCACAACACCTTGCAGACATACAAATGTGACTTATCAATTTTGAAGACCTTTCTTAATTTAATCAGGTTGATGATCAAGATTAACTATGACAGAGCCTTTCAACCAAAGCTTGAAATTCTTAGTAATTTGAAGCAAATATTCCATTTTTTTCGAAGTACTAAGAATCTCCATTAGTTACTTGGTTTGTTGTTTTGTTTTGTTTTTGGTGTTTTGAGACAGGGTTTCTCTGTATAGCCCTGGCTGTCCTGGAACTCACTCTGTAGACCAGACTGGCCTCAAACTCAGAAATCTGCCTGCCTCTGCCTCCCGAGTGCTGGGATTAAAGGCGTGCGCCACCACTGCCCAGCTAGTTACGTGTTTTAAAAAGTCTTCAGATTTATTGTTCAAAGCTAAAATAAACAGTTTGTTACAGCAGGTAAAAGTTCAAGCTTCGCTGAACGACATAATGAAGCTATGTTTTGATGTAGAAGGCTTGTGAGGTCGCATAGACAAGCACATGAATTTGGGGCACTAAATAAAAGCCAAGCAGATCTGGGAATCAGTAACCTTAACCTTGGAATATTATCCCAGTGATAAAGGCATTATCCTAAAAACCAGACACCATATAAAATTATAGCAAGGTTCATGGGTAGAAGGATGGTATCTGACCTCTCTTGTGTTCAGCCTTCTCAGAGAGAATTCTCACTAAGTTTAAAGCAGACTAGAGAAGAAAGTAGCAGCAGTGAGCCCCGATAGGCACCACTAGAGAAACTACTTTCATCATTTACTATTGAGACTTCCAATGATATTTCACATAGAAAGTCGTTTAGCATTAAGTATGTGTTGAATCTTTTTCTGATTACTGCTCCCAAAAGCCCAAACACATCTAAGAGCAGCAAAGAGGTGTGGTCTTGAGACAAAGATCAGGTTTACCCCAGCATGGGTATTCATCTCCTCCTTCTCTCCAGAGAGCAGGTGAAGTGGTACAGGTAGGGCTCAAAGTCTGGATATCAATGCCTCCATCTTGGCTTCATTTTCCTCACCTGTGGTCATGGCAAGTGGCTTAATTTCTCTATAGCTCAGTTTTCTCTGAAATCATATGATATGACAATACCAACTTTACAGCTATGATGATGGCTAAATCAATTAACTTATGCATCATATGAAATGGTGATTGCTGTCGGGCAGTGGTGGTGCACGCCTTTAATCCCAGCACTCGGGAGGCAGAGGCAGGCGGATTTCTGAGTTCGAGGCCAGCCTGGTCTACAGAGTGAGTTCAAGGATAGCCAGGGCTACACAGAGAAACCCTGTCTCGAAAAACGAAAAAAAAAAAAAAAAAAAAGAAAAAAGAACAAAGAAATGGTGATTGCTACATGGAGAGAGCCATTGATCACTTTGGGGGAGTTATTGTTATGGTGTTATTTTTATGTTATTGTGACTGCTGTCTAATAACATGCTGCTTAATTTTTTTGCTATATTTTTTTCTACTCAAAATGTCAATATGTGCCTAATGATTTCCCATTTGACACAAGCCAGCTATTTATATCTTAAGGTATATTCATGTCTTTTCTTCTCATCTTTGTGTATATTGTGAGCATCTGCTATGTTAGTTATGTTTGTCCATAAGTTCATAACATCCTTTCTTTCGATGTTAATGTTTAGTGGTCATTCAGCTTGACAGTAACATGTTAGTACAATATGTATAAATCCATGGATTAGACGTTAACACTATAAAAATAACTAAACTTTTTTCTTTCGATCTATTTGATTTTACCCACCTTTCCATGTGAAGCCTAGATTCCAGTATCACAATAAACTCTTCTCTCATTCTCATGGCCCCATGAATCACTACAGCCTTAAAATAATGTGAAATAGTGAACCTAGTTACTGGTGATCTGATGGCTTCTTCCCTGAAAGTCCATCACACTAGCTCCTATTGATGCTCGAAGGTCAGAGTAAGGTAGCAGAAGGGTGTGAGGAAACCATCCATTCTAAAGCATTACAACTTAAGATGTTGCAGTAATCTCTGGGGTCTGTGCTACGTCAGAAGAGAAGATCTTCACCAATAGTTTATTAAATATTCTGTTCAGCACAGTAGTGATATGAAGTCATAACTGTGAATAATTTGAATTTATTTAATGACTTTTTGATATTTTATATTGCTTTCATATATATATATATATATATATATATAATTAGAATACATTAGATCATTTCTAACATCCTTTTCCATCTCTTCCTGCCTATACCTATTTGCCTCTCTCAAATTCACAGCCTCCTCTTCTTTATTCATTGTTACAGTTATAGATGCACATTAATGGATAAACATAAAATACAACCTTCTGAGTCCATTCATTGGTGTGTGTGTGTGTGTGTGTGTTAGGGTTGATCACTTGATATCAGATAACCAATAAGAAGATCATTCTTTGTAAAGATGGATTATGCTGATCTCAACAGCTGTTAATAATTTGTAGCTCTTTGTTTAAGGATGGACCCAGTGAGATCTCTCCCACCCAGGTTGGAAAATCAACTATTGTTGGAATTGTTCAAGTCTCATTAAGTAGCCATGTTGTTGAGGTTTTATGGCTGTAGGTTTCCTTTCATAACTGGAAGACACAATTGCACAGCAGACTTCGTGGTCACCTGGCTTTTACAATTTTTTGGCTCCCTCTTCCTTGATGGTCACTGAGCCTGAGGTGTGGATCCATCAACTGGAGCTGAGCAGTCTTCCTGTCAGTTTTTATTTTCGGCATTTTAACCGGTTATGTCTGTTTGTAATAGTCTCCTTATGCTACAAAGAAGGTTCTTTGATAAGGAATGAGAACTAATGATAAGCTTTCAGAACTCAGGCAGTATACTGGTTTTGGGAAATTCAAGAGGTAGTATTCTTCCAGACTATATGACCAATCTGACCAAACTAACCACGTGTACTTGTCTGTAATTACAGTACCAGGTATAATTTTCCTCCTGTTAAGTGGGCCTTAAGTCCACCTAGACAGCTGTTACTTACTGCCAAGATATGAGTACCACTATTGTACCTTTAGGGATGTTGTGCTGTGCTGGGCTTTGCTGTGATTCATAGGTATTCACAGATAGGTAAGACTATTGATTACTTTCATCTCTTAGCAGTTTGCATATCACCATCTGGTACCATGAAAGCCATCCCTTAGGGAAGAGACTTCTGGATCAGTTCTAGCTCAAGCCCTGACTCCTATGTCCACAGTGTATGGTTTCTTTAGCAATAGGGACTTCCTTTCAACTTGTGGGTAAATGTAAAGTCATAGTTACCTATGTCCTCTTCAAGCATCCTTAGTGTCACATGTCCCTCATCCCACTCTATTCTTCACTGTTGTCCTCCCTATTCCTAAGTAAATCCTCTCCACACTTCTTCTTCTTCTTCTTCTTCTTCTTCTTCTTCTTCTTCTTCTTCT
>JADRCH010000079.1:5384567-5448925 GCA_019843965.1 Rhynchomys soricoides | reverse complement strand
TCTTCTTCTTCTTCTTCTTCTTCTTCTTCTTCTTCTTCTTCTTCTTCATATTGAAATATCCTATCCATCCCTCTCTAGCAACCCCTTCCCCTGTCCTTTTTACTGTCCTGGTTTCTGCAGTTACTCTAGGTTGTATACACACACCTGAAAATTTGGAGCTAGGAACACAGACAAGAGACAACACGCTGTGTTTGTCTTTCTGTATCAATTCCCTCATTATTTGGAGTCAGCTTGGGATCATATAATGTAAACATCAAGTTATAGGGATCCCAACTTTCAGAAACTTACTAACCTAGGTTTTCTTTTAAATTCTAGAAAAATGTGAAAGTTTGACTAATGATTTAAACAGTTTTGAAGTGAAAAACCTTACACCTCATAAGCACTATAGCATATCTCTATTTGCCTATGTCAATGGGAAGGTGCAACGAAATGGGACTGCTGAGAAATGCAACTTTCAGACAAAAGCAGCGCGTAAGTATTTTTGCTTTAATATTTCTTCCATGAGTGAAAAGGGGCAGCAAGTGTCCCTTTTATGTGCAATGTATTGATCTTTCTTCTTCCTCTGGCATGTTTATTAACTTCTAAAATTTTAAGTAATTTAAAAGAACATGATTTAGCTGCTGCTAATCAAGGTTCACTGTATCTATCAGAGATATTGACAGCGTTGAAGAAACAAAGCTGGAGGCATCACCAGCCAGTGTGCTTCCTAAAACTTCAGACACTTAAACATCTCAGCAACTTAGATTAAAAATTCTCACTTTACTATCTAGAAACACAAACTGCAGCTAGACACTTAATGATGTCCTACAGAACCCCTGATAAAACATTTCATAGTATAGAGCATGTTTTGCTACTTATTTTATGTCACGTTTTTCACTGGAAATTTCAATGGTCTTGCTACCTGTGTGACATTCACAGTTTGCTGAAATGAAGCTAGACCAAGGTAACTGCTACTTTCAATTAGGGGTAGGGAAGAAGAAAGAGTCCCGGAGAAGACGGGATCTGTGACGATAAAGACCTAATGGGCACCAGATTCCTGGAGAAAAGATCTCTTCAGTATTAAAACATTCTCCATATCATCTAGGCTCACATAATCTCATCATTAGCTCAGGAACATTTGGCATTTGATAACTACAAGAGAAGGACAGTCAATTTCCTTTGATGATGTGATCCTAGTAAGACTGACACCAAGCCCAAGAACTAGCTTAATGGGGCAAGAAGAAGCATAGGAGGAGTCTCAGAGTTGAATGGGAATGAATGGAAGGGCAAAGCAGATGGGAAGAGGAAGGGCTTGTCTGTGTATATATGAAGAGGCTCAAATATATATTGCATGACATTCTCAAAGAATGAATGAAAGTGTTGAAAATTTTCCAAGCCCTACAACTATATGCTCTTGTTGCCTTTCCAGGTTTCTGAGATATTAAAGCCAAGGAAGCTTGGCTGATTAGCTGCTTGAAAAATCTCACATGGTGTTGAGTAGGATAAACAGGCACATGAGAGGGTGAGGGTCTGGGCTGTACAGGAGAACTTACCTGTTTCTCAAGGATCCTTCCTGGCCCCCTTCCTTCTCACTTCGCACTTGTTCTCACTGTTATTTCATTACACATCCTGCTGTTTAGGAACTGTGCAAACACTTGGAGTTTCCAGTATATCTTCTATGTTAATAATGAATAGTTGATTTATTTTTAAATGTTTTAAAATAATTTTGAATTTGTGTTCCTGTGATGCAGACTAACACTGAGAATGGTTACATTGTACTTATGCTTCAAGGTATTTAAACTTTCACATATCAAACATTAAGATAACAGATGTTTCTTTATTTTGATAGGTCCAAGTGTGGTCAATGGGATGAAAACCTCCCGGACGGCAGAAAATAGTATAAAGGTCACATGTGATCCTCCTTCTAAAATTAATGGCCCTGCAAACTTTTACATTTTGGAAGTCAAAAGTGGAGGTTCTTTAGTTAAAAGTGAAAACCAGTCAACATGTATATTTAATGTAAAGAATCTCTACTATTCAACTGAGTATGAGTTTCTGGTAGGTCATGTGTTCCATAATCACAGTCTTTCCAAGATATATTACAGTGTTTAATACTTAGTACTTGCATAACATTAATGACAGTGCTCGCATGGACTTATGGACCTCTGATGACTCATGAAACCAACACGTTAGAACATCAGCAATTTGATGCCAGGTCTTTTCTCTCTGGAATGAAAAGCAATACTTAATGGCAACATTTTCTCAGGATATTTGCTACTTCAGAATGACTTAACTGTAGGAAGAACATTGTTTATGTGCTATTAGGAGACATTTCCTGAGCAGCAAATATTCACTTTGCCAAATATTTATTTTCATTAAGTTTTTAACTACAAAATCTTAGGTGTGCTTTGAGGTTAGAAAATACTAAAATAAATTTAAAAACATTTGAACATAAAGAACCTTAAGATACCTATTGTTTCACTGTGAATTATATATTATACAGATATTTCTGTTATTTGTTTAAAAATTTCTATGCAATAGATAAACATAACCATTTTTAAGACAGTCTGACATTTTTTTGTATTGTTTTATCATTAACATGTTTTGTTATTTAATTTCCAATAGTTTCATGGAGTTCTAGCATACAGTTTTTATTATATTCTACTAATTACAACTATATTGATCTTTAACATAAACAGTATTTGGGAAACATGTTTATGAATAAATAGCCACTTTTCTTAATGTTTTTAATAATTTCTACTCAATACAAAGAATCTGGTTTTGGCTTCTAGTTTGAGGGAAGGCATCATGGCAGGAGCCTGATATTATTGTTTACATTGCATCTGTATTCAGAGAACAGAGAGAGATAGATGTTAGTGCTTAGCTCACTCTCTTACTGTCACTCCACTTAGGACCATAGACCATTGAATGGTGTTGCATTTTGGATTGGTTTTCCCTAAAAATTTAACCCTTCTCCTTCGTACACATGTCTAGAGATTTTTATCTCTTAGGTGTGTCCAGTTCTGTCAAGGTGACAACAACTATCTTAAGTCCACTGCGCATAGGTTTTAAGCCATAACCTTCCACCTATCGAGCTATTGTCTTCACCTTCCAACTTGCTCATGGATATTCTCCACCAAACTTCACATTTCCATGTTTCTCCTCTCACTTACTGGGGATCTGAATGAGAGCAGTGAGCAGTAGCCATGCTGTAGTCTGAACACCGTGCTGTCTTGAGATTTCCTTCACCAAAGAAGTTAATCCATTTCCTTTTGGTTCTCTATTACTCCCAGCCATGGACAGAATCTAGCCAGATTCTTTGTCAAAATGTGTCACATACATGATACACGTAGACTTGGACTCCTTCCAGTCTCTGAAAATCCAGAGTAGAGGACAGGAAATAATCAAACTCAGGGCTGAAATCAACCAAATATGAACAAAAAGAACTATACAAAGAATCAACAAAACCAGGAGCTGGTTCTTTGAGAAAATCAACAAGATAGACAAACCCTTAGCCAGACTAAGCAGAGGCACAGAGACAGTGTCCAAATTAATAAAATCAGAAATGAAAAGGAGACATAACAATGGAATCTGAGGAAATTAAAAAAAATCATCAGATCCTACTACAAAAGCTTATACTCAACAAAATTGGAAAATCTGGATGAAATGGACAATTTTCTAGACAGATACCTGGTGCCAAAGTTAAACCAGGATCAGATAAGCCATCTAAACAGTCCCATAACCCCTAAAGAAATAGAAGAGGTCATTAAGTCTCCCAACAGCAACAACAAAAAAAGCCTAAGACCAGATGGTTTTAGTGCAGAATTCTATCAGACCTTCAAAGAAGACCTAAAACCAATACTCTTCAAACTATTCCACAAATTAGAAACAGAAGGAACACTATCCAATATGTTCTATGAAGCCACAATTATGCTTATACCTAAACCACACAAAGACCCAACAAAGAAAGAGAACTTCAGACCAATTTCCCTTATGAATATCAATGCAACAATACTCAATAAAATTCTCACAAATTGAATCCAAGAACACATCAAAATGATCATTCATCATGATCAAGTAGGCTTCATCCCAGAGATGCAGGGATGGCTCAATATACAGAAATCCATCAATGTAATCCACTACATAAACAAACAAACAAACAAAACCCCCACATGATCATTTCATTACATGCTGAAAAAGCATTTGACAAAATTCAACATCCCTTCAGGTTAAAAGTCTTGGAAAGATCATGTATTCAAGGCCTATACCTAAACATAGTGAAAATCTGTGAGCTGGGTTCTTACTATTTACCTTTCTCTTGGCACTATGGTCTTCGTATTCCTATCAGAATTCTATATTATGTTTACTTACAAGCATTCTAGGTCTTCTCTAGAATGAAATTCTGAACTCTTCCACCTTCTTTGCATAAACCAGTTCCAAAGGAATAAGAATCATGTGCTTAGGTGTATGTCAGCAATGCTGCCATTCCTCAGAGGCAATTTCTTTGTAATTTTTTACTTTATTTATGAAGGCTCATGTGTATGTGAATTTGGGTACATATGTGCTATAGTGCACATACATGGAAGGTAGAGGACATGTCTGGGAACTCAATTTTCTCCTTCTACCATGAACTCAAGGGATTGAATTTAGGTTGTGAGACTTGTGTAGCAAGCAGTTTTATCTGCTAAGCCATCTCTTTAGTCCCCAGTTTTCTACATTAGCTATTTGTCTTGTTGCTATGACCAAATACCTGACAAATTAAGGTAAGGATGAAAACTTATTTTTGCTCACAGTTGGAGGGAGTACAGTATACCCTGGTGGGGAAGGGAAGATGGCAGAAATATGAGGCAACTGGCCAAGCCTAGTTTCTCCTTATTTTTGAGTCTCTTTAATATTTACTACTAATAAATAATAAATGTTATTTATTATTTAGCCTAGCATGTAGTGATGCTACCCACATTTAGGGTAGGTCTTTCACCTCAATTAACTCAATCTTGGAACTACTTCACAGATATGTCCTGAGTTTCTTCCCCCCATATGATCATAAATCTTCTCAATTTGACAATCAACATTAACTATCTCAGTATGATCTTGACAGTGGACTTCATTGGTTGTTGTTGTTGTTGTTTAATCATTTCAAGTGTTTTTATATATCACCTTTTTGGATCATAAGTTTTAACAAGTAGTAGCTCACAGGCTGTGGTTCAGCTAGTCTGATATTCAGTATGTGTCAGAATCCTGAAGAAGTAGGCTCTAATGCCAGTGACAGAATAGGTTGATAGCAGGAGGGGGATCAAGCAAATGTTTCCTTCTTCCTTGTCCTTTATATAAGCTTTATATAATCACCAAAAAGATGTGATTCAGATTTAAGGTAGATCATACCACCTCTAAAATTCTGGATTTAAATTGGGTATTTTCTCTTCAAATAATTCAAGAAAATAAAAAAAGAATCCTTCACAAGTGTACCTATATGCTTGGGTTTTAGTTAATTTAGTGGTCAAGTTGATAACCAGGAATAGTCATGACAAGTAGTTTGAAATTTTATACACACACACACACACACACACACACACATATATTAAATGGTGTCGAAGTGGTGTTTACATTGTCTGATTTACTGATATGTTCAATTATAGTAATGGTTTATCTAATGCAAAACACTCTTCATATTCCAAGAGGAAACATATTTCTTCTTTTCATAGTACATTATTATTTCAACATATTATTGAATAAATATCTTACTATTTTATTAATTCTATGGACAGATATTCACAAAGGAGATTATTCAATAAATGGGTAGATGGTGTGACTGACATCTGTGTGGTATGCAGAACTTTTGTTGCATTTTGGAAATGTTTCCCTTCTTTTTCAGTGCTGTGTAACTTTCAATAGTATAAGGATGATTAGTACCCTAGACATCCTTTTAGCCTGTTTAATACAGAAACATTTGTTGAGAACCATCTACATTGTCTTTCACAATCATTGATTCTTGCAGATATCTTCTTGAGTGAGTGTGCCATTTCTTTTGGAAGAACATTCCATATGGAGAAATGATGGGCTATTACCAAGCCAACCTGCATTATGTTCCATTGTGTGCAGCTTACCTAGTGGCCACAGAGCTCTTGGCACAGTGTTCCCTTTAGTCCTATACACATTGAAGCTTTATCTTTTTAATAACTTTACCTATGGCTTGCCTCTCTTCCTAGGATTCTCTTCTTCCTCTTTCCAAATGTTATAAGTTATTCTGGGATCTATGAGTGAACATTATAAACATCAAATTCAAATTAGGAGATGATTTTCATTTAGTTATTCCTTCTCCAACTGTACAAACAGCTCTCTGGCTTTCTTTGTTTCACTCACCATAACATATTTTCATATCAATTTATGTCCCTAAGACAACTTGCACACTCTCATGAGGGTGCAGTCTTCTCACCTTTATTCAGCATAGCCAGCTCCACTAAAGATATTTATACTTGTTTTGTTATTCATAATTTATTTCTGGTGATTTGTTTTGATGTGTTTTTTCCTTATTGTATCTTCTCCACTTATGAAAAACATAGTTTTGATTATTATTATTGTGGTTTAGAAAAAATTGTATCCTGTTCCTCCATGGCTTGTCAATTATATCTAAAAGCCTGCAAACAGAATTTAATGAATTCTTAAAGAAGATGTTTTGTTCTGATAATTTCTACTTTAATAATTTCTCAAGAGTCTGTGATGGAAGAGTATATATATATATGCATATGTGTGTGTGTATATATATATATTATATATGCATGTATGTATATATATTATATATATATGCATGTATGTGAAGTTTATTGCTTTATAAAAGGTAACTGACAAAATTTTGTTTATCAATATTAGAAATTCTATACTCACCAGTCATCTGTTTTTGTACCCTCTCAGTTTTCTTTTATATCAAGTTGATTTTCTTTATTTGTATTGAATTTTACAAGCCCTTGCTGTTTATGATCATTATTTCTACACTGCAATTTTTCATGTATTTTACCCTTAAAAATATGTTTATTCTACACCCAACCCTTGTAAATATCAAGCTTACTTTAAAAATAAAATGTGAGCATACTAGCATATTAATAGATAGCTTTAATTTTTGTCTGTTTACTACACCTTAAATTATGAATCCTTGGTTTTATTTTGTGAACTTTTTCATTTGTTCTTCTATTTCTATTCATTACTGATGTCATTCCTAAGGTTGATAAACACTTTTTTCTTTTTGAAAACATTCAGCAAAATAGCATTAAAGTTTCAGATTTAACTCAGAAGTTTTCGATCAATCAGCGTTATATGAGAAATAACGTATAGTTTATTACGTGCCATACACCTTAATAGTAGTAAACCAAATTATTTTCTTTATTTTTTTTTTTAACTGAAATTTAGGTCTATTTTTACAATGGAGTGTACCAGGGAGACCCAGTTACTAGAAAACTTTCAACATCTTGTAAGTTATCCTGGCCTATTTTTCTACCTCTATATGTGTACATTTGTTTGAACAAAACAGTTTTATCCAGAGATTGATTCATTAGTTGCTTATATGTATTATATAAATACCTGTAACTTACAAAAATTACAATATCATAAATGTCAAATTAATAGATTTGATCACATAGTCAATATGTGGATGTTGCCTTCATTACAAATTTTAAGAGGATTTATTTGCACAAATATTTTTGGTGACCCTTTTAAATGAGACTGCTTTCATGACTGTAATATTCAACTTATATCTGTGCTACTGATTAGTCTGCCGATTATGTTCTGATTTCTAAGATACCTTAAGTGTCTAGGGCATCATTATTGACAATAAAATTCCAAAAGCAGATTTTGGGTTGTGAATAGCTACTTTTCTCTGTGTTCTACACACTGTACAACTTACCGGAAACAAACTATTTAGCCTCATTTCAGAAATTAAGAAACTGAGATACAAAAGTGCTGGGTTTCTGGCCAAATTCCCTTCTAGGGAATAACACCTAAGGTCGGAAACTCAACAGCCTGGCTCTGGGGTTCAAATGGTGATGCCACTTCATGGGTATATTATATTTCTATCTTGTGCATGAAAAAGATGGCATGTAGCCCAGCATAAAGATATTGCCAACAGTGCTTTGCTCTGTTTTCCCTAGGAGTGTGATGTACATTGGTTCTTATTGAAAGCTCAAGCTAGGGAAAGCGTTAATCCTCACTGTTAAATGAAATAAAGTTTTGTCTCTTGGATAATTGGTTTTATTCTCCAGTGAACATGTAAGAGATTTATCTTTGTAGGATAGAAGCTTTTACGAATCCCTTAGGAGGCTACCTACTTTTGTGCTGAATGGTAAACTATGAGTTCCTTTCTGAAAACTGTAATAACTACATTATCTCATTGATTCCTTTAAAATGAGTCTCTGAAAGGGAATTAAATCTAAATGATAGTTTTCTACAAAAGTACATTATTTAATGAAAAGAAATGGAAGTACTCATCTATATTCTAATTAGTCTCTTTAAATATAAATGCCTTGGGAATTTTGAAATAACAGAGCCCAAAATTGCAAAATCAAGATTTTAATGTATTTCATTTTATTTTAAAATTTTAGCTTTGACTCTTCACAAAAAAATGGAAATGTTTAAAATTCTAGTTCATGAAGGTTACTCTTGATCCAGCAAAGTGTTTGAAATAATAAGTTCTTCTGTGTCACTTTTTATTTCTAGATAATACTCAAGCACTGATTATATTCCTGGTGTTTCTGATTATTGTGACATCAATAGCCCTGCTTGTTGTTTTGTATAAAATCTATGATCTGCGCAAGAAAAGATCCAGGTAAGACACAATTAATTATGAATTAGGAGGCGATGGCTGTTGTAATAATGTTTCAAGCTGGCATCCAAAATTCATTGCCTGAGCAAGTGGACTTGAGGAGACACTATAAACTTAGTTCACATCTTAATATTGAGTCAAAGATTTAACATGAAATTATTGGCTTCCTGTAAGTACTTATATTCTCTATATTTGCTAATGGTACTGTAAGCTTGTTTTAATAATAATAATCAGTGTAAAGAATGCATATCTTTCCTTTTAATCCTCAGTGGATGAAAGCAATCTAGGGATAGCAATTGCAAAGTAGGGAAGTTCTGAGCAGTGTGTTCATTTCTTTTCCTAAGAAGATAAAAAATTATGGAAAAATACGGGAGAATTCACTTAATTCTTTCTCATTCTTCTGAAATTTGCTGGCCACCCTTGGTTGCTTTCTTTGCTCCCATTACTTCCTGCAACTCTCCCTAAGTTCCTGTTCTTCCTCTTCCCTTCCATCCTTTATCCTCTTTCCTCTCCTCTCCCCTTCTTCTGTGCTCATCTGTACTTCTCCCTCTACTTACTACATTTATTACACAAAATTTGCTCAGTTAAGCTGCATATCACCTCAATGCCATGTTCTTACAAATATAGAAACTTATTTTATCTCATTTTCACAGCAATTTAGATGAACAACAGGAGCTTGTTGAAAGGGGTGAGTATGAATAATTTTGACTAATGAATATTATTTCTCTGAATTCAAGTTCACGTATTTTAAAACAAGGGCTGGGTACCTTTAATTCAACCTGGGCTGTGTCTATCCACACAATGAAACAAATTCATCTGTTCTGAAAGTCGCCATCTCTGGGAAGTTTTCAATCACAATAATATTATAAATATGATCCATGGCATTAAGAATGCCACAGTGACAGACCATGAGGATCATCAAAGAGAGGAAGCCAGGTACACTGATGAATAAGAACAGTGTGGTAAATGTTGGAGCTGTGCATAAAGATAAAGTTGGTCCTGCATAAAGATAAAATATAGAGAATTGTCTGTGGGGATGGCAGGAATTTGGTTTGCTAAGACTGCTGGGAAACATCAGACCAGCTAGTGAGGAAGGCAGACGGTATTCCACAGTGATGCCATGATATGGAGTGTCTTCAGGCTTTGCCAGGGTGTGATGGTGGATCCTCCCACTTAAGGCAAAATGATGAGTAAGACACTTTGTATAAAAGGACACGCCTTCTTCTAATCATTATATAATTTCTTTAGTTTTTAAAGACAGGATCCGATTAAAAACCATTAGAGATATTTAAACTGTGCTTGTAATAAAACCTTTACTTTTTCTCTTATTTACGACACTGACTTTGAAAACTTCTCTGTCTTGCGTTACCTATGTGTGAAGGGATTCCTTCAGACAATAGGAGGTACCAAGCTGTGCCCACCAGCTTTTGGGCTGCTTCTTTGGAGCGCCATAGTTTGAGTCCGTGTTAGAGACTGTTACACAACCTGACATGGCTGTATTTGTTCACATCTTCCTTGAATACCCCCCCATACCCAGGGTGCACACATTAAGAAGGCAGGGAGGTTCCTCTTTATTTCAATGTTTTCTCCCCCATGCCTGGGTGAGGATATGCAAATCAGCACATGTCAATGAATAGATCAAGTCAGCAAGATCACAAGTCTGGAGTGTTAGTCCTGTTAGACTGAGGGGGGAGGGAGGAAGAAAGGTCTAACCATAGCTGGGCAGAGGGTTGAATACAGTTTCCAGAGTTAAGGTGGATTGGAAGTATCAGGTGTTTTGTCTTGTAATTAGTACCAGTTACAACAAGGAACACTTTAGAACTTACCCACTCTAAGCACAGCCCTCAGGTCAGCTTGATGAAGTCTAGGCATCTCCTACCACCCAGAGGAACTAGCCAAAGTGGTCATTGTATTTGAAAACACAGTTTATTTTGAACAGGAAGATAATTATGCAGTACTCATGCTCGACTTCTTTCTTCATAGGACAGGGGTGGGAGGGGGGGGGGAATGGGACAATTAACATGACACCAGGAGCAAAAACCAGAAACAGGAAATGGGAGACTAGGAGAAACATTTGCATTTGTAACAACACTCATTTCCTTAGCCTTTTAAAACCCGCAGTTTTCTGGGTTGGACAGACAGCTCCATGGTGAAGAGCACTGACTGCTCCGGAAGAGGTCCTGGGTCAGTTCCTAGCATCCACTTGGCCACTCACAATTGGCCTAAAATCCAATTCCAGACAATCAGATACCCTTTTCTGGCATGTGCAGGCATGGCATACAAGTGCTGCATATGTATACATGCAGGGAAAACTTATATACATAACTCAAATATAATAAATATATCTTGTAAAAAACTATGTTTTGTTAAGTCCTGTATGTAAATATAGCTTGTTATTAAAGTTCTCATAAAGGATGTGATCCAATGGAAAGAAAGGGGGGTACTCAGTACCCATCCATATTGTTTTTTCCTTTTTTATTCTGGAGATACAATATAAATATAATTTATTTGACAGCAAAGGGTGACCAAATTAAGATGAATAGTGGGCAGAATAGTGTTAATCATCATCTGTACAATTATAGTATTTAACTAAAGTTAAAAACAAAGTCTGGGATAGAACTCCCTTGTGGATAGCTTGTCTAGCATGTATGAGGCTGATGGTGAGAAAAACAGAGAGCAAAAGGGAAAAATAAAAATAATAATTAATCATAGCATATAGAAATTTGTCAATTACTACACATTGAATGTAAGCAAGCGGAAAAATGGCTGCCTAACAATGATAATATTTGGTCAGGGACCTTTTATCTAGGCACAGGAAAAAGAGAAGCTCATTCTTGTGGAGGGAACAGTACAAAGCCAGAAAGACTGAGGTACGAGATTTAGAAGTCCTTAACTTTTAGGCAAACGCTTACATAGGAATGAAATTTCCCATGCAGATAGGGAAAAGGGAAATAGGTGAGGTGTGAACTCTATTAGCACATGCAGATCCAATGGACAGACAGACAGACAACACTGGTCTTGACTCTAACTTGTTTACAGATGATGAAAAGCAGCTGATGGATGTGGAGCCAATTCATTCTGACATTTTGTTGGAAACGTACAAAAGAAAGATTGCTGATGAGGGTAGACTGTTTCTGGCTGAATTTCAGGTATGATTCGTCCTTGACAGAGGGTAAAAAATTCCACACAGTCATCATGGTGATTCCATGTTCTGTACAAGTGCATAATCATTTGCCTTAATAATTTATCCACTGAACACTGAAACATATATAGATATATGTTACTGCAATATTTATAGAGGAGGGGTTGAGAGAGGGTGGCCAGACCATTTCCAATAGGAAGATGGTAAGGCTTGGAGCATAATGCTCCAGTGCGCTGTATCTGAGTATGAAGTTCTGTCACAAACAGATCTGGCTCATTTCATCCTTGTATTCTAGATGACTAATAATCAGTCAATAAGTAATTATATATTTTTTGTTTAACATTAAATTTGTTTTGAAATTAAATTAAATTTAATTGTTCTGTCATTTAATTTTTTTAAAAAGTATGGTTTTTCAGAATTTATAATAAAGTTAATTCCATCTACCTAATGTACCATGTTTGTCAGTATAAAGAATGTATTTATGTTACCTCATTTACCCCCAGCGATAACTGATAAAGAATAAAACTTTTTCCCTCTCTTCCTTCCTTCCTCCCTCTCTCCCTTCCTCCCTCTCACTCCCTCTCTCACTCTCTTTCCCTCTCTCTCTCCCTCTCTCCCTCTCCCTCCCTCCCTCCCTCCTTTCCTCTCCTTCCCTCCCTTACTCCCTTCCTCTCTCCCTCCCTTTCTCCATCCCCCCATCTCTCCTTCCTTCTTCTGCCTCCCTGCCTCCTTCTTTTCCTCTCTTCTTCCCTCCCTCATCCCATCCCACCTCTTTCTTTTGGGAATCTTCTGTAACTCAAAGAATATTTGTATCTTTCAGAGCATTCCACGGGTATTCAGCAAGTTTCCCATCAAAGATGCCCGAAAGCCCCATAACCAGAATAAAAACCGTTATGTTGACATTCTTCCCTGTGAGTGCACTTTGGAACTGAGCTTCTGTGTATTGACACCATATGGCTATTCTTTAGTTCAGTATTAATTTTCTTTTCTTAAAACAGATGATTATAACCGTGTGGAACTCTCTGAAATAAATGGAGATGCAGGGTCTACCTACATCAATGCCAGCTACATTGATGTAAGTAAATACACTAGGCTACCTTATGGCTTCTTCTGACTGTGAGAAATGGTTGTTTTCTTTACAGTGATGTGTTTCATTTAGTCCCTCCACTGGCTTTGAAAGAATTGAGAGAAGTTATTATAAATATTTTAAGTTAATCCCATGACATCACTGACACCAACCCCAAAATTCATTAACATTTACAAAGATTGTTCCATGTATTCTTGCTGGTGCTAGGTGTAAAATCGGGTTTTCTCCTTATGAAAACAAAAATCCCCTCTCTGCTGTACATGAAACTATCTCTGTGTGGATTTCTCATCAGAACTCTGCGTTTGCTGCAGTTGAGCAGCATGCCTACGAATACATGAGACTAGGGAAACTCTAGTACTTTAGTTATTATGAAACTGTAATGAAATTAGGAATGGCTTAGCTTGAGATGGAGTTTAGGTTTCTTCAACCCCAAGCTGGTGTGCTTCTGCTCACCGTGCACAGCAGCAGTTTCTTGCTCTTATTGGTGTGTTCATCTTTCCCTTGTAGTTATCCAAATTGAAAATATTTAGACAAAACTTATTGGTGACATTTAAAAATTTGGCATCTATAATTCGTAAATAAGTAGTGCTTCATGTGAGTTCAAGAATTTTACAAGAAAGTAAACCACATATAAGTTGAGAACATCTCCTTACCCAATCTACCTAGTATCTCCTTTCAGGAAAGCCTTCATGTTTGCACAGGTTTCTTAACAGAAAAGTACAACTCCAACATTCACTAAGGCTCTCTTGTTATAAATGTGATGTTCACACCATCATGTAGTCTGTTATTTTCCGAATATGCATATGGAAAGCATACATGCCTTAGGTATGCATATCTACATATATAGGTCTATACCTAGTATAAATGTAGAATGTATAGCCATCTAAAATATTTATATACATATAGATCTATCTTTCTATACATGGAACACATACAATAGTACTCTGAAGGAAAAGATTACAGATTCTTCCCCTAAGGGCCCAGAGAGTGTGTAGGCTTGACTTTTAAGATCAGAATTACTCTTTGTCAAAAATACTCAACTCTGGAGTGGCCCAGCATCCCTTGAAAGTATGTAATATAGCTAAGTGACAAAGGACTTTAGGTATGAAATCAGATCTTGCTGTATTTGCTCACAGGCTTGTCTATAGCTTTCTTATTCCTGTTACAAGATACATGAAAAAGAGTTTAAGGAAGGGTGATTCTTCTGGCTCATGGTTTGAAGTACACTGTATGACTATGAAAAAGGTATGTCCACAAGAGTGTGAGTGGCCAATTACATTGCATCTGTAATCAGGAAGCATAAAGAGACAGATGCTAAGCTAGGACTCCTTGTGTTCTGCCTTTCATTCAGTGCAAGACTTCTGCCAAGGGAGCGAACAGTGTTACCTACAATCACCATGGGTCCTATCTCCTTTAAACCTCTCTGTTCTCTTCAAAGCTTGTTTCCAAAACAAAGCAACATTTTCAGATGTGAAGAATGGTCCCCTGAAATACCATAGTAGCTGCTCCTAATTTTAACCTCCATTCGAACTTATCTGACATGTGTCCTCTGCAGGCCAGACAATTAGTGGTGAGCAAGTTTTGTTTTAGAGTGCACGAGTTCATTTTCCAAATATCTTGTCCTTCAAAGAAATGTAATTGAGAGCAGATTTAGCAATGCTAGAGATTATTTTCAGGATTTAGGTAGACTCTAGAAATAAATAGCTACACATTTTGTTCAAATATGTTTGATAATTATGAGATCAAGTTATAATTATGTTTTTCCAACTGAACTCTAACGCCCTGGAAAGAGATCTCTCAGTTCCTAGACAGGTTCTTGACATATTGTAGCAACTCAGCAGGTACTCGATGAATAGATACATGTACATGACTGAAACCATCATGAGACTTACTAAAATTACCTGAAGGTTCATATAACTGATGGACAAAGATTCAATCAATGGCAAAGCTACCACATTCTGTGAAATTTTTCCCATTACTAAAGTAAATTTAAGATGTTTGAGTGAGTCATGCAAGGAATTAGCCTATTTCAATCTGCCTCTGCACTGCTTCCTTATCTTAGCCAGTGGAGCAGAGAAAGCAGTCATTACAGATAATGAATGTTTTTATTTTCATATCTGGAATGACATAAATGGACTCTAGGGAATCCACAGTGTGTTCCAGCAATAGTTAATATGTGGAAATGTAGGTGTGTTCCCAGAGGAATTTATTGCAAGAAATTGAGTAGAACTCTGAAAATGAAACCCCGTGGCTGGTGAGAAGGAGGTCTGAATGGCCTTGGTTCTGTGGGGCAGGGGGTTTATAAACAAGGAAAGGATGGATTTGTCTTGCTAATTGCCTTACCATCTCAGATGAGATAAGGTCTAATTACAAAAGCTGTTTTGAGTACTACATGGCAAAAATATATTCAGGTCATGAACACTGTTTGCAAATGGTAGCTAACCTGTTCAGCACCATTAAATGTCTTGTTGCACATTAATCCTCCTGAACGACCTGAAACCGGCCAGATGTGTTTACAACCATGGCAGAGCTCTATCAGCTTTGGATTTACAGTGTTTTGTGTTAATGAATAAGTATTCCATAAATGACTGTTCTCTTTGTGTGTTTTGATTAGGGCTTCAAGGAACCCAGGAAATATATTGCTGCACAAGGTAACTCATTTTCTATCCTGGAGTTTCTCCTAGAAACTTGTTTTATAACACTTCTGAGGATTAGATAACTTGTACTTAACTCCTAGGGCCCCGGGATGAGACTGTTGATGATTTCTGGAGGATGATCTGGGAGCAAAAGGCCACGGTTATTGTCATGGTCACACGATGTGAAGAAGGAAACAGGGTAAGAACCAAGAAGGCTGGAGGTTGGGGGTGAGGAAGAGAAGTGCTGAGCTGAGTCTGGTATGATTTATAGAGACAATTCTATGTTTTAACATTGTTAACATTTTATTTCATGTATATTGAAAATCTACACACACACACACACACACACACACACACTTGTGTGTTTGTGTAATATTTAAGTGAATTGATTTTGAAGCTCATATTTGGCATTGTTGTAAATTCCAAACATTGTGATGTGACAACTTTACAAGTATTTATGAATGGCCACAACAAAAAAACTGATGTTGCATAAACAATGGACACTCACGTAATTCAAAATTGGGAGAAATAAAAAGCTTATGGATTCCTGAGCCTGGAAGTAATCATTTGCAAACATGTCACTTGTGGTAATCTCTTTTGCAGTCATCTTGTGATAGCTGGCAAAAGCTATCTGTTGATTGATTAAGAGAAACCCATCCAGAAACATTAGTGTGAAATAGAACACATTTTAGCTCAAGATGCACGTGTTATTTAAAAAGTATGCAAGTGTTTGGGGAATATCAGTTGAATAAATTTTTGGTTGTTGGTGTTTTGGGATTAAGCTGGAACTATATTATAATAGACTGGAATCATTAATAATTCTTTTAAACTGTAGAACAAGTGTGCAGAATACTGGCCATGCATGGAGGAAGGCACTCGGGCTTTCAGAGATGTTGTTGTGACAATCACTGACCACAAACGATGTCCTGATTACATCATTCAGAAGCTGAACATTGCACATGTGAGTTTATCTCATTCTGTAATTTTTGGTTTGGTACTTTTTTTTTTTTTTTAATAAGAGTGCAGCTAAGGAATGTAAAATGTGAAGAACTAAAACACATCTGGGAAAAATTATTTTTAATGATCTTTACGTGAAAGAGCCAGGTTAAAACAACCATGAAAGCTAACAGGATCAAATTTTAATCGCTGATTGAGGCATTGTTTGTCTGCACCTTTCACACTCTTCCACTGGTCCTTTGAAGTAGTAACAAATGGGTCCACAAGATGTGCTTTGTCAGTGACAAGGCTGTTAAGTGGAAAAACAAACAATCCTGGTTGTGAGTAGTCTCTCTGAATAATGGAAAGCATATTTTAGAATATGGAACATTGCATGAGCATATTAAAATATACTAAGTTATAACTATACAGGGGAGAGGGGGGAAGGGAGAGGGAGGGAGGGAGGAAGAGGAGGGGAGGGGACAGGAAGGGGAGAGGGAGAGAGGGAGAAGGGAGGAAGGTAGAATAATTAATTCAGCAAATGAGGAGAGCATGGCTTTGGTAAGACTTGAAATGGAGGTCATTTCTTAATTATGCAATTCAATTTTCAGGAAAATTCTAGATAGAGGAGCCTATGAGTGCAGAAAATAAATCAATGATTGCCTTAGGCTAAGTATGTCAGAATGGGGAGTCATATGAGTTCCGACTTTCACTTTATAGTGCCCAAATGCTCTACCATTACATAGTGATGGGGTACCATTCTGGAGGTAAAACCACACTTTAAATATTCAGAGTCTTTGATTTACCATGTATACTCTAGTAATGCAATTGAAATTTGCACACCTTATCTGGGTTAACCGTTTCTTTGAACCAATTCTAGTTTTGGGAGGCTTTTGGTAACCTAAACTTTATTAGTACACAGGAAAACAAATCAAATCAAAACAAAAAAGCCAGATTTGCTCGGTATTTCTCCTAAATCCTTCTTTGCTCTGATGGCATCAATCCCTGCTCTGCTTTTGGGGATGAACAATCCTGTCTAAAGCCAATAGAAAAATACGTGTTTGGCAAGGGATGCATTGCATATATATGGGAGTGGTGAAGAGACCAATGTCTATCTACTCACTGTTATTATTCTGAGGTATCTGTCCTAATGAATTTATATGTTGTCTATTGGAAAGCTATAAAGAAAATATTATCTTCTTATTTATATTTTGAAAGGTGGTAACTCTCTGGGTGAGAATCTATAGAACAGAAAACAAACCAAATAATTACACTTTCTCCATGTGGGAAATAGTCCTGCTTGCTGGGAAACCAGCAGATAAATTCTAAAGAGCTATGTGGATGGAATTTACTCAGTATACACACCTCCATCTACAACTCTCAGTATCTTATTTTTAGTTTCTTTCTTTTTATTTTTAACTTTGACTTCATAGCACAGAAGGTCCAAGGAGTTTCTACTTTATTTACTCTTCCTTTATCTGCTCATTACTGGTTTACTGGGCAGTGCATTGAGTCTTAGTGTGACTTCTCAAGAACTCTTAGTAGTGGGATAGGAAATTCAGTCGTGGAAAACCAAGGTAGAGAGGGTCTGAGGCAAAAGTTTGGAGATACTTACATGAGGAACCTACTGTACAGGTCTTCTTTTTTATATATCTACCTCACTGAGTTTGCGTTGAAAACAACTTTCTCAAAGAATGCCTTATCTCTTGAGTAGAAAAAAGAAAAAGCAACTGGAAGAGAAGTGACTCATATTCAATTCACCAGCTGGCCAGACCATGGAGTTCCTGAAGATCCTCATCTGCTCCTCAAACTTCGAAGGAGAGTTAATGCTTTTAGCAACTTCTTCAGTGGTCCCATTGTGGTGCACTGCAGGTAAAGATTCTGTGGAGCAAGTGGGCCTGTCGGCCTGTCCAACAGTTTTGTTGGGCAGTAAGGGACATCCTTATTGGATAGTGCTATATTGTTAACAATCTGCTAAGATGAACTTATATTAATTTCTCAAACAGTTGTCTTATAAATTGACATTTTATGATTGCATACATTTGTAGGGGCATAAACTGACATTTTGCTTTGTCAATTAAATAGTAAGGTCCTAAAAGTAAATATGTAAGTAATTCTTAAGATAAAATTGTCCTGTTGCCTCTTCTTGATGGCTGTTTCATTTCTTCCCTGTGAACATGATTCACACACTTCTTTCGTTTTGTTTTTATTTTTTAAATATGTGTGTGTGTGTGTGTGTGTGTGTGTGTGTGTTATGTGTGTGGTGGTAGTGGTTTTAGGATGGAGGAGAGCTTTATAGAGCTTTATGAGTTCAGTTCTTTCCTTCCACCTTTAAGTGGAATTCACGGGTTAAATTCACATCAACAATCTTGTCAGTCAAGCTCCTTCACCCACTGAGACATCTGGTATACCTTACACCTTACTTTTCTGTTTGTTCCCTCAGTGCTGGTGTTGGACGTACAGGCACCTACATTGGAATTGATGCCATGCTGGAAGGTCTGGAAGCAGAGGGCAAAGTGGATGTCTATGGTTATGTTGTCAAACTGAGAAGACAGAGGTGTCTGATGGTGCAAGTGGAGGTACAGTCTCAGTTTACATGAATAGGTTCACTGTTGTTTGAGTATTTAAATCTTCTGGGACAGTAGTGAGGAGCTTAAAAGAAATGTGTATTATTTATAAATTCAAATGGTGGAAGAAGATGACCTTTTAAGTTCTGAAAGCTAAAATGAGCTAATCCTCACCAGAAGCACTTGGTACTTGTAGAAATACATAAATGGAAGTAAGGTGAACTTAGTATAGTTCCCAAACAATGAAATCATTTGCATGATTGCGCCTGAAGAGAAAGAACACAGCATTGGTAACTTTTCATAACCCTGACAGATAAGAATAGAGGATAAGAGTATCTTTTGTTTTCTTTATTTTTCCAGACATGGTCAGTCTCATTCAGCAATCCATATGGCCTTAAATTTGCAGCAAAATTCTTGCCTCAGCTTCTCAAGTGCTAGGCTAATACCACACCTGCAAGAACCTGGCTCTTTGTACTATAGCTCAGAAGTTTAAATACAAGCCCAAAATTACTCATTTTATGCATTGTTGGATTTCTTTTAATCTCTCTATGCTCCAGATAAACCACCCATAAAACGTAATTAGTGCTGAGATAAAGTCAGTATTTGTCTCATATAACAACAACAGCAGCAGCAACAACAACAACAAAAGGTTAAAAAGAAAGTATAAGTTGAAGCTCTTAGATATCTTTGGGGCATGTGCTATGGCATTTGGTAATTGGAAGAAATAGTTATTATAGAAAATGTCTGTTTGACAACACTACATGTTTGCCTGTGCAAATGGCCATAGCCAGAAACAGGTGCAGAAATGCTCCCTGGATTTTAATAGTTAGAAGAACAAAATATTGTAAATTTTATAAATACCTATCAGTGGGGAGTGAAAAATCACAACAAATTACTTGTTGTATTGAAGAGAACAATCTGGTGTGTGTCTGTCTGTGTGATTAGATGCAGACATTGAACCCACGGGGGAATTAATATCAATAACATGCATGTACTTGTGTGTCTGTAGAGAAACAGACACAAGTGCAGATCTTGTCAAAATAGAATGATACAATATGATACAGGAAATAATCAGAGTCAAAAGATATGCGAATCAAGATATGGCAGTTTAAAAGGCTTATCAAAAATATATCCTTTTCTTAAAAGGAAAAACAATGGATGCAAATGAGCTAACAAAAACATTTGGAGTTGCTAAGTTTCGGTTTGGCATCCTAGATCTTAGTTTTCTCCATTGGAAAAAATACCATAAAAACTTTGAATTATATATTTTTTCTATAGAATATTTACATGTTTTTCTAAAATACTTTGAAGTTTATTATAGCTTTAGGTAATATTAATTCCAATTAATGGATACTCTCTTTGAAAAGCCATTTCTTTTTCTGGGATTATTGTCTAAAATGCAATTTGTTCATAGTGTCGAAAGTTGTGACTCAATTTCCAGAATATTTATATGTTACAGATACCAATATTCTTTTATTACACAGCTTCCCAATGTGTGAAAAATTGAATGTATTCATATTTTAGTTAAATGTGACGTATAGGGCTCCACAGTACATTTTAGTTATGTGTGTTGTTCTTTGATTTTTGTAGGCACAGTACATCCTGATCCATCAGGCATTAGTGGAATACAATCAGTTTGGGGAAACAGAGGTGAACTTGTCTGAGTTACATTCATGTCTACAGAACATGAAGAAAAGAGATCCACCCAGTGACCCCTCTCCTCTGGAGGCTGAATACCAGGTAGCAATTGTCACATCAATGTCAATGGTTATAAGTAATTTTGAAGAATGTGGCTTTTTCTTCAGGTCCTTGACAGTTCTTGGATACAAAGCAGTAGAATGCAGATGAGAAAGCTAAGACTCCACAAGTTTTGTTTTTGTTTTTGTTTTTTTGGGGTGTTTGTTTGTTTGTTTGTTTAAGTCTGTATTTATACAACAGTTATGTAACATGTTTGCTTAAATCTTGAGGTCTGAGTCTACAACTAGTACTCTTGCTTCACTAAGCTTATATGAAAACTGTCAAAATTATCACAATTGCCATAGTGTTCTGCCACAGCCAATGTAACATTTCACCTTTAAACACTGCATCTGGTTTTGGTTGCAAAGGAAATAATTAGAATGATTTATGACTGATTATGAGGTTGAACTGGCTGGAGCTGGTAGATAGAACATAAAGGATAAGTATTTGTATCTTCACCTCTCTATTAAGTGATTATTCTGAAAGCCAATTGAGTATGAAGTTTGCTGTGATGTCAGTGTGTTGATATAGCTATTTTCATTCAACTTCATTGTTAAAAGTGGTATGAATTTTCCCCTTCCACCTGCAATTTCCAATTTTCTGAGACTCTTAGTTTCATAAAAGATGAGATGTGGTTTTATTTTATCAGATGCAGTCCACTTGATTGTTTATGATAAAAGGGGGGCTGAGCTTGGAGGATAGTAGGCAGCATCTAATGATCCTGAGTAGCACCGTCTTCCAAAAGCTTGATCTGTAGTGAGTGACTAGTAGATAGAGAACAAGATTGAACATCAGGTATCTTTAGCATTATTTTATTGCCCTTTGAGCTGACAAATTGATGAGTTCACTAAGTCACACATGAGTACTTGTTGCTTAATGGTGCTGGTATATTTAAGGTAAACATTTGTATGTATGTACTAAAAGGAAAAGGGACTTATTTTTCAACTGAGGAGACATGATTAAATTTCTTCTGGGTGCCAAGGATGTTTGTAGGCACAAGAGTCAATGTGCTTTGCAAGTTGAAAGAATGTCATCCAGCACTCACCAGCTATAACATGCAGAGACTAGAGATATTACTCCACACAAGCAGACAGAAAAAAAATGAGGGTAGAGATGCTGAGTGGTTGGTGCATGTGGTGATGGAATATGAGAAAGTGGAAGTAATTCTTTTATGGTTATTTTTCCTTTGGTAATAATATACTGGAACTGTTTAATGGACGCATAATTGTACATATTTGTGAGGAATAGTATGTTGTTCCAAAACATGTTTATTGCACATGCTAATCAAATCAAAGTAACTGTCATTACATTAGTTCAACCTCAATTGCCTTTAATTTATGGAGAAATTGTGAAGCAAAGTCATGAGTGGAGAGTTGAGGGAAACCAAGGGAACAAAAGCAATCTTAATGCTCGAGGGAGAAGACAAGAGTAGAGAATAGTTCATTCAGAGTTAATAAGATGATCAGAAGTTATTGTATTATCATTTGGTGTTTATGGCCATGAACTGAAAGAGTATTATTTGGTGGTTCTGACTGAAATATCTGGGGATATAGATTGTATAAACCCAAGTAGGTCAGAAAAGTGGTTCTGTGGAAGAAGAACAGCAAGGAAATTGAGGATCTTTGTAAGTGACTGTTTACAGCAGTGGGTGACAACATATGAAGGGGTCACATAGAAATCAAGAAAGAAAGGCATAAGAACAGTATGCTGGAGACTTTAATAAAAACACAAAGTTCCACGAGAAAGTTGCTGGAATAGATGACTAGGAAGAAGGGTAATTTTTAGTAAGACCAGTCAAGTCATTAGTTTAGACATGATATCGTGTTTGTAATAAAACAAGCAAAGGTGGAATAGTGAGACAGGATGGGTAAGAAGCAGAAAGAGTGATCAGAGGAGTCAAGAAAGACATGAAGATATATCAAGGCTGCATAGATTTTGTCATCATTGTTGGCCTAACTAAGGATATGAGCATCTTGTGGAAAAGAGCCCGTTACTACCCAGGTCTAAAATTAATGAGATCAAGTGATCCTGAAATGGTAGCTGACACCTTTGAGTGAGTGACACTGAATAATGAGTACTATATGAGAGAAAAAAATGAAATTCATTGGATTTTGTGAGTAAGAAATTAGTATAAATAGCTTGTAAGTGGAAGGCAGAGGCAAAGATAAAATGTAATTCTTATTCAAATATGAGGCAAAGAAATGTCAGGTTGAAAATGATTCTGCTTCTTAGTAGTATCAAATGATATCTACTTGGTAGAAAAGAGAAAGGAAAGAGATTGCTGGAGAAGAGGAGCAGGATGTGGTTTCACTGGGGAGAGACCATGGACACCAGAAAGCTGATAGAAAGGTGTTTGCTGAGATACCACAGTGCTGATTTAGCCTTGTCTTTGTATACAAGACCACACTTCCGTTAACTCCAGATAGGACACCAAAGTCCCAATTCTATCAGAGCTCAATTTGAGCAACTACTAGGCTTACTTGCACAATACAGGTAAAGGGCTATTTATAATAGTAAAGACATCTCACACCAGATGGATCAATGCAAAATTCTTTACCTTCGTGGATAATAACCTCAAGAAGAAACTTCAGCTAACCGTCCATTTCTTCTACACTTCAGCATTCTCCACGACCATATGCAATTGGTCCTGGCACACCACTTTTGCTTATTTTACTAAGAGGTGTCGGTAGCCTCGGAACCACAGACCTAGCTATTATGGTCCTGTCCTGTACACTGGTCACCTCTCTGAGAGGTTTAGATTAGGGAATTTGAAAAAAGCAGGGATTGAAGAGTAAATAATTCTTCATATTCCACTGATGGAAGGAGATCCACCAGTTCCACTTAGAATATTAGGTTCTTTCTACTTGAGGACAGTTTCTCACGACATGTTGTGGTGTTATCCAAGGTGACTGGTTTTCTGTTATTTACATTTTTCATTGTTGTGACCAGGTATCCATAAAAAAAAACAGCTTACAGTTGAGAAAAAAATCAAGAGGGAGTGAAGGAAGAAAGGCTTACTTTGGCTCATGGCTTGATGGTTTTGTCCTTTGTGTTGGAGAAAGCACAATGGAAGAGGATGTTCTCAGACTTGGATCACAGACCATCTAGCTACCCTCCTCCCCCAAATCAGGCCATACGCCTCTCCTTGTAGTCTGTTCTCTAGAAAGAACTGGTAGACCCTGCTGTGGGAATTCATTCTTAGGTTTTAAGGGTAGAGAAATCAAGGCCAGTCCGTATCTCTGGCAACTGAAAGATCATTAAAGGTGTTAACCGATGCCTGCTTCCTTAGCACACAGACTAAGCCAGATTGAAAAGCTAGTATAGAATTTCCTCCCATATTGGAAAACCTGTTAAAGTAAGAAGTCTCCTTTGCTTCTTAGGGAACTGAAGGACCTACCTCTACTTTATGAAACTCCTACATGCTACATATAATGTCTAGCTCTCCCATTGCTGGCCTTTTGTAGGTTTAAAGCACAGACTCTCAAGTCCCCTCATGCTGTCTGCAGTATGATGTTATATTGTGTGAATTGCTATCCCACTTCAAGGCACAATCATTGCACTTCGCACCATGGCTTCAGCCATCTCTCTCCAATAAAGCACATCCTGCAGGGTAATTTTGTGTCAACTCCATCCCCAAACAATTCTGCTATTCTTCTTTATGATTGGGCTGTGGCAGCAGGAGCATAAAGCTGTTGCATGTTTCCTTGACAAAAGGTTCATATTTCAGTCATCTTCACTATCATGAGATTTCCACTGCATCTTAAGTTTCACCACCATAGCTTCCCATCCAGATCACTCCAGAGTTACATGCATAGCATCTAACCCTTCTACACATTGACTGGGCTCAGTAGCATTTTGGAATCTTATTATACATTTCTGTGACATCCACACCCTTGTATCTTTCATGCCTAAAAAGTCAGCATCACATGGATAATGACTGGTCGCTTTGCCAGCTGGAGATGCAGACTGAATCTCTTATATCACAGCTCCAGTTGCCTCTGTCTCCATGGCTGAGGTTTAGAAAACACTTCCCTAGAAAGCCATTCTGATGTACAATGCTATAAAGGCTTTCTTTGTTCATGCATTCTCTTTTCAAATGAGTTTGTATTGCTATACTTTTGCTCTGTCTGCCAGCGGATGTGGTCATATCTTTTGGGTACCATTTTTGTTGACCCAAGACCTGGTCACTTAAAGTAATTTGCCATTACGGGGTGGATAATAATGAAAGTCTTATTTTGTGGCTTCACCTAATGTAGGAAAAAGCAATGCAAACTTGTTATCAAGCATCTCTTAACTAAGAAGCAAATTCTATTGTGTACAAATTTTGTGTCATTTTCAGTCCCAACTCACTATGTCAAAGCTACTAAATGTCTGATCAGTAAAAACAAAAGCTTCAGAGTCAAATTTTAAAACTATAGACTTGGTTTTCTTTAAGAGATTGAACACTGGAAGTGTGATCATTCTCCAATGAGTGTGTGGGCAACACAATTTGGACTTTGTGGGTTTTTTTTTTTTTTTTTGGTGGGGGAGGGCACAAAGGTGGAAGAGTGGAAGGGTAGACCTGGAAGGAATAAGAAACAAGTGTGAAATTGCCAAATTATAAATTTATTATGTTGGGAAAAATAAAAATAAGTTTAAAACAAACAATCAAAGAAACCTGTCATCCGTGGGGAGTTACACAATTTTATAGGTATTGATGATTTACTTATTTAAGAGATAGCTAAGGCTACAAAACGTTAAGAATTATTAGATTTTAAAGGAGGTTTTCATCTTTCTTTTTCTTAGAGACTTCCTTCATATAGGAGCTGGAGGACACAGCACATTGGAAATCAAGAAGAAAATAAAAGGAAAAACAGAAATTCTAATGTCATTCCATGTATGTAGTTGACTTTTATTTCTTTTATCAGATAACAGTTAAGCCATTTTGGGACTTACTTAATGTAAGATATGGACTATAAAGCGACACGTGATTGACAGTAGATAAATTTGTGGGCAGCTGGGTGGTGCACTCCTTGAGTCCCAAGCACCTGGAAGACAGAGGCAGAAGGATCTTTGTGAGTTTGAGACCAGCCTGGTTTACATAGTGAGTTCTGGGACAACCAGACTACACAGTGAAACCCTGTCCCAAAAAGCCAAAAGAAAGAGGGCAAATAAGAAAGACATTAATTTGTGGGCTATCTAAAATTTAATTTTAGCAGATTGTTTAGATCCCAAGTGTTTTTAATAAACTTAAAGAGATGGACAGTATTTAGTGTGTCCACCCAGACCCCAAAACAGGCACATTTGAAAACACAAAACTCAGAAATAGAAGATGAAACCTGTGGGTTGAGCCAAAGAAAGGCTTAGTCTCCTTCACTAGTTTTATCTTACCTTTATTATATGTCAAGATAATCATCAGACAGCAGAGGTTTTAACGGGTTGAGAAGAGCTGGGAAGGTTTGATAAATTGTCAATCATTAAACTTATCACATTGAAAATATGAACAATTATTTTAACTTTAATTCTATTTAAGAATACTGATAGGATCACACCTGGTACTGCTTTAATTGCATCCAGCTGCATATACCAAAATTAGCATGGATAAAATATAAGCCAAGCTAATAAACAAGACAGCCAGATAAATCAAATCAATACATGGCTGACCTAGTTAATTTCTGCAAAAGTCCTTGTTAATACTGTTAAAATATAGAATTGCTAGTAATGTAGTTAAGTACATCATCAGTCAGGTTATGAGTGATTTAAAATATTGAGAAACAAGGAATGCTATAGAACTAGATAAAATTTGGATTAAAAAGGAATTATTTTGAAGAATGTACTTGGTAGAAAATTTTAATTTAAGGTTAATTGAATAACATTGAAAACAAAAGTCCAAGCTGTGAACATTTTCAGTTATATTAACCAGCACAGTGATGGTCTATGAACAAAGGTGTTATAAAACATTGATCCGTCAGTTGGAATATAATGGTGCTAGTTCTAGGATTTATGATTTTATTACTATAATCATTTGGGTGCTTTCTTCTTTTTTTGATTTTCATAACTAATTTTCATCATTACATGCTGAATTTTATCTAGACTCCTATTGTAGTTAGATCAGTTCATTTGATTCTGAATTTCAACTTCATTTCTATGTGTCTATCAGTGGAAATTTGATTCATTTGCCTTTGAATTTTCAATTAAGCCCAGGAATGCAATCATTCCAAGCATATTGTCTGTAGTGAGCTCAGTCCTCAACCCTGAGGACTCCTTTGGTAGGACTTGCTGCTGTTTCTTTTTCCATAGATGACTTTAACAGAGTGCCACTTAAGCATGAACTAGAGATGAGCAAAGAGAGTGAGCCTGAATCAGACGAATCTTCAGATGATGACAGTGACTCAGAAGAAACCAGCAAATACATTAATGCATCATTTGTGATGGTAAGTACCCACACTCCAAAACCAGGCTTTGACTCTTTTGGGATGATGGCTGTGTTGTTAGGTCTATCTCTTAGGAAATATTATACATAGATAAGGAACTCAACAATAATCAAATATTCATAGGTGCAAACGTTTCACCTGGTAATACCATTTTAAACATATCAAAATATCTAAAAGGGTTAAAATTTAATCATTTGATTTAGAACAAGACAGTGCTATTGCTTGTATTTTATGTTAAACATATTAACATACTAGTTTAAAAAAACAAAATTACAATAAATGCAACTGTTAGAAAGTATTAGTTATTCACATCAGCACACCTGAATTAACATGATGATACAGTGAAGCTTTTTCACTCAGATAACTAGATTAGTTAGATTTTGGGACCACCCTAGCACCTATCTTGTTAATCTTGATAGTCACATGTCAGCATTTTTGAAAGTCTCTCAGATAGATTTATATCATGAAATATTTGGGGGAGAAAACAAAACGAAAAAACCCCAAAAGCAGAAAAATAAAACAAACCAATAAACAAAAACCCCAAAAACTAAATAAGGGATTGAGTAAAGACTTACAAGCTCAGTTGGATTTATTTCTTCTCCAGATCTTCCTAAAAACCATACTTTAGTGAATATTAGCTTAATTATATTATGTCAGGAGAAAACCTATAGACACAAGTTAAAATAGATCAGTGATAAGAATAATGTTGTGTGCTTACATTAATTCATTTTCACAATTAAAATAATTAATAGAGAAAAAGGTTTGTAGAAAAATATTTTTGGTAAGTAGCGTTGTGTATTGTAACTGCAATTTCACATCATTAGGTGAGAATGAAATATTTTATGAATAGACACTGAATTTTTCTTGGTCTTCAGAATCTTAACTTTGTCTATTAATGGTAATGATAGCAAATAAACTAATTTTTTCTAAAAGTTTAAGAGGATATTTTTCTTTGATATTAGCAGTAACAAATTCCATCTTTGTAATTTTTAGAGTTACTGGAAACCAGAAATGATGATTGCTGCTCAAGGGCCACTAAAAGAAACTATTGGTGACTTTTGGCAGATGATATTCCAAAGAAAAATCAAGGTTATTGTGATGTTGACAGAGTTAATGAATGGAGACCAGGTTTGTGCTTTGAAGAACACTGCTTTAGAATCCCCTTGAATATGCAGGGCCATTCTCTGTTCTTGGATTCCTTGTTTACTGCTATGTTCTCCATGTTTGTTTCCTCTGGTACACAGCCTACCTTGTTAGTGTCCTGGGGATTTTTAACAGGTTGGCTTCATTGTCTTATGTTTGGGTTCGGATATTCTCTCAATTCCTGGGCATGTGGAGGGGGGCCTACATGGTATAAGGTTATACCTTTTACTTTTCTCCTATGTTCATGTGTGGAAATCCACTTTCCATTCTGGACAGGTATGTTTATATACAGAGCCTTGGCACCCCAACTGGTGTTCTCAATTCACAAATGACCCTCTTCTGTGCCCCCTAACTCCATTCTTCTAGGAAGACAAAACTCTTTGAAACTTTCAACTGTACCTTTCCTTCTTCATTCTCATAGGATATTATTGCCATAAAATTCTGTAATTGGTGGTAAACTTAAGATGTATGTTTACTTCATAATTAATCCATGTGACATGTTTGGTAATTTCCTTAGTACCCTGAGATACCATTAAAAATTCCCAATAGTAGATCATTTAATAGAATTTTAGTTCTCACATATGGTAAATGCATACACATGCACCATGATCCATCACTTTCTCTGTCTTCTTTTCCCCTTTCTCTGCTTCTCCCCTACAGATCTCCTCTGCTCAGTTCCCTTTTCGCTCTCTTTTCTGTCATCTCTGCCTTTCATCCCTCTCCCTCTTGAGTTCAATCTCCAGCTTCCTCCCTCTACCTCCTGTCTCCTGTTAGTGGCTCTGTGTATTGTCAGCAATTATAGGATGCTGGTTTGTAGAGACCTCTAGTTCTCTTACTCTCCATTCTCACCCTTTCGTGCTATCTCAATGTAGCTTTTCATAGAGTTGGCCATCAAGATGCTGGGTGAAATCTTGAATCAATGCAACAAACTGTGTTCTCAAGGAACAGTGGGGGAATAGTGGAACCTAGGTTGTTGGAAGAGTCATGACTGTTGTCAGTTTATTCTATAGAGTTTTGAAAAGGTTGGTTAAATCAGAGTTCCAAAAGAGAGACAAATTCCAAAGACCTCTTCCAGAGATAATAAAGCTACCCTTGAGTTACTCTGATCACTCCCAAATAGCCACCATGCAGTGAAAATTCTTCACTGTATTTTTGAAGTAGATTTTAGATTTTTATAAATGTTTCAATTATTTTAGAATACAATATTTTCTATTTAGTACAAAAATAAAGAGGTAGGAAAAGAGAAGGGGTTCTGAATATTTTAAATAGCAGAGACAACGCCCAGGTAAAACATGGAATGTCGTTTTATTTTTTATCTAGGAAGTCTGTGCTCAATACTGGGGAGAAGGAAAGCAGACTTATGGAGAAATGGAAGTGGAGTTAAAAGACACAAATAAATCTTCAGCCTACACTCTCCGAGCATTTGAATTGAGACATTCCAAGGTAGGTAAACAGTTAGAAAGCATTTTTGCCTTCAAAATTATGATGTAATTATAATGTAATTAATCGGATAGCAAATTAATATAAACTGTTGCATGTCCTCAAGACCACTGTCTTTATAATGCTTCTGAATAAAAACTGTATGTGATTTGAATGAAAGCAACTGTAAAAACAAAAAAGCAACTACTAAAGTTATGATAAACTGGACTGAACTTCATTTGCGCTAATGTTCACTTCCCCTCTAATTGCAGAGGAAGGAGCCCAGAACTGTGTACCAGTACCAATGTACCATGTGGAAAGGAGAAGAGCTCCCTGCAGAACCCAAGGAACTGGTGTCTATGATTCAGAACCTCAAACAGAAGCTTCCCAAGAGTTGCCCAGAAGGGATGAAGTATCACAAGCATGCACCAATCCTCGTCCATTGCAGGTTAGGAAGCTGATGGGATATACTCTGAAGTTGGAAGGTTTTGTCTCCATTTCTATTGAACTTAGGAGACCATCCAAACATGTAGATAGTGTGGCTCAGTGAAAATTCCCATGAAGCAATTCGCTCTCTTGTTATTTATATGCAGTATGACTACAATAATAATATAAACAATGAAGGTTATAAAGCAATGATTTTAGGCTGGTAGATGCTTAATATCATTTGGTGTCATCTTTGACTCTGCCTTGCCCAGCATTAGACCTGCAATGTTGTATGTGGTAATTGAGTGGGTGAAAAACGGAAATATGTATGAATGAGTTGGCTGATGGATTCCACTGTGGACAGACTTCTGTGCATTGCATTCATTCGATTGGCTATTATACAACCTTCTGGCTGAATGGTTTGCTTCCAGGAGATATACTTTAAGCTACATATTTGTAAACTTTTAATGAAATTGTGTGTGTGTGTGTGTGTGTGTGTGTGTGAGAGAGAGAGAGAGAGAGAGAGAGAGAGAGAGAGAGAGAGAGCATGTGCACGCTCGTTTGTTTGTGTGTGTACACATGAGGAGGTTAGAGAACAGTTGTCAGAACTATGTCCTTCCTGTCACCTGTGGAATCCAAGAATCAACTCAGGTCATTAGAACTGAGCACAGGCACCCTTCTCTGCGGAGCCATTCCAAGTCCCTTAACTTGAACATGAACTGAAATTTCAATGCTTGGCAATTTGACTTTAAACCTACTTCTGAGCTGATGCTCCATAGCACTCGAACAAATAATAAGATTTAATTTCATTAGCCCTTGCTGTAGAGACACTTAAGTGTCACCTGTAGCAGATATTCACATAACCTCCTCAAGACATATTGAAAAGGAGGTATAATGTGAAAAGTTTACAGAAAAGGAATATTAAAATTTATGACAAATTTTAAAAAGTCCTAATGTAAGATGAGCACTGTAAGTCTGAAACAATGCTTTTAGAAGTTTGTGAAAGTTCTCACTGAGATCATCTCATGGCTGTACTTTTTCCAGGGTTATTTGCAATTTTAAAGGTGAAATTTATGTAGAAAGAAAACTGAGAACAGAGGCTTAGGCTTGAATTTATTGCTTAGGATGTAACTGTATGTTTCTCCATGAAGTCTAATACAGAGCACCTGCCAACTACATGAGGCTTAAAATGAAGCCACATTTTCTTTTTCACCCTCACTGTTATTTCTTCTGTGGTTGCTAAGTTATTCTGATGTCCTTGCTTTAGTAAATAACTGTGCCAAGCATCATGTTCTCACTGATATATAAAGAGAATACTGCTAAGAAATGGTGAGAAAAGCACAGTTGGGAGTGATGTAGGGGTAATCCTTAGGCGTAATCTGTTTCTGGACATGTTCTGATGCTTACTACTTCTGAATTTCCTCATCGATCAAATCAACTGTGGTATATTAATCCTAACAACTGAGGACCCGAGGACATTATTAAAGGTGCATTTAAAAACACAAAGCAATAAATGAAAGAAAGTATGCTCGTAAAGCCAAATCCACAGAACCAACAAGTCATAGACGTGTATTGGAGACGTCTGTCCCCAAATGCATTCACAGAAACTAATTTGTCCTTTAGAAAATGAAAGCAAGATGCATAAAGTAGATGTGAAATTAAAAAACCCAACATATCCCATCTCTCTGTGTTCATGCCAATAGCCCTTTCTCTATTAAAAAAAAAAAAATGAGTTATTTAATTTTCTACTTAAAAACATCCCTTGTTCTTTTGACAGAGATGGATCCCAGCAGACAGGGTTGTTCTGTGCCTTGTTCAATCTCTTGGAAAGTGCAGAAACAGAAGATGTGGTTGATGTTTTTCAAGTGGTAAAGTCTCTACGCAAAGCACGGCCAGGGATGGTGGGCAGCTATGTAAGTGTCCCTTGATGTCACTATCAAGTCCTCTGTTTCCATATGGGCACTTTACCATCTCCTCTCCTCTACTCCCATTTCCTTGCCTTCCCCTCTCTTCTCCATTTTTCTGATTTCTCACTCATTTTTTACATCCTAAGCCACAATAATGGACAATCAATATAAATAAGACCTTATCAGAGTTTGTCATCAACTTGTCATGACGGGTTACCCGGTCACATCCTTTAATGTCCATTTATCAACTAATCTTATTGTATAACAAACCAGTCCCAATTTTAGTGACTTCAATAACATAACTGTATTTCAGTGATATTGAATTGATCTACACAGCTCCCCAGGCATAGTCAATGAGATTCAGGTTCACATGTCTGCTGTCAGCTGATGTCTACTTAGACCTGACTGACCTAAAATAATCTCTGCTGTCAGTAAATTGGCAAGTGGGTACCATTTACCTTTGACAGTAGGGATGATTAGCCAGTGGCCATGCATCGCTGCTCATTCACGCTTATACGAGGGCAGAGTATCAAGAGCATAGGCAGAATGAGGCGTGTAAACTCTTGAAGTCTAGGCCTAGTCCTGTCACAATATGGCTTCCAACCAAACCAATCCCGAGGCTAGTTCAGAATCAAGAGGCCTGCAGTTTACAGTGCAAAGAGTTGTGTGTTCAGTGGAAAGCAGTATGCACTACATTTATGCACCCAGTGTAGCCTCTGTCTGCAGCCACAACATAGTCAAACATCAGTGATTTAGTAATTATTTTCAATACAAGTTTTTACTGAAATATACAAAGCTTTTCATGTACACATGACTTGAGTTTCCAGGGATGGATTTGAAAAATTATTTGAATTCCTGATAATTGCATTGACTGTAATGAGACTCAAAAGCAAAGATGTATTAAATAATCAAATAACTAAAATGGAAAAAAGTGTAAGAAAGTAACTGGGGACCCATCACTTTAATCAATGGGGATTTTTGCAAGCTTCTTGAATGAGGTGATTCCTGCTTGCATTCATAAATGATGTGTACACATTAGCTAGGAACATAGGCACAAAATATGACATCTTGGCAAAGGTCTGGGCTCAGTTGTCACACGGTGTGTAGCAGAGAGTTACTTGGTTGGTGTTGGTCACAAGGTACCCTGCCTCTGATTCTAGGGAATAGTAAGTCAGTTGGAAAGCTTCTGGTGACAACAGGAGATCAGAAAGTGTGTTCTAGACTTGCAAAAAGAAATGACTAGTGCTTGGCCATCTCTTTTGGACATCAGAACTTTCTCCATGTAAGTTTATGCTGCTTTCTTTCACCAGGAGCAGTACCAGTTCCTCTATGACCTCATTGCCAGCATCTATCCCGCCCAGAATGGACAAGTGAAGAAAACAAACAGCCAAGACAAAGTTGAATTTCATAATGAAGTGGACAGAGCCAAGCAGGATGCTAACTGTGTCCATCCAGCTGGTCCTCTGAACAAAGCCCAGGAAGACAGCAGAGAGGCTGGAGCTTCAGAGCCTGCCAATGGTACTGAGGAGCCAGAACATTCTGCGAATGGTCCTGCGAGCCCCGCTCTTTCCCAGAGTTCATAGGAAAGGATTCAAGTGGGACAACACAAAATCTCAAGTTAGTTGTTTCTATTTTTCTAGACCTAATGAAAGAAAATGGCTGTGCAGTGGTTCATGGAATCTGTGTTCACCTTTGCCACTGTATAAAATATTTAAGTTTGTCAAAACATTTTGTACAGTTTTATGCTTATTTTAAAAATGTATCTATATCATTCAGCAAGAATGTGTGTATGTGAGAGACGGTGTCTGTATGTGAGAGAGTACGTGTATGTGTGAGTGACTCTGTATGTGTGAGTGACTCTGTATGTGTGTGTGCAGATGTATGTGTATGAATGTATATGTGTGTGAGTGAAAGTGAGTGTGTATGTGTGAGTGACTGTGTGTATGTGTGTGTGTGACATCTAAATATGATTAGAGAGTACTTTCAAGCCATTCTAAATGCTTTTGAGAGACAGCACCTTTTTTTCCTCCTGAAGAAACTATACATTTATATCTAAACTGTTAATTTGTTTGAAGGATTCATTTTTTTAAAATCCCATTGAACGTACATTCAGTTGTAAGAATAACAATGTGTACCTTTCTGGAATGACCTCAAGATGTCCTCCTTGCCCTGCTGATGGTCTTGTAGTTTAAGATGCTATTTCTGGAGATAGATAAACGTGTGTAAGAGTGCTGTGAGTGTGTACAGCTGCTCCAGGGGAGTGAACTAAGTTAACATGTGAGATTTATGTTCCACATACTGTCATTTCATCATTATCTCTTAATGCATATTTAATCATACATAAAAATCTCAAGGGAGACTGTTTTTGTATCCACATGGGAAGTAGAAATTGCAAGTTGGTTGCTGTCTACACAATAGATGAAAATTACTACCCAATGCTCTTGATCATATTAATATATGTTATGAACCTAAATAATTGTCCTTAACCAAATATAATGTATGTTTAAAAGCTATAGAATAAAACGGGGGCATGAAAAATTGTTTGTACTGAATATTTACATAGGTGACCTCATACAGTTCTCTTTTGGAATTGAATATGCCTATTTCTTACTTTAAGACCATTTTTGTCTTTCATTAATGTGAATTTATCTTGAATTTCTTAGCTGTTTAGTTTACTCTTACTAAGACATAATATTGATAACCATAATAAACTTTCAACTATTACCTTCCTTGCTTATGTGGCATGTGTTACATGTTTGTAATTAACAGTGAAACAATTTCTTCTTCAAGCTGAGATTGATTTTCCCATTTTGTTCATTGGTGAGAAAAATGAAGAGTGATCAATTATGAACATTAGAGGAGATTGGAGAGGGCTCTGTTTTTTTCACTAGCCACTCACACCTTTCTATCTCATGTCTCCTGGGAAAGCTGATTGCTCTTTCCCGGAAAACATTGTGGAAGTTTGCAATTCTGATGCTGAAGTAGCTTCAGGCTGGTTTTTATGTAGATTTGTGATTCACTTCACAAGGCTGACAATCTTCAATGATATCTATGGGAACACAGTTTAGTAGAGTAAAACAGTAAATACTAAGTAAGTAAATACTTAGAGTATTTGTAATGGCATCAAAAACAGGATTACTTTGAACTCTAGGAAAGCAGTGTGGGAAGACTGATCTAGGCTTTGCTCAAGGGTCTGGGTTAAGTTTTCTACCAAGAATATAGAGGACTCATAAAATGTGAAGCTCATCAACTCTGGAAATATTTTTAGGACTTTTAATAAAGTATAAAATTATTTGAAAATTGTGTGTAAGTAAAGTGTTTCTTTAAAGATTTCAACTGCACCTAACAACGTCCAACTTGGATGCTGTGCTAAAATGTGTATTTTCTTCTTGAGGCTATTCTTTTGAATACACAGAATAAATACTTGGAAAATAGAGCTGCGGCCACTTGAATTACTGTAAAAAGCAAGCTAGGAGCAATTGTCTCCCAAGGAGTGGGCAAATAGTGTCTCAGAGACTGGTTGTTCTCTGAGATTGGACACTAAGTGAGAGACTCGTGTCCCAGAGGATTTAATTCAACTCTGATTTTAGATGAAAAAAAAAAAAAAAAAAAGAAATCCGTATGTGGGCTACAAAGCCAATGCCTTTGGCTCTTGGTTATGTTCATAGGGAGCGTGAAATTGGCTTTGCTGAAGCTAATTGTCACTATTATAAATTCTAAGACCTAGCCGGGTAAACAACAACCCAAAAACCAAGAGTTCCAACTTTAAAAAATGCCTCATCCATTTCTGGGGAACAATACTGAGAGCCCTGTTATATTTTTGCTGGGCAGAAGGAGATTGTCTTCTTTTCACTGTTTATTTCTCGCATCAAAATTCATTGGGAATACATGATTCATTTAGTAACCTTAAAATTCAACACTCCATAATTTTGTATGTAAGTGAAACATACGTAGCTGTAGACAGGAGATATGCATTTTCATATCTTCTTGCAAAAGTTAAACTGTGGGAAGTTATCAGCCAAAAATGTCATTGAAATGTAATTTCAAAAATATAAGCTTCTGGGGTTGAGTAGGTACTGAGTGGGTGGAGTGCTTGTTTACAGGTAGAAAGACTTGAGTTCATATCCCAAATACACAGAAAGCTTAAAGGGTGGGTGGAAGCAGCAGCTATGTGCCTAGGGCTAGGTGCGAGAGAACTGTGGATTCTGGAAAGCAGAGGGCCAGGCAGTCTAGCCAAAATGGCAACTGAGGAAGATGCCCTGACACCAACCTCTGAGCACCTCATATGTCCTTACAGGTGAGTACTCTCTTGTGGCTGTGCATGTATGTACAATACACACACACACACACACACACACACGCACGCACGCACGTATGCACACACCACAATAAAAATGCTAAAGCTTATTATTGTAACTATAATACACGATGGATGAAATATTTTTCTTTGTCTCCCTTAATCCCCCTATAATATTGACATTTTTATGGTGCCTGAGAGCTAACTAGCATACATCTTAATTTTGACTATTTTATTTATCAGAGATTTGTTATACAATACCTTATTGTGTCATGATAACTGTAAAAGAGTCAGCGGTCATTTTCCACTAAGTCCTTGAAACAGGAAGCATCCACAGACATGAGTACCAGTGACAACTAGTCTTATGGTTGTACCTCTCATTCTCCCCTGTATCATTTACAATTGCACTGACCTGAGATTCTTTCAAAGAGAAACAGTCAAACCTGGGCTATTTGTTCCATGTTTTAAATGGACACACACAGACACACACACATATATACACATACAGACCTCTTACAACTTTTACATGAAAGAACAACATGCCTGTCTCACTTAAAAGTGCACTTAACTATAATTTTAACTTTAGAAAAACATTATGCTGATAGTCTTCAAACATAATTTTTCCTGCTTAGAGGAATATCCTAAGATAGAAGCATTAATTGGAAGTAAATGAATAAACATGTGAAAATAAAAACTTAAAAAGCCATTCTAACCCAAAGAGTATATCCAGTATCACTGCCTATAAATTAAATAAACTATTTTCATAACTGATATTTGAGACATAGATACTATTTTCTCTATACTTGTTTCTCTAGACAAATATTGCACCACATGTGTACTTTTTGTCTATTTCTAAGATGGGAACTGAGCCTTTGAGAAGTTCAGTCCCTGATGCTTCATTAAACCCAGTCATTACCCTGGCTGGCATCTGAGTCAGCTCTTGCTGGCACTGTCCCTTATTCTTCAGAGTATCAACGCCTTGCCAGTGAGAATGACAGCTTCAATTTATCTTCCTGTTTTTATTGATTTCATTATCCAAACAAAACTGTGTGTGTAACATGTGTCCTCCACAAAGCTACACAAGATAGTAAGCTTAGTTGAACTCATCCACAAAATTGAATTATTGGACGGACACACACACACACACCACACCACACCACACCACACTCTGACATCTATGGGAAATTTTGTTCCCATGATGCATGTAAACAAATGTTGCCCCATCATTAAACTGAGTGTCAGGGAATAATATTAACCACAAGTGCTACCATTTCATTATATCATTTGGACAACAGATATTTTTACTCTTTAGATCAGTGGTTCTTGACCTTCCTAATGCTATTAATTTAATACAGTTTCCAATGCTGTAGTAACGCCCAACAATAAAATTACTTTTGTTGCTACCTCATAACTAATTTTGTTATGTTGTGAATCATAGTGTAAATATCTGTTTTCCAAAGGTCTTAGGCAATGCTGTGAAAAGGTGATTTGATTCCCAAGGGGATCACAACCACAGGTTGGGAACCTCTAAGTTTACAGCTATTTATCAACCAACATTTGAAACTAGTGACCAGAGGCCCCATAAAACACAAGCCAGGTTTATACAAAGTGAGTCTCATTCACTCTATCTGGGGTTCCGGGACATTGAGAAGCTAGGTGTCTCTGAAATTCCTAGGCCAGGGACAAGGCCAGGGAAGCTGAATGGATTTTCACTGCATGAGCAAGAGCAAAATGGCCTAGTGAGTAATGGCACTTGTTACTGAGCCAACCAAGATGGTCTATCCTCTGACCTGCACACATACACCATTGCGTTTATATACCTTCACATGGTTCCACTATACAAACTAACTAAATAACTAAACCAAATGTGCTTCCTTGGTTCATTTATGTTTCCCCCTTTTCCTGTATTACAATTTGGATGCTTAATATAGCTATGTATTCTGGAAAAGGAAGACTAACTGGATTGAATAATATTTATCTTATGTAGGAGTCAAATCGGATTCTAAGAACCTGGTGTCCTATCAGAGAACAGAAATCAAAGAACAGAAATATAGTCTTAGGGGTTGTTTGCCTGTTTTTTAGGTTGTAGCCAGGTGTGGTAACTCGTTCTTGTAGCCCCAATATTTGGGAGGCTGAAAAATCTTGCATTTTTTCACCAAACTATGCTAAAAATTAAATATCAGGTTCATAACCTTAAGTGATTCTTTATGCATCCTATATAAAGTGGGAAAATAAATCCTGCAGAGTCTGGCCACCTGTTCCCAGTGGCTAACTCAGGCTGAAAGCAGTGTATCCTCACAGTGTTCTTAGGCTAAAATCTTGAAGTAATGGGTAGTAATTCAGATATTTCATCCATTCATGTGTAATAGCCATTGTAGACTGCAATTCAGGGATTTTGCTATACACAATAAGTTATAAAAATGGAAAATGAGCTATCATAGACATTGACATGATTTACAAAGGAGTTTCCATTTATATTTAATTACATGTTTTCATTGCATTCATTACTTAAAGATAGAGATAGAAAAATGAAAATGCAAAAGATTGGAAGCTAAACACATTTGATATTTTTGTCATAATTAGCAGAAAGTAAAACAGCTGAACTTTTTCAGTGGCCATCTGGTGTCTGCTTTAAGTTAGAGTTGACTTTGCCAATTAATCGCCCAGAGTTTCCCAGACCTGTGGTGCCTCCTCTTAAAAAGTAGCAGGGTTGTCAGCTGTATCACAAGACTCTGAAAATGTTGAAACCATCTTTTGAGTCATCCACTTTAAGGCTGCCAAAGAGTTTCCTTACTGTATGTGTTCTGATACATCTACCAAACCTGACCACCCATTGGGCGTCCGACTCACTAGCTGACTCTGAACTTCCATTCCAAAGGTCCCTTGAGAAAGCTTGAAATCCCAGATGAGGTCTTGTCCATCTTGAACGACAAGTGTCCCATGAAGTGTGTCTGGGTGCCTTTTACATATAGAGAACAATTGCTGTTCAATTCCTGCATCCTGTGACTTGATGTTCCATCTGTGGCATGATACTGTAAGCCACAGAAGAGATTTTTCGGGCTTCTTCTGCACTGGCCTACTGGCCCTCTGGACTCACAGTCAGTTTAAGTCTTATAAAATGACTTATGCAAAACAAGTTAATTTTGTACATAAAACATGCTTCGGCAGATTTCTCTTCATGCCAATTATGGATGTCAATGTTCTCTTTGATGAGGCTCTGAGAAATGCATTCTACTTCTTTCATGACATAGCAAAGATATTTGCTCACAAAACCTGTTCAAAAAAATGCCCATACATTTTACAAAACTCCATTTAGTCAAATCAATTACAATTCAGAAAATTTAGTTGCAACACCTCATGAAATCTCCCTCTATATTTTTTATAGTGTATTTTAACCCAGTGTCCTGTAGTCACTTAGGTAACACAAATTTCAGAAATAAAATCAACTTGATAGAATGTTTAAAAAGAAAGAAAATTCAAAAGTATTAGAGATGATACACATTTTAGGACATTTTTGATTTAGTATAATCTTGTGGAGTTTTACATACAAGGCATCATTTTAGGAATGCATGACATGTATGTTTTGAAATTTCATGTACTTCTCATAATTGTTACAAATGTTTTAAAGTTAATTTTTACATAGGCGAAAGAGCTTCCATGTTCAAGAATTTTAAGTCATTCCCTAGAGTGTTTTCCTACTTCTACAGCTGCCTATTTTATCAAACTCCACTGAACCTTCCACTATTAGAGGGGATGTGGGAGGGGGATATACAGCAGACTTGATGAGGAAGGAATTCATTTGAATTTATTCCTCTCCACATTTACCTAGACCAGTAGTTCTCACCAAGTGAGCTGCGACCCTCTAGGGGTAGCATATCAGATATTTACATTATACATTATAACAATAGCAAAATGACAGTTATGAAGTAGCAACATAATAATTTTATGGTTGGGGGTCACCACAATGTGAAGAATTGTCTTAAAGAGCCACAGCTTTAGGAAGGGTGATAACCCCTCTCTTCACTTATGATTTTAATGTTTATTTTAGACTTTTACTTAAAATGTTAAAAATATGTATATGACTACCTTGATCCCATGTATATGCATGTGCACCACATGTGTTCCAAGTGTTTACAGAGGTCAGAAGAGGACACAGGATCCCATGGAGCTGGAGTTACAGATGGATGCTTATGAACCTCCATTTGGATGCTGGGGAGTGAACCTGGGTCTTCTGCAAGAGCAGTAAGTGCTCTTAGGGATCTAGCCAACACTCTGCCCTATAAGAACTATTCCTTGAAGTGAACATATTTTTATATGAGAGTAACACAGAAAAGAAGCAGTAAGAAAATTGAAGGCCATTCTAAACCCAACTGAAAAGCAGCCAAAGAAAACTCAAGTTCACAGGGGAGAACTATGAACAGCCCTCGCACAAGTCAGGGGCTCCATTTCATTCACACAAGAGAGATGCAAAGTGGAACCACCTTGGTATAACAGCTATTTTTTTTTACTTCTTTTTGATACTTTATTTACATTTCAAATGTTTCCCCCTTTCCAGATCTTCCCTTTGTAACCCCTCTATCCCCTCAACCTGCCTCTTTGAGAATATTCCCCCACCCATCCACCCACTCCCTTCTTCCCTCCTGGCATTCCCCTATATTGGGGCTTCTAACATCCTCAGGCCCAAGGGCCTCTCCTCCCCCTGATGGGTAACAAGACCCTCCTTTGCCGCATATGTGACCAGCATCATGGGTCCCTCCATGTGTATTCTTTGGTTGATGATCTAGTCTCTGGGAGCATCGGGAGATCAGGACAGTTGACATTGTTGCTCCCTCCATGGGGCTGCAAACTTCTTCAGCTCCTTCAGTCCCTTCTCCAACTCTTCCATCTGGGACCTCACGCTCAGCCCAATGGTTGGTGTGAAGTGACTCTTGGGTATTCCAAACTTTCGGGCTAACAACCACTTATCAGTGAGTACATAACTGTATTCATTCTTTTGTGACTGAGTTACCTCTCTCAGGATGATATTTTCAAGTTCCATCGATTTGCCTGAGAATTTCATGAAGTCATTGTTTTGAATAGCTGAGTAGTATTCCATTGTGTAAATGTACCACATTTTCTGTATCCATTCCTCTGTGGAGGGACATCTGGGTTGTTTCCAGCTTCTGGCTATTATAAATATGGCTGCTATGAACATAATGGAGCATGTGTCTTTATTACATGTTGGAGCATCTTCTAGGTATATGCCCAGGAGTGGAACTGGGTCCTCAGATAGTATTATGTTCATTTTTCTGAGGGTCTGCCAAACTGATTTCCAGAGATGTTGTATCAGCTTGCATTCCCACCAGCAGTGGAGGAGTGTTCCTCTTTCTCCACATCCTTGCCAGCATCTGCTATCACCTGAGTTTTTGATCTTAGCCATTCTGACTGGTGTGAGGTGGAATCTCAGGGTTGTTTTGATTTGCATTTCCCTGATGACTAAGGATGTTGAACATTTCTTTAGGTGCTTTTCAGCCCTATGAGTTTCCTCACTTGAGAATTCTCTGTTTAGCTCTGTTCCCCATGTTTTGATAGGGTTATTTGGATCTCTGGAGTCTAACTTCTTGAGTTCTTTGTATATATTGGATATTAGCCCTCTATTGGACATAGGATTGGTAAAAATCTTTTCCCAAACTGTTAGTTGCCATTTTGTCCTATTTACAGTGTCCTTTGCCTTAAAGAAGCTTTGTAATTTCTGGATGTCTCATTTGTCGATTCTTCATCTTAGAGCATAAGCCATTAGTGTTCTATTTAGGAACTTTTCCCCTGTGCCCATGTGTTCGAGACTTTTCCCCACTTTGTCTTTTATTAGATTCAGTATATCTGGTCTTATGTGGAGGTCATTGATCCACTTGGACTTGAGTTTTGTACAGGGAGATAGGAATGGATCAATTTGAATTCTTCTACATGTAGACTGCCAGTTGAACTAGCACCATTTGTTGAAAACACTGTCTTTTTTCCACTGGATGGTCTTAGCTCCTTTGTCAAAGATCAAGTGACCATAGGTGTGTGGATTCATTTCTGGGTCTTCAATTCTATTCCACTGATCTACCTGCCTGTGACTGTACCAATACCATGCATTTTTTATTACTACTGCTCTGTAGTACAGCTTGAGGTCAGGGATGCTGATTCCCTGAGAAGTCCTTTTATTGTTGAGCATAGTTTTTGCTATCCTGGGTTTTTTATTATTCTATATAAATTTGAGAATTGCTCTTTCTAAGTCTATGAAGAATTGAGTTGGAATTTTGATGGGGATTTCATTGAATCTGTAGATAGCTTTTGGCAGGATGGCCTTTTTAACTATATTAATCCTGCCGATCCCTGAGCATGGGAGATCTTTCCATCTTCTGAGGTCTTCTTCGATTTCTTTCTTCAGAGACTTGAAGTTCTTGTCATACAGATCTTTCACTTGTTTGGTTAGAGTCACACCAAGATACTTTATATTCTTTGTGACAATTGTGAAGGGTGTCATTTCCCTAATTTCTTTCTCAACCTGTTTATCCTTTGAGTATAGGAAGGCTACTAATTTGCTTGAGTTAATTTTGTATCTGGCCACTTGGATTAAGTTGTTTATCAACTATAGCAGATCTCTGGTGGAATTTTCAGGTCTCTTAAGTATACCATCATATCATCTGCAAGTAGTGATATTTTTATTTCTTCCTTTCCAATTTGTATCCCTTTGACCTCCTTTTGCTGTCTAATTGCTCTAGCTAGAACTTCAAGTACTATATTGAATAAATAAGGAGGGAGAGGGAAGCCTTGCCTAGTCCCTGATTTTAGTGGGATTGCTTCAAGTTTCTCTCCATTTAGTTTGATGTTGGCCACTGGTTTGTTATATACTGCTTTTACTACGTTTAGGTATGCTTCTTAAATTCCTGATCTTTCCAAGACCTTTATCATGAAGGGATGCTGAATTTTGTCAAATGCTTTTTCAGCATCTGATGAAATGACCACATGGTTTTTTTCTTTGAGTTTGTTTATGTAGTGGATTACATTGATGGATTTCCGGGTATTGAACCATCCCTGCATCTCTGGGATGAAGCCTACTTGATCATGGTGAATGATCATTTTGATATGTTCTTGGATTCGGTTTGTGAGAATTTTATTGAGTATTTTTGCATTGATACTCATAAGGACATTGGTTTGATGTTAACTTTTATTGATGGGTCTTTGTGATGTTTTGGTATCAGTGTAACTGTGTCCTCATAGAATGAATTGGGTAGTATTCCTTCTGTTTCTATTTTGTAGAATAGATTGAAGAGTATTGGTATTAGGTCTTCTATGAAGATCTGATAGAATTCTGCACTGAATCCATCAGGTCCTGGGCTTTTTTTGGTTGGGAGACTTATAATGACTGCTTCTATTTCTTTAGGGGTTATGGGCCTGTTTAGATGGTTTATCTGATCCTGACTTAATTTTGGTATGTGGTAACTGTCTAGAAACTTGTCCATTTCATCCAGATTTTCCAATTTTGTTGCATATAGGCTTTTGTATTAGGATTTGATGATTTTTTTAATTTCCTCAGAATCTGTTGGTATATCTCCCTTTTCATTTCTAATTCTGTTAATTTTGATACTGTCTCTGTGCCCTCTGGTTAGTATGGCTAAGGGTTTATCTATCTTGTGTATTTTCTCAAAGAACCAGCTCCTGGTTTTGTTGATTCTTTGTTTAGTTCTTTTAGTTTCTACTTGGTTGATTTCAGCCCTTAATTTGATTATTTCCTGCCTTCTACTCCTCTTGGGTGTATTAGCTTCTTTTTGTTCTAGAACTTTCAGGTGTGCTGTTAAGCTGCTAGTATATGCTCTCTCCCATTTCTTTTTGGAGGCATTCAGAGCTATGAGTTTTCCTCTTGACACTGCTGTCATTGTGTCCCATAAGTTTGGGTATGATGTACTTTCATTTTCATTATATTTAGGAAGTCTTTAATTTCTTTCTTGACTACATTGTCATTGAGTAGAGCTTTGTTCAGTTTCCATGTGTATGTGGTCTTTCTGTTTTTGTTGCCATTGAAGATCATCCTTAATCCATAGTGATCTGATAGGAGGCATGGGATTATTTCAATCTTCTTATATCTGTTGAGGTTTGTTTTGTGACCAATTATATGATCAATTTTTGAGAAGGTACCATGAGGTGCTGAGAAGAAGGTATATTCTTTTGATTTAAGATGAAATGTTCTATAGATATCTGGTAAATCCTTTTGGTTCATAACATCTGTTGGTTTAACATTGTCTCTGTTTAGTTTGTGTTTCCAAGATCTGTCCATTGATGATAGTGGGGTGTTGAAGTCTCCCACTATTATTGTGTGAGGTGCAATGTGTGCTTTGAGCTTTAGTAAAGTTTCTTTTATAAATGTGGGTGCCCTTTCATTCAGGGCATAGATGTTCAGAATTGAGAGTTCTTCTTAGTAGATTTTTCCTTTGATGAGTATGAAGCGTCCTTCCTTATCTTTTTTGATGACTTTTAGATGAAAGTTGATTTTATTCAATATTAGAATGGCTACTCCAGCTGGTTTACTGGAGCCATTTGCCTGGAAAATGGTTTTCCAGCCCTTTACTCTGAGGTAGTGTTTGCCTTTAACACGGGGGTTTGTTTCCTGGATGCAGCAAAATGCTGGGTCCTGTTTATGGATCCAGTCTGTCAGTCTATGTCTTTTTATTGGGGAATTGAGTCCTTTGATGTTAAGAGATATTAAAGAATAGTGATTGTTGATTCCTGTTATTTTCAATGTTGTTTATATGTTTGTCTGGCTATCTTCTTTTGAGTTTGTTGAAAGATTACTTTCTTGCTTTTTCTAGGGTGTAGTTTCCTTCCTTGAGTTGGTGTTTTCCATCTATTATTCTTCATAGGGCAGGGTTTGTGGAAACATACTGTGCAAATTTGGTTTTGTCATAGAATATTCTGGTTTCACCATCTATGATAATTGAGAGTTTTTCTGGGTGTAGCAGCCTGGGCTGGCATTTGTGTTCTCTTAGAGTCTGTATGAGATCTGCCCAGGATCTTCTAGCTTTCATAGTTTCTGGTGAGAAGTCTGGTGTAATTCTGAATAGATCTGCCTTTATATGTTACTTGCCCTTTTTCTCTTACTGCTTTTAATATTCTTTCCTTATTTTGTATATTTGGTGTTTTGACTATAATGTGACAGGAAGAATTTCTTTTCTGGTCCAATCTATTTGGAGTTCTGTAGGCTTCTTGTATATTTATGTTCATCTCTTTCTTTAGGTTAGGGAAGTTTTCTTCTATAATTTTGTTGAAGATATTTACTGTTCCTTTAAGTTGGGAATCTTCACTCTTTTCTATACCTATTATCCTCAGTTTGTGCCTTCTCATTGTATCCTGGATATCCTGGATGTTTTGGGTTAGGAGCATTTTGCATTTTGTGTTTTCTTTGACTGTTGTGTCAATGTTTTCTATGGTATCTTCCACACCTGAGATTCTCTCTTCTATCGCTTGTATTCTGTTGGTGATGCTTGCATCTATGACTCCTGATCTCTTTCCTAGGTTTTGTAACTCCAGAGTTGTCTCCCTTTGTGATTTCTTTATTGTTTCTATTTCTATTTCTAGTTCCTGGATTGTTTTGTTCATTTCCTTCATCTGTTTGACTGTGTTTTCCTATAATTCCACCCATTTGATTGTATGTTCCTGTAATTCTTTAAGGAATTTTTGTGTTTTTTCTTCAAGGGTTTCTAATTGTTAACTTGTATTTCTTTAAGGGAGTTATTTATTTCCTTCTTAAAATCTTCTATCATCATCATGAGATGTGATTTTAAATATGAATCTTGCTTTTCTATTGTGTTGGGGTATCCAGGGCTTGCTGTGGTAGGAGAGCTGGGTTTTGATGAAGCCAAGTAGCCTTGGTTTTTGTTCCTTATGTTCTTGCCTTTGTCTATCGCCATCTGGTTATCTCTGGTGTTAGCTGGTCTTGCTCTCTCTGACTGTGCCTTGTCCTCCCTGTAAACCTCGGTATCAATACTCCTTGAATTCCAGTTCTCTCTGAGAAGAATTTGGTTTTGGAGAGCTGTGGTACAGGGTCAGCTCTGGGGTGCAGACAGAAACCAGAAAGATCTAGTCCTCAGCTCTCCCTTGGTTCCTGTGTCCTAATGGCTCTGCAAGGGTCCCTCTTGATCCAGTGAATCTGAACAGAAGTGGTGGTCTTGCCTGTGCTTGAAGGTGTGTCGGCACTCCTGGGATACCAGCTCTCTCCTGGCACTATTTGAGTATGGATCCCTGTGTCACAGGATCTGCTCCCCGGCCACCGAAAGAAACCAGAAGACCACTCCTCAGTTCCTATGTCCTGGGGACTTCAGGTGGGTCCCTCTGAGCAGATAGGCTTGCCCACACTCCTGGGAGTTTAGCTTTCTCCTGGCACTATTTGGCTATGGAGCCCTGTCCCACCACAGATGGAAACCAGAAGGCTCCTTCCCCAGGCTGTTCCTCAGTCCCTGTGTCCCAAGGATTCTGGGAGAGTCCCGATGAGCAGTGTTGCTCCTCTTACCCCCTCTCACAGGCTTTTCCACACGCCTGGGAGGCTAGCTTTCTCCCAGTGCTATTTGACTATGGAGTCCTGGTAGCCCAGGCAGAGATCTTCTGCCATAAATGGAAACCAGAAGGCTCCTTCCACCTGCTGTTCCTCAGTCCCTGTCAATATAACAGCTCTTGATGGCAAACACATAGATGCTCATCTGTGGAGAATCATATCTTCACCAATACTGGAGGAAATATTGCTATGGAGGGGAATATGTGCCTTTAAAATTCATTCTATGAATTTAATCTGCGATTTTATTCTCTCTCTTAAGACAAAGACATTTTAGATTCTTGAACACCAGTTCAGATATATTATTATATTTTGATGAACATTTTTCATATCTCTGTCTCTCTCTCTTACACACCACACACACACACACACACACACACACACACACACACGACACATGTGGAAGGATAGACAAAAGTAAAGAAGAAAGGGAAAGACATGGGTAAAAAATTAAGTTTCAAGAAAATGTTAAAAAGAAAAAATGTTTTATAATTTGCAAAGCTAGGAAAAATTCAGAATTACAATACTCTATAAAACATAAATTACAGTGCAAATCCTTATTTATAATTTAACAAGAAAGTATTTAAGTCATGTAAATTTTTTAAAAAAAATAAAATTATAGTGAGTTGAGTTTTAACAATAGTGAAATTTTTTTCTATCTTTATCAATGTTAAAATAATGACGTTACACTGAACTTGATGCCAACAATGATGACAATGACAAAATGCCACATCCAGGCTTTCTCCAGCATTGTCATCTTCTTTTGGTCCTTTTTTTTTTAAAAAAACAAAACAAAACAAACAAACAAACAAAAAAAACCCACCTTGATATAGCTGTGTTAGAACATACCACATTAGAGAGCTCTTGAAGTTAAGTCTAGAGTCGTCTCGGAGACTCTGAGGCATTGCCAGTTCTGAATCCCTTACGTTGTTCACCTCTAAGTAACATGACTTCATTCCAGAGTGGATCCACCAGATAACCTTTTCCATGCCATTGCATCTGGTCTTGGCTCCTTGGGGATATGTACTGCCTGTGAAAGATGAACAGTGTGAAGGAAGTTTTAGATATTGGAGTTCCAATTTGGGTCTCAAAGAATGTTACAGATATTATTCCACTGAGTTCTGCCACTGATTCTTGCTGTGAAAGGTCAGTACTAAATTTTAACTTTTCCTCCTAGAAATACTAGCTGTAGTTTGTTTTCTGGATAATTTAGTAACCTCTTTTTTATTATTTAAATTTATTTATTACATTTTTTTTACATCTTAATTGTTGCCCCCACAGCGTCCCTCACCTTCTCCTCTGAGAGCTGGTGCCTCCCCTGTGTACCCCCCCCCCCACAATGTCACATCAGGTCTCTGCAAGGTTAGGCTCATCCACTCCCACTGAGGGGAGACAAAGCAGCCCTGTTGGGCATCCACAGACAGGCAACAGCTTTAGGGATAGTAATTCCTTCTTGATTGGTAAAATGTACAAACTCCACAAGGTTCAATTTGTCTGATCATTTTTTTCTGTACTAATTCTCTCTGGTACACAATTATATTTGGGTTCTAATTACTTCGTGATTATATTAGCTTACTGTGACTTGGTTTCTCCTTTGTATGAATGGCTTCCATCAATGACTCATGCTTAGCCTCTGCCTTCCATGAGTCTCCTCTGGAATTCTGTAGGACAGTCCTCTTTCCTTTGCATGACACTGGGCTTCTGACCTCTCTACTGTCAGATCTTGCAGCTCCTACACTTACTCAAAAGTTTTAAATATTTCACAACAATATGCAATGCGGTGGAGTTTTAAAATTTTCTAATTTAGTTATTTGTCAGGTTTTTTTGTGGCAACTGCCTCTCTTCTTCCTATCTCCATTTCTGTCTCTCTTTCCTATCATCCTGTGCTTTCGCGTTTTGTGAGGAGGGGTAGATTTATATTCCCTCTTTGTATTGAGCTTCCAAACTCACTTAGTTTTCTTACATTTGCTTAGCTGTACTTTTAACTTTCGTAGGCATTTTGCTTTCCTATCACAAAAGAACAAAACCAAAATCCTTCAAAATTTTTTCCTACCTTGTATCAATAATTTAGAAATTAAAATGTAAGTTTCAGTTGTACAGATGCCTACATATGTTTTACTTTTTGGAGTTTCCTCCTGATCTTATAAAGAGAGCAGCTCTTTGCTCCAGGGATCATCATGGTGCTTGTCCGTCTTTTTTGCCCAACTCCAGACCTCTGCCCTGATGACAGAACTGGAGACCTTATCCCTTACTGGAGACCATCTGAAGACACATCAATTCTCATGGACTCTGTGGCTGTTGTCTATAAGCCAAGCAAGTCCTTTGCTTCCATAGGACTCCATAGCTCTATGGTACTCCATGTAAATGAACCTTTTCCCCCAGTGTCTTTCTCAGGTGGAGCACCTCAGATTGAGAACCTCATCTGAGCCTCTGTGAACCCTTCTGTGGCAGTTTGTAACAGGAAGAGGACTGAAGAAGCAGGCAGGCATCATTGCAGTTACTCAGTGCCTGGCTTTTTATGAGATAATGGAGGTCAGCATTCAGATCCTCATGCCCACAAAGAAGTCACATTGCCAACTCAGTCAGATCCCCAGCCCTACGACTGTATTTTTGAAGGGGTTTTGGTTCACAGGAAAATGAAAAGAATTATACAAACATCTAACATGCCTCTGGCTCCAAGCACACATTTGCTGCCCTCATCATTTTATTTTTTAATAATTATTTATTTTATTCTTCTGCTATTACAGTATAATTGCATCATTTCTCCCTTTTCTTTCCTTCTTTCAAACCCTCCCATATACATCTCCTTACTCTTTTTTAAATTAATTGCCTCTTTTAAAATTAATTATTAATATATATGATATATACATTGTATACATTATTTTTATATATACAATGTATATATCACACATATATAATTTATGTATACAATGTACATACATATATTGTGTATATTTTAAATATATTTATGCTGTATATATAGCATATATAGAAACAATATTTCATATATTTGAATAATAAATACACGCATATGTGTTCCTAAGTACATAAGTATAACCTCACTTTGTGATGTTCCTTGTGTGCACATTTTAAGGGATGGTCTTTTTTCTTGATAACCAATCCACGTGCTTTTCCTGATGAAGACTGTGATGATGTGGATGGTGGAGACAAGCCCAGGAGGTCTCAACTGAACACAGGGAACTGCAGACTACTAAGTAACTCTGCATGTGGGAGAATAATCTTCCTCATAACTTTTTTGAAGTATGAATTTTACACAACTCAATGAAGAGACATACTACAGTGCTCGACTCTATCTCTGTCTTCTCAGGTAGTTCACTCACACTGAATCTCTGTATTTTAGGGTACATACAACCCCCTCTTTGCCTCTAGAACCCCATGTTGCTTTTGCATCTGCACTACCATTGGTGTCGTCTAACATTTCTTCCATTGTGTGCTTTAACCTCTGTGTCTGGCTCACCTTAGCGGAGGCCACACTTCAGTGAGTGTGCCATGGCACAGGAGAAGCTAGGGAATATTTTATTGGAGGCATTTAAAAATGCAAAGAAAAACTCGGACTCTGTGATGTGCGCTAACCTCTGGCTATTAAGTAGAGCTTACTTGGATGTGGGACACTGGCCTAGAAAATGAGAAAACCTCCTGCCAGGAGAAGAGAAAGGGAGCTGGATGTGAGGGGAATTCAGAGAAAAACTTGAATGAAAGATAGATGAAGCTTCGGAGAGGTAGAGCTGTTCGTCCATGACCTCATGTTACTGAAGACTTTTGTCTTTCCATCTTTTCTATCCCCTTTAACTGGTTTGCTGATCTTATGCAAAAACATTATAGTCTACACACCAAGTTTTAAGGTAAGGATTAGGATAAGGTGGAATTATTTTAAGTCAGTTAATAAGATATGACACCTCAGAAAATGCCATAAGAGTTGATTTTTTTCCACCTTTAGGACTTGTTCAAAAATAAGCACATGATTATTAAATTCCACATGATTACACATTAAGCAATTCCACCCCACCCAGATGATCAAGTGGTCCCATCAAAATACAACACCTACTCCAAATGTAATGCTTCCTGAGCCAAAGGGACCCATTCGGTGACTTCAATACCGAGTAGACCTTTACCATTTTATTTTATGAGAAACTGCATTTTATGTATGAGATTTTGTATGTGTGGCTTTCCTTGGAGAGATGAAAAGAAATACCTATACATCCTAGTTTAAAATCACAGTAATAGACCAAACAGCATGTTCTGATTTTCTTGATGAATCAGAATTTCTCAGGACCATCTGTACAGTATAGGTGGCTACAGGGAGCTGCCCTGCCTTCAAGAAGTTACATCAGAGGCAATTGCTCACCTCTTTTATGGTAGAAAATAGAATTGTGGCAAAGTGGGGGGCCTTGGAAGGAACTCTCTTGGATCTCATGACTCTCCCCAGTCTCACGACCTCCTATCCAGGAGGGGATATTAATAGGTCCAGACTCAGGAGGCTTTCACAAGGCTCAGCCCAAAGGCTTTGCTGAGCTTTTAGCTCAGCATAAGGCATAAGACTTCAAGAAGGAGTCTCACACCCAGCCAAGAGAAACATCCATTTTCAATAATCTCTCACTTTGCTAGAAGCAAGCTTCTAAATATGTGAGAACTCAGAGGTGATAAGCAAAGAATAATTTCAATGTATGATTAAAAGGAGAACTGGTTTGCACATTGTAAAATGTCGTTTCATGTTAAGCTAGCTCATCACACAGTACAGCAGATGTTTTATTCCCATTTCAATAGAAAAACATCAAGCTAATGTTTTTCTTGATGATATATATCTGAGTTGGAATTAAGAACTCAAAAAGAAGCACTAATTTACTAATTAAAAATGAAAGTATCATTTCGTCTTTGAAAATCATGTATTAAAGAACATGTAAAGATCACCAGGATTATGGCTGAGGGCCCATGATAAATTTAACATGGAATCTCTGGGTTTGTTTACATACTTGTCTCACAGATTTCTTCAGGGACTACAGAGAAATTCTTTGAAGAAGATTTAAAAATCTTAAACAAGTCTGACCTCACTAAATTACAATCCAAAATGTTGGAGAAAATAAATCTCTGAATATTCCCTAGGAAATGAGTCATTTCTTAGCTGGCAGCCAGATTCCAATCTCAACTTAGATGGAAGCAGATCAGTTATTTTGGACTTAATGACAAGTGTTGGCCATTCTAACACATTCTGAGAATTAAGTTTTTTGTACAACATAAGGTTGCATAAATTTTTATGCATGAGTGTTTTGCTAAAACAAAGTCAGCTCTATTTTGTATGTGATCATAGGTATAAGATGAGCAAGTTATATAATTATTTTGAACTTTTACTACTTTAAATAGGTTATCTCTAAACAAAACAAAGTATTGTAATTATTCAGTTTTTAAATTTGGATTTGAGATTCTTGTTATCTAAACAAATGATAACATGTTTTAAAACAAAATTTTAAATTCAAGAAGAAATTATTATCATTCCAAATAATAAATTCCAAGAATTCTATGGAAGGAGATTTTTCAAGCCCACAGTAAGTACAATAAGATTGGACTTTTAATCTAGAACACTTTAGAAATATATATTTCCTGCTGAGTGAAGGCTGAATAAATATGTTGGAAATAATATTTAATCCTACTGGTATATATGCTTCTAGCTTAATTTGACACAGGATGGTAAATTTCAAAGGAACAGTACAGTATGAATCTTCTCAGAGCTAATCTTGTCATGAAACTTTTTTTTTTTTTTTTTTGCGCAGCTGTATTTGCTGTTCCTCACTGTGTAGGAAGCAAAATGACCACCAGGGTGCGCTAAAACCTTTGCAATAGTTTCCTTCTGATGGTGGGTGGGGCTTTTAGAACACTTAGGTGTTCCTTTGTATGGTGTTTTTCACGGGCACACTTGTACATTGTGTCACTGATATTGCTGACAGGAATGGCACTCTGAAATAAATTAATATTATGCCTGTGGGATGAAGCACTTTAGGCTATACTTTGTACACTCTTCCAAAAGAGGATCAGCTTGGCATTCTCAATTACCTCTCATGGGAACCTACTGCTGGTTCACTCTCTGACACTTGCACCCAAGAGTGAGTGACACTTATGGCCAGTGTTTCCTCACATAGATCTCCTACCTGTCATTACATACAGTACTAGAGTCCCTGCACAGTGTGTGTGTGTAAATGTTTTCAAGTGTGTACTTGTGCAAGAGTTGTGAGTGCTTGTGTGTACGTGAGTGCAGACGTGTGGGTGAGTGCATGTGACTAGGAGTGTGTGAGTTTATGTGAGTGTGTGTGTGCAAGAGTGTGTATGTGAATGTGTGTGAGTGTGTGTGTCAACGCAGGTGTGGGTAAGAATGTGGGTGAGTGGCAATGTGTGTGTGTGTGAGTCTGTGTACGAAAGAGTGTGATTCCCACATTAAGTCATCTTTTCTGATGCAACTTGCAACATTATAAAAACCTCATATATTTAGCAGGCTCAGGATTACATCAAGAGCAGTCTCTGTGTGTGATGTGTCTCTGCTACTTCAAGACTTGATCAAGCCTTCCCTGCCAAAATATTTAGGAATCTACAGAATGGCAGGTAGAGTACATGAAAGGCCATCGAGAATCCTCTTTGGATGGTTTTAGAAGCAGAAGAACCACTTGGATCAAAGTACAATCGTAAATAAGAGGGCGAGGCAGGGCTTAGAGAAGCGTGTGTTCATAAACCTGTGTGTGTGTGTCCACGGTTTCCAACGCGGTGTGACTTCTGCGGAGTCCCGTAACCGTGCTTCCTGAGGAAAACTCGGTTCTGTCTCATGCTATCTTCCGGTTGTTTATTGTCTCTCTGGAGCCCCCAGTTTAACTCTGTTGGGTTGATGACCAACAGAAGTTCTGCCTCAGTATGCCGGCAAACAAATCCTTTCAGAAGTATCCAAGCATTAGAGTTTACCAGTTCAAGTACCTCCACAGTTTAGAAAACAGCGAAAATGAGGTGATAAAAATATTAATTGGTGACAGCTCCAGAACCGTGTTGAGGACATACCACACTGAAACCGCTCACATTCACTCAGCCCCGCCTAATGCTCTGCACCCCGCTCATTTGCATTGCTGTCCAGATCTTTTGTGACCTTGCTGCTGCCTCAACACTTTGGGAATTGTTCTCTATCCACCTCTGTTTCTTTGCCCTTATGTAAAGAGGAAAGCAGCCATAGCGTCTCCTCAAGGAAACTGCTTGATTTTGCCACTCTGTGCTTCGCAACCTCCCCTTAATATGTGTGAGGCTCATTTTCTCCATGTAACACTTGCCTGGAGAGTCTATTTAACCTTGGCTTTTTGATCATGTGAATTTCTCTTACCTTGAGACTCCCCACCTCTAAGGGTAATTATCCCATGAGATCTCAAAGTATGCCTTAAGGCAAAGCTTTCCAGCAAGGGGAGATGGGCACCTCTGTGTTTCTAGGCTTTGATTTCCACAGACTCCACAGAATTCTTAAACCATAGGATCTTTCAGGCTGGCAATGCAGATTGGAAGCCTCAGGCAAGACCCAAGTCTTCAGTTTGCCCTTGATTCCAGGACACATTTGAGCTATTTTTATTTACTTCGTGCTCACGAAGTGAACAAGTTTGAAGGAACGAGGGAATACGACTCTTTAGCCGCTGTTTCAGCTTTCGCTTTGGTCAAGTGTTTGTGGTCTGTAGGCATCCTAACAGGATCAATCCAGTCTGTCCTTGTGACCTGTATTGACTTAAGACTCACTACTGCTTGCCTTGGCCTCTGAGTTATAGACTGCAGAACCACACAGGCTGTATCACAGAGCCTCTTGTCTTCATTAGGTGTGCTACCGTCCTTGGGCCATAGGAGCGATGCACCCCAGAAAGGTAGACTTGTCTCTTGAGATCTGACTGTTCCCCAATTTCATTATTAGCCTACTCTTTCTCCACACAGCTTAGGACAATGATACAAAAGCAGCCTGGGTTTTTCACACAAACACTTGTGATTTTCAGAGTGGTCCTGTCCTGGGTGCTGGAGACCCTGCATCAGCCGTAACAAGTTTAGTTTTTCCCTTGATTCTGCGTTGTTGCTGGTGCTGATATTTGGACCTCTCCCTATCTCTGCATCTGTACAAGTGCTGCCCCTTGGCTCAGTGGATTAGCTTTAGAGTTCCCTTCCCTCACCCAATTTTCCACCTCTTGACTATGCCCTAACGTCTCCCTGTCATGGTCCACTTGCAAAAAACAATAAAAACAACAACTTCACATATCACATAAAATTTGTAGCAAATGTACTTTGATCATATTCTTCTTTCTCTTCCAACTTCTCGTAGCTCCTCACCTCCCTACCCTCCTACTCACACATTTCCCTCCCTCCCTTTCACCTCCCCCCCCTCACAGACCCAAAAAGGAAAACAAAAACCGCATAGACAAAAAAAAAGAGGAAAGAAGGCAATCAATACACACACATGCGCGCATGCACACACACACAAATACCAAAGCCAAACAAAACAGTGTACAAAACAAACCAGGGAGCCCAGTCCTTGCCCTCATGTGGAGCCTCTGCCTTATCTTCCTGGATGGACTCCTTTGATGTGGCTTTCACCAGGAAACAGCTGATCTTTCCGGCTGTGATCCCCAGCCTCAGCATCTGCCTGAAACTCACTTCTTCCCAATGTTATGCTGACTGACGGCACTGGTTTGACTAGGCAGCATTCTGGATCTTAACCGCTCTATTGCTTTTCATCTGAAAAAATAAACCCAGCACCATAATAATTCCATTTGTCTTCTTCTCCACTCTGGCCAACATGCTCTCACCTGAAGTGTCAGTAAGCAGGGCATGCTTGCCCCTTTGCTAATCTCGTTCTCATCACCCAGACTCTGGAGGACACAAGAGTGCCTGTCGCCAGCTCTGGGCACTCATTAAGAGTAATTTATATTAATGCACCTTCTAATGGGAAAATCAGTCAGGTGGCATAAAATTTATTAAGAGAAAGAATATTTAAGGTGATCCTGTGTCCTCGTCTCGTTTTTTTTTTTTTCTCCAAGTGTGCACAATGATCCAGCCTCCTTCAAAAATGATTGCACAGAATAATGGCTTCTAAAAGAATGGAGGTGAGTCAGTTGACATGTGTAACCATAATTTAAGGTTTATTGATTTTTTTTGCCTCTTATATGTATAAGACTTTTCTATCTATACTACTGAGAAACACAGTCATTGATTCAGAGAAACTGTCTTTTGCTCTCAACTTTGACTAGAAATATAAATAAAGAGTTACTGCCTTCTTAGCATGGATTTTTCTTTCATCCTAACTACTGTATTGACTGGCTTGTTACCCAACAGAAGCCCCCCCACACACACACAGAGAGAGAGAGAGAGAGAGAGAGAGAGAGAGAGAGAGAGAGAGGAGGGAAAAGCCTGTTGTGCTGTCTGCTTTTGTGACTCACACTAACTAATCAGATGAAATTTCGCTCTGTGTGTTCATTTAACAAACCAAACACACCACATAGGAATCATCTCCACATCTCCTCTGCAACCGAGTTTATTTAAGGTCCTTTGGCAGGCACTGGTGCTGGAACAGGCAGCTACTTGGACGCTCTGTTCATGCAATTTGACACTTAATGGTTTTCCCTTGGCTGAGAAACTTAGCAAGCAGAAATCAGGGAGAACTCCAATGACCTGAGCATTGGACCTTGGGTCTATGGAAGGGAGTGGTGGGAAGTAGGGGGTTGGACAGGACTGCAGATGGCTGCTTTGTGTCCAAGAAGCCTCAAGCAACAAAACCATCCTCTGAAGGAGAAGGCCCTATGCTTACAGTAGAGGCAGACTCTTTGAAAGGTGGGTGGGCAGATGCCCCAGCTTGCCTGAAGCTCCAGCTCCTCAAGAGCTGGATGCCCTGATTTTGCAAAGCAGACTCTAGAGGGGGCGTGAATCAACCTTATGGAATTAACTTTTTGAGACTTGTCCTGTTAACACAGTTGCATAACTTGAGAACAATTCCTTAGTAGCTCAGAGCTTGGTTTTTCACAAAACATTTCTTTAAAATTGAGATAACATTATTAACTACTAAGGGCAGTACTTACTACTTCAACAAGATGCTTCTAGTTTAATGTTAAATCTTGTGGTTGAATTTAAGGACCTATTTTCTTTCTTTCTTTCTTTCTTTTTTTTTTTTTTTCTTTTTGAGACAGGGTCTCACTATGTAGCTGTGGCTGGCTGGGAACTCACAGAGATCTGCTTGCCTCTCTTTTCCGAGTGCTGGGATCTAAAGTATGAGCCACCATGCCTCAAACCCTATTTTTTGACCTTTTAAGTCCCAGTTTGCTTATGAAACTTAGAATTCATGAGAGTTGTTACTTCTACGGGCTGGAATAAAACCTGTCTGGGATAATGTACAAAATCTATTACAAAATTATCGACTGAAGGGTCAGGACAAACAATTGCTACACAAACATTTAGGACTGGCATATGGATCTTTGAGATCCCCATAACAAGGCAAGGATGGTTTAATCCTTGGTAAGATGGGAGGCAGCAAGAAACAGATTCCTGTAGCTACCTGTCTAGTTACCTAACCTATTAGGTAAAGGACTTGGGAATTGCAAGCTCTTACAAACAAAAGTTGGAAGATGCCTAAAAAATAACACCTGAAATGTTCTTCTGATCTCTACAAGCACATGCACACATATGCAAATGTACTCCCACAACAATATGTGCACATGTATACACACATGCACATACTCACACACATACCTCACATACACACATACACATCACACATCACACACACACACACACACACACACACACAAAGCCAACCGTATTAACAACAACAATAAGAAGAATGATTTGTCACAATAAAATACTTGTGAGTGAGTTTTATGGTTCATTGGTAATAAGATTTAGACTTTCGCACCAATAAGAGCTGTGTAGAACTGGGCTACAAATTCAGACTTAGATGCTTTACCTATTAACTCAGATTAACCACTGTCTAATAAGAATTTATGTTGTCAGAACCCAACCTACTTGCTCTTTTGTCTCTTTTCCCATCCACCTGGCCTTGGCTAGACCCTTTGATCTCAGTATAGGCACAGGCTTAGTTCTCATTGTCTGGTTCCCAGACAAATCTCCACTTCAGAGAGGAAGTTTCAAAGCAGTCTCAGATTCTCCATCCTTCAAGGCAGGATACTGAGTCACTCTTCCTGTTACTGTTAAGTCACGACAAAGAGTTCCAGCACTGACCACAGACTCCTGTCTTATGCACAAGGAATCCCCCAAAGTGGCCTCATGAAGGAGATCAGCCGATACTGGCTCCTGTGTCTACTGGCCACTCCCTCAGTCATGTCTCTGCTTCTGTTTTCTGGTCGTTTGTATTCAGCAGTTTAGAAACACAGGCACAGCTTGCCTGATTTATTTTATAGACAGCCCCTCCAATATTTGCTATATTCCTCTTGGAATCTCGCCTTTAAATTGGGGAGGGAAATTTAGAGCACTTACATAATGTACCTCAGGTCACACAAACATTGACATTGATAATGACAGTTCATGTGTTTTGCATTTATTACTCATTGATATGTCTGAATCAACTACAAAGAGATTTCTCTACCTCAGTGATGTTTCAGCAAGTGAGAGAGAAGTAGAGAGGGGAGAAGCACTGTTCTCTCCCTTCTCTGTGGTATGATATAGGCAATACACACCAACTCCTTACCTCGCTTCTTATGCCATTGGTCAGAACTTACAATGTGGCCATATTTGGCTACAAGAAAGGTTGAGCCAGTGGTGCTCTTATAAATATAAAAAATTCCACTATTATGGAAGACAAATATAGAAACAGGGGATAAGCACTTTTTACCACAGTGTTTCAAGATGATTTCATGAATATTAGCTACATTAAGAATGTGTGAGTTTGAGTTGAAAAGATGGCGCGGTGGTTAAGTGCAGTCCTCTTGCTTGGGTTATAAATTCAATTTCCAGCACTCAATTCAGGCTTCTTACAACTAGCTGTAAGTCTCTTGCCTTTTCTGATTTCAGAGGACACCTGGACATACCACAAATAGACACACACACACACACACAGTACACAAGTGTATAAATAAAGTGTTTGTGAATGTCATAAATAAATTCTAAAACTGACATTCCTGACATATTTTTAAGGAAATCCTTTTACCTCACAGATTCGGGTGTTTTGCCAGCATTTGGAACACATTCTACATTGCAACAAGTACAACAGACACACTGAGTCTCCATGGGGGCACAAATGGGGCTTCATGTAACTGAGGCTTTGGTTCGTGCTGCTGCGTAAATCACAAAGTGATTTCAGAAATTATGAACTCAGCAGACTTGACCATGAGCTGTCTCATAATTTAGTTTTACCTTCATGTTGCTTGTTTTTTTTAAAGATTGAAGCTAAAAATCAACAACGGATCTTTCTCATCTGCAGTGGGGTCTCCCTTCACTGCAGCCACCAAAGCAAGCTGCAGATTATAACTCCTATCTAAGGGCCTTGGATTTGAGGATTGTGCCTGTCAGGTATTATGCTAATCTGCTTTGACAAAGCCAAATTTTACATCCGGTGTTCACTTTTCACATCTGAAGAACTAACAGGAAGGAGAGCTAGTCTCCAAATCTCACAGATGCAGCAGCAGTAGCTCTGTCTATGTCTTGCTTTTCACAGCTACTGTATACAAGTCAGAACGGGAAGCTGGGATCCCTTTCGGGGATCTGAATAATCTGTGGATTGCACAGCAGCCAGCCCCAGCCTGGCACCCTTGGTTTAGCTGAGGTCCAGGCATAACAGGTCCACCCTGCTGTCTTAGACCAAGCACATTGAAGAGAACGAATGTGGGTGTTTACACAGGACCAGTGAGCTTGGGCCTGGATCAAGCTGTGCTTGGCTTCTCACTTCTTTGAGAACTGGAATTCCCCAGAATTTCCCCCAAATTAAAAGAACCAACAAACTGTATTACAAACACAAACAGAATTTGTTTTTTCTTTTAACAAGTAAAAACTAATTTATGCTAAAGCTTTGTTGCCTTGAGTCAAACCAACCCCATGATCTACTGCCAATCCGTTTCTGTCTTAACATCTCAAGTTTGTTAGAATTAAATGCTGCTGGAAAAACCATATCATTTTCAAGCCACTAATTGGTCTAAATACTCCTCTACTTTATATAAATACATGAGATAGTACCAAAAATAGAGTTGCATTTGCTAGCCTGAAAGGTTAGCTTCCATGTGAGGTCATTCCTTTTTATTCCTCAATATTTAGGTCTGCCTTTAGAGTGAAGGGGAAACTTGTCTTTTGAAATTGTATACTGTAATTTCACATAAATAAAGAGGCAGCTTTGATTTCTATTTTTGGCTGTTAAATATTTTCTAAGTAGTACAGCAGAAAATAAAAATCAGTCCCTCAACTGTTCTTTTCATTTATTCATACACACACACACACACACACACACACACATAAATTAAGCAAGACTATGGTCTTGACAATGACAGCAACATTGATCCAGACTTGTTCACTCATAGTTGGCAGAAAAGAGAACAGTGAATGAGCCTGGATCATATATCACAAATATATTTGCATCCCTGATTACATCCTCAGGCTTGTGTTTATCTGGTCCTTTCATGCTTCTTTCTGCTTCACTGTATGCACAGGGCAGGCTCTTTCTTATGTCTAAATCCCTCTGCATCCTAATACCTTGGGTCCATTTCTCACCCCTACTCCCATATATTACTTACTTTTTTATTGTTGTGATAAAACCTATGACCAAAGAACCGTACAGAAGAGAGAGTTTAACTGGGCTAATGGTTCTAGGGGGATAAGAAGCATGCAGCAACAGTTTTGGGGTCAGAAAGCCTAAGGCTCACATTTTGAACTACAAGTAGGAAGAAGAGAGAAAAATCTTTAAGTAGGACAAGGCCTTATGCTCCCAAATGCCACCTGTGATGACATCCTCCTTCCAGGAAGGCCATCACTCCTAAATCTCCCCAACACTGCCACCAACTGGGGACCAGGGTTTAAACACTGGAGACTGTGGGGGAGATTCTCATGAAAACCAGCATACTGAGGGTTGGGGCATCATTCTGGCTGCACGCGTGACCTTTCTAACTGTGCTCTTATTCCACTGCTGCTGACCCACTGCTCAAAGCTGTCAGCTGTTACCTCCATTGTCCCTACTCGTGACCTTCCAGATCTACACAGACTATTTTCTTTTTCCAAATTCAATGCCATCACCATTACCTCCAGCTTCTTGTCCCTTCATAGTATGCTCCTTGTCAACTACAAATTATTGGCATTTCTGTGTAAGTGATACTGTAAATCAGCTGTCTGTATTTCTTCAAGCATTACTTGCTTCTTAGGTCTATGAAATCTATGGCATAAATCTGAACCCTCTACTGTGCCCAGTCTTCCCATGTTTCATTGAAACTGCTGGCTTTTCAAAGTTATTAATGCCTTATTTCTTCAGTGTATGACACCAAAAGTACAGACTCTCCCATGTTGGTCAGTCTATCGGTAGTCTGAGCCTCCTGCCATCCCATCAATATCTTGGCTTGGCAATGAATCTTCTGAGGACTTTGGACATAGAGAAGGCCAATGATTTCCCAACAACAGTGGTGACTCCAGTTGTGATGGCCTCTGGGAATGACATGAGTCCCTCTTCAACTTCCTCTACATCTCGGTCTGAAAGCATTTCCAACTTCTCCCCATTTTCTCTGTTCCCACATGAACTGGATTTTCTATGTTTATGTCTTAAATATAATCACTCATCTCTCTTAAGGATCTATCTCTTTTTCTGATTTCATTGACACTCACAGCATATCTGTCTCTTTCACATACCCTCGAATAAAAATGTTTTTATCAGTTATAGCCCTGAAGGTTCAGATTCACATTTGCCTCTTTGCTTGGGGTTTTAATGTCATCGTGATAACTGAAGTTTGTAAGCCCTGAATGTTCTGAGATTGAGGCATGGGCTGTCTTCTTTAATCTCTCCCCCCCTTTTCTGTGGACAGTGGAGCTACTCCTTCTTCCTTTCCCAAAGCTTCTAGAAGATTCTCTGCTTTAAATTTTTGCTGTCTCAGTTCTAGAATGAGTCTTAAATACTTCTGACCTGAATTAGTACCATTTCACAATCCCTGCTCTCAAATGCTGTCATTTATGGTTCATAAAACACTGCTGTTGGTGTGTCTCCTACATACTGTCGTCTTCCATTGTCTCATGGCTCACAAGAGAAGGTCACGAATGCTTCTTAGCTTTGCTGACAGATGCCTTTCACCATGTGTGCCTTATGTGCCCACTGAACTGTTTACACACTAAGAAGCATTTAAGTTTTTATGTTCTTAGAACGCCTAACAGCATGTATTTCCTACTTGGAAGACCTTGACCTTGTAGCTGGGTGCTCTAAATTCTTGCTCTTCTTTTAAGTCCTAGTGAAGATGCTATCTCTTCCAAGAATCAATTCAGGATCCCTGTCCACCTTCTCTTTGGATTTTTCCTTCTGAGAAGTGATTTTTTTTCCTTAACCGAAATCATACGCTTTTCCTCACATTCGCCTACAGTTTATCTGAGAGTCATGTTCCGTCTGTAGATGGAAATTCTGAAAGTAATGTCAGGGGAGGTAAATGGGAGGTGAAAAAACCTACTGAGGTAGCAAGGTAGAGGTGGCATAGGAAAAAGGAAGGACAAATCCTGACAGAGTATCAGTAAACCAGGCGGAAGGAGCAGGACGTGTGGGAGGCCAGGGCTCTCACAGCACGCGTGTTCCCAGTAGACCTTACGATACAGATCAGTGGGAAGAGCTCTTGGAACAGCTGGCAGATGTTGTGGGAAAAGGATTGATTTCATAATTTGGTACAAATGCAAGAGAACAAATTTAAATATTTACTAACCAGACCTTCCTATTTTTTAAGATGGAGGAGAAATTTGAAAATGACATACACAAATAGCAAGGGATACATTGTTCCATTATTTTAAAAGCACGGATTTGGGCTTATTGAAAGAATATCAAGGATAGAAATATATGTTATAAATTTAGAGTCTTGTAACATACAAAAGCATACCCAGATGCAAACATATACATTTTTATGTATTAAGAATATTATTTCAATGAAAAGTCATAGAAGGACATGGCATGACTGATACGTGGGACACAGTCAGTTAACTAGAAGAAGAACCAGAACAAGATGGACAATCCTGCCATGACGGGTGTCATCACTGACTTATTATGTGGAACAATTGTAGAACGTATTGCTCTCTATAAGAAGGGCCAGAGAAGAATGTCAGGGAAGAGAAAAAGAGAGAAAGTGAAGACCTGTAGTTCACACAGAGAGAATCTGCATTCTCGGTGTCCCAACGGAAGAGAATATGGGATTCATAATATACAGCTCACTCACTCTTAATAATATACAATAGTACAGGAAATACAATATTTATCCCCTGAAAATAAGTGCCAAATTTATCCTAATGAACCTGAATTTACATACACATAAAACTCTCTATGGATAGTCTGCTGAAGACAAAATGAATTTTATGTTGCCCTGATGCTTCCATTACAACATTCTTCCAAGAGTCGATGATAGCTGAATTTATATACAAACAACCTTTGAACTCAACAACATGGTGGAGCTTCAGCCAAACCCAAACAGCCAACATCCAGGCTTTCTCACATAGCCACCAGACAAGACATGGTCCCTAAGGCACATGCAGAGCTGTGGTCCATCAGTGCTGCTTCTGTACTATCCTGCTCCACATTGTAGAAGCAGGCACTGGCAGGGCTCAGTGGAGCTCTACTCCCTGAGTTCCAAACTTGCTCTTTGTTCAAATAAATTCGATAACATTTCATTTTTCAAAGTCTGTCTTTTAACATAAAGACATTCCTCACCCAAACAAGGTAATATAGCAAAAGAAAGTCGTGGTGCACAGATACAAAACAACTCTGGGAAGAAATGGAAAGGTCATGATCTGTGAGCTTTCTCCAAACTCATAGGGCTTTAATGAACATTTCATTATATTATTTTCTTTTACCTTTTTATTAATTATTTTAGAATTTCATATGACATGTTTTGATCAGATTGTCCCGCCTCCATGACTCTTCATTGGTTCGTGTTTTCACTTCCTACCCACATTTGTCCTCAGCTTTTCTAATTTTTTCAAGACCAGTTGGTGCTGCCCATATATTCTCAGACGTATGGTCTTCCGGGGGTGTGTGTGATTGGCTTTCCAGGAACGATAAGCTTATAGAGAACAGTCTCTCTCTCTCTCTCTCTCTCTCTCTCTCTCTCTCTCTCTCTCTCTC